>JAWNOE010000134.1:1200000-1648305 GCA_035046095.1 Drosophila pseudotakahashii | reverse complement strand
TTTTTTTTTGACTTAACGACAGTAGGGGCAGTGTCGATTTGTTTGGCCGATATAGATGCGGCCAGGTACAGTGGACGGTCACACGACGTGACATAGAGACATTAATGTAGAGTGTATGATGTAGAATGTCATAGCAGCGTTCCCAGTGGTGAGAATTTGACCAGAATAGTCAGGGAAAAAGGGTTTTTAGGGCCAGGACAGGGTCAGTGGAAAGGGACAAGGGACAAGGGCGGGGAACGCGCTGGTTATGTGAAGCCTATAGGGCTTATAATTATTAATGAAAAAGAAAACTTGTAGAGAATTAAAGCTCTAGGTTGATCTGCTTGATGAAGGCTGCTACCTCTCTGAAAAATAGCAATTCTTTAGTTAGAATTAATTCTTTTAGATTGGCAAAGCGATTAAAGATTTTGAATCTTCTTCTTTGGGTGGTATATTTTAGGCATTCAAATATAGCATGATTTGAGTCATCAATTTTGTTGCATGTTTGACAATTATAGGTAGGATTGACACCAATGGTAAAGAGGTATACGTTGTCATAGGTGTGATTTGTTAGCAATCTGTTGATTGGCTTGATGGTATAAGCATCCCATTTTAAATGTGAATGCCATGGAGTCTCTTCTACATTCGGAAAAATGTCTGCAAAAAAAGATCCTTTAGACCGAGATAGCTCCTTGTAGTGGTCATTCCAGCTAGAAAATACTCTTTTTTTGATCTCTCTGAGCGCTTCAACTGTGTTGTAGTTTATTACTATAGTTTGACCGTCTGTAGTGGCTTGTTTTGCCACCCTGTCAGCTTCCTCATTTACCTTAACACCTGCATGGCCTGGTGTCCAGATAATTTTGGCTAGTTTAAGCTCTTGCCAGGAGAGCAGACCATGAATTTCGCTACATAGATAGCATTTTGAACTTTTCCTTCTGAGGGAATTTATAGAGCCTAAACTATCGGTGTATATTACTAGATACTCAGTCTTTTTATCACAGGCATATTGTATGGCAAGTTTTATTGCAGTAAGTTCTGCAAAAAGCGACGACGTCTTCTTGTCCGATTTGTACTTTAAGTTAACTTTGTTAGTTATATCACAGATAGCCATGCCTGCCGTCTCATCCGAGATAGAGGCATCCGTGGCAAGAATCAGGAAGTTAAGATTAACATGCAGATTGAGTGATGCAAGGTGATCATTGCGCATATGTTCTAACGTCATGTCTTTTTTACTTTGGATAAAAGATTTCCCAATTAGTTCTAGTTTGTTAGAAGACTGATATGTTGATGCTGGTCTTGTATCATCAAAAATGTCTTGAAAAAACATGTAACATCGATTATAACTAGAGTCCTTAACTAGTAACGTTGCTAAACTGTATGTATCAGGATTTATTGACATGACCTTAAGCATTTCTTTGGCTGTTAGAATTTGCGATCTGAAAATCGGAGGTAATTCCCCTGCTAAGGCATAAATAAGATGAGTTGGGGTACTTGGAGTGACACCTACACATCTTCTCAGAACTGAGAGCTGAGCTGTACTCATTAGTTTGTTTGAGGTCTCATTAAAGTTGGAAAAGGATGAAATGCTGTGCTCCTGCTTTGAACGTATAAAGCTTTTGTATATGTTTACTGCCACTTTGGGACGAAGACCGGCTTTAATGGTGGTAGCCATTTGCATCAGACGATTTCCACTTTCTGTATTTGATTTGACTTTTCTGACATGATCAGTGTTTGACATGTTAGAGTTAATAATCCTGCCAAGAAATTTTATGGAGTACACTTGCTCAATTCTGATGTTATTAAGAGACAGATTAATTACTTTTTTTTTTCCTGCTCTCAACAGCATAGCTGCTGACTTAGCTGGATTGAAGTTGAGATTTATATCCTGACACAGGAGATGAAAATTGAGAATCTTTTCATTCATAATGTCAATGGCTTGACTTTCAACTTTATGACTAACCATTATTACAAAGTCATCTGCAAACTGAAAAATCCTAGTGTTGTTATCATTAATTTGATGTAGTCTTTTTGAGTATATATTAAACAAAAGAGGAGATAGACAGCTACCCTGAGGTATACCACCACAAACCTCTTCTCTGCAGTTTCCTAAGACCAGAACTCGTTTTGATAAGAAGTTAATGATCCAGTCAGTGTAAATATGAGGAATTGGTTCAAGTCCGAGTAGCAGATCTAGAGTTTTCAGACACACAGCATTGTACGCATCCATAATATCAAGAAATACAAACAAAACTGTGTTTCCTTTTTGTTTTTGAAAGGTGACATTTGAAATTATGTCATTTAGACACATTCCAGCAGATCTATCTTTCCTATACGCATATGATCTTGTAGGGAGACTGTCATTTTGCTCTATTAGCGATGTGATTCTGTTCTTGATGATACCATTTATAGTCTTCGCTAGGACAGAGATAAGTGAGATTGGTCTAAAGTTGCGTAGATTATCCAAGTCTCTTCCTTTCTTAGGGATTGGAACGACTTTAATTAATCTCCATTCCTGTGGTAGTTCGCCATTTGAAACATGTTCATAAAAGATATTAAGCAGTTCTTTTTTAGCATTATCAGACAAAGCATTCACCATTTCATAGGTTATGCCATCTAGACCACCCGCTGAACCCTTTTTCTTCAAAAGAACATCCTGCAGTTCACCTATGGAGAATCTTTCAAGCATATTCTGAGAATTAGATTCTCTTGGACTGAAAACGTATGTGCTAGCTACTTGATTTTTAAGAATTTTCAGATATTCTTGATGATTGCTCTCGCTGAGCACACTATGATCTGAAGATTGATTACCTTTTAGGCTTGAAAGAAAGCGCCACGCTTTTTTTGATGAGGGCTGAGTGTTGATTTCCTCAATCTTTTTCATGTAACTGGATTTCTTTGCCTTTCTGACTGTATCTTTCCACCTGATTGTGAGAAGAGAAGCCCTGTTACATTTCTCTGGGGTAGAGTCCCGAATAGCTTCCTTTTGGGCAGCCACCGTTATCCTAAAATCTCTAGCTAATTCCTGAGTCCACCAATACATTGGATGCTGATTTTTGGCTAATATGAACGTAGCTGAATTAATTTTTTCCTTCAGCTTGACAGATAGCTCTTGGATTGAAGAGCTTTCATTGATTTTACCAAGCATAGATTTGAGTCTATTTTTAGCTAGAAATTTCCTTTTTTTCAGGACAGTATTTAGCTCAAAAGTGATTGGAAAATGGTGGCTACCACCAATCCATACAGGGTTGATGCTCCAGATAAACTGGGCGCTTGAATTGGTAAACGTAAGATCAAGAACAGAACTTGAGGGTCTGTCAGCATATGCTTTAAAAGTAGGCTTTCCATTGTTTAGACAAACAAACCCAGCCGCAGCCATTTCTTGTTCAAGAAACCTGCCTTTTGCGTTGGTAATCGAATCTCCAAATGTCACATTTCTCGCATTCAAGTCACCTGCTATTATTACGTTTTGAATGTTTTCTAATCTGGCCATCAGTCTGCGCCATACATCTTTAAAAGAAGCATTCGGCATTGAAGGCTGTAGGTATACTGAAACCAGGGTAAAATTTGTAACTAGATTCTTAGTTTGAACTATCAGTATGTCTGCCTCACAAGCAAAGGCCAGTTGTTGGAAAGTTATACCATTTTTTAATACAAGGGCGACTCCCCCATATCCATCTTGTCTGGTTTTCTCAATAGTTTTGAAATTTAGTATTTTTCTGCGATTTTGTGGACCATCATGAGAGAAAACCTCAGAGAGAAAGGAAATATCATAGTTTTCATGATTTAAAAGAAATTCTAGGTTATTTTTATTAGCAATCAGTGATTGGACATTATATTGAAGAAATGTAATTGTCATTTAAATTTTTAATCGAAGGTTTGTTGTTTCTTGAGGTGTTCTTAAAAGGATTCTTTGAGTTTTTAATGCTGTAAAATTTATTTTGCAAAGAAGCAACTGCCTCTTTAATTTCAGAATTATCATTCGAGAAGAGTGAAACAATTTTAAATAGGTCATTACAAATTGATAATACTTCATCTGTTTTTTCTGGAAATTTCGGTTTCCAGTCACTGTTATCATGCGTATACGGTTCCAGCGTGTAATGGACTTTTTGAGTTGGTACTACTGGTCTTTCAACAATCGAGGTGTACCTTCTAGGTGTCATCACAGCATTTGCAGCGATGTCATTGTTGACTGTATTTGGAACTGTTTTGTCCAACCTGGGAAAGTTTTTGTCCTGATCCTTTAGAAGGTCAAAAGAATTCTTTGGAAAAAATTGTTCAAGAACTTCATTACGAGCTAATTTTTTAATTGTCATGAGCTTTAAAATATCACTTTCTTTTTTCCACACCTGGCATTGACCCACATTCCAAGCACGATGACCAGATTCCCTGCATAAAATGCACTCTACACCTTTGCAACCCACCTGACAACCACCTGGTTTACCACAAGCTAGACATTTTTTGACAGTTGCTCTACAGCGATTCAGCGTGTGTCCCAAACGACCACATTTGAAACACTGCCTTACCTTAGGTATGAAATGTGACACAAGTAGAGAGCATACCCCAAAGAGTCTAATTGACGAGGGAATTTCATCGTTGGAAAAACCTATTTTAACAGAGAGAGTAGGAACTAGTTCCACTTTCCCATCAGCATTTCTTGACTTTTCTTTCGACTTCATGAGCAACCTCTCTACCGACTTAATCCCAACTTCCGACTCTATATTATGAAGCAGTTCCTCCTCAGAATATGACAGAGGAATGCCCTTAATAACTCCATATGATTCGGTGTAGCTTTTTGGAATAAAAGCCTCAAAATTAATACCTTCAAGCTTTTTGTTTAATACAAGTAAATTGGCATCCCTTGCCGAGCACATATAAATTTTAAACATCGAAATGCCTACAGCTTTGATGCTTTGAATACCTTTCAGATTTAGATTTTTAATTTTTTCGTATAAGTAGAGGCCATTTTTAATCTTCGTGTTCTCAAATTCCTTGCATTTGCTTGTATTAACAAAAACACAAGCCGGACCATTGTGTCCCTCTTCATATAAGTTTATGTCATCCCTGGTAAACGCGCCGGTAACCGGAGTTGTTTTGAGGTTAAAATCAGCATTCTCCTGCGAGGTAGCAGATGTATTGTTAATAGGTACTGCAACAACTGAATTAATAGAATCCGTTGAACTGGATTTAGATGTTATAGACTCGTTCCCCACAACCATCGTATTGTTTTTTGGAGTTACACCTAAAATTTCGTTTATAACCTCATTCATGATGCCACCATTTTTAATCTTGTCGAAGACTTTAGATTTGTTTTTATTGGTCTTTAATCTTTTTGTTGGTTTCCTTCCAACTGTTACAGAGTTAGCATCACCCAACACCTCTTCACCAGAAATGTCAGCATCCTCCTCTGGGCCAGCCGCCGACATGTCGGCATCGGCCATTTTTTTTCTCTTTTCTTTGTTCACTTTTCTTTATTCACTATATTTTCCAGCTTAAAACTTACCCAGTTTGGAGATTAAATCGCCCTAATTAGGGTTAGCAGAGACATTGCAGGCACTTCAGAAAGACTCCCAGCACTCAAGGTTCAAAACTATACAGTCAAATAGTGAAATATGCACAGATTCTTTACTCTATAGAAAAACACAACCAGCACGTTCAGGAGTTGATTCGTTTAGAATGTTTAATCACACAAATACTTAGTGCACACTACTACCCTTTGAATTAATTCCAAAAACTCTACTTAGAATGTTAAAGCATTCTTATTTTCTCACTCTTATTTTTTGCAATTAAATAGTCTCAGACTAGTGAATAGAGGCACTCCGCAAGGAGGTGTATTATCACCCCTCTTATGGAATATCGCGGTAAATAAACTACTGCGGATTCTTGAAGGAGGAGGCTGTAAGATAGTGGCATACGCAGACGATGTCGCTATCATTTTTAATGGTAAGTATCCACAAACGCTATGCGATCTTATGACCGCAAAACTAAAAACACTATCGGAATGGACTACAAAAAACGGACTTGGGGTAAAACCCTCAAAAACGGAACTAGTCCTTTTCACAAATAGATATAAAATCCCAAAACTCAACCCACCCACTTTAAACAACTGTAATCTCTCTTTTAGCGAGCACGCAAGATACTTGGGGTTAGTATTAGATAAGCGTCTTAAATGGGGCTTAAACAACCAAGAGAGAACCAAGAAAGCGACCATTGCATTTTACTCTTGTAAAAAAGCAATCGGTCTAAGATGGGGTATGTCCCCTAAAATCGTCAATTGGATATACACAGCGGTAGTCAAGCCAATCCTACTATATGGAGTGGCTCTGTGGTGGACCGCTCTACACAAACAATGTATTTTAACTCCTCTCAACAAAGTACAGCGCATGGCGGCTTTGTGTATTAGTGGAGCCCTTCGAACTACCCCAAACGAAGCGCTGAATGCGATCTTGAACCTCCAGAGCCTGGACTTAGCAGGCATGGAAAGGGCGAAATCGGCAGCCATTCGACTAAGGGATACGGGGCAATGGAAATCCCAACTGTATGGTCACGCTAAGATTCTTCAGCATGACAATTTGATCCCGCCAAAAACGGATCTATGTAAAACCCGTGAATACAGTCACACGCCCTTCGAAGCTCTGATCCCAGGCAGGGAAGCATGGGATAGGGGCCGACCTGGCTCAATAGACGCAATCTGTTTATATACAGACGGCTCCAAACTCGACGGACACGTAGGTGGAGGCATATACTCCGAGCAATTAGAGATCAGGCAGTCATTCAGACTTCCTGACCACTGCAGTGTCTTCCAAGCGGAAGTGTATGCTATAATGGAAGCACTCGTCTGTTTAAGGGGCTTAAACACCCAAAACAGACACATAAACATATATAGTGATAGCCAAGCGGCTATTAAATCAATCTACTCGACGAATACAAACTCCCGAACAATAGCAGACTGTCGCAAATCTCTTAACGAGATGGCTAGTCAGTTTACTGTCAGCCTTATATGGGTTCCGGGTCACCGGGATATCGTAGGCAACTGTATAGCAGACGAGCTAGCCAGGCAAGGCACCACCATACCTCTCCTTCCAGGAAAGGAGAATGTTGGCATGCATATGGCTACCTGTAAGCTAATTATTAAAAACCATTTCTGCAAATTAGCCAACACCAATTGGCAAAACACACCGCAGTGCCGAATCTCTCACCAGACATGGCCTGCAATAAACAATAAGAAAACATCAGACCTACTTAATTTCAGCCGCACTGAGTGCGGCATGCTAATTCGAGTACTTACAGGCCACTGGCTCGTTGGCGCACACGCCGGCAGGCTAAAAGCCCCAAAAAATGATTTTTGTAGAAGCTGCAGGGATGAGGAAGAAGAGGAAACGGTGGAACACCTACTCTGTTCATGCCCAGCCCTATGCAGGCTTAGACTGAAACACTTAGGATATCCTTTCATAAATGACCTGACCGAAATATCGCAGATTAATCTGAAGAGTCTAAGCTCTTTTATTAAATCCTCCGGATGGGGGACTTGCTGATCGACCAACCTACAGGCTGACTTTTAACGGATAGGGGACCCAAAACAATAGAGATCATACGGTATCACAATGGACCCACAGAGGTCTAAGTGTGCCAGGCTATAGTCTGGCAGCCGTCCTAACCTAACCTAACCTAACCTAGTCTCAGCATTGCGTCGAATTTCTGAGGCGTGATAAAGCAACATACAACAGCTGATATAACAGCTGTAACTTAGCAGAGGCGCCCTCTATTGAAATTCCTGAAACGTAACATTAAAGTTTGGTCTTCTGTTAAAGTATTCTAGAAAACACATTATTAATTTAACGACTTTTAAAATATGAGTTTTGGCCAAAAAAAAAGTGGTAAAAATCCCCTTAGTGCAATCGTAAAAATACTAACACCTTCAAAACTTTTATCAGGCGCAAAACTGGCCGAATAACTAATTTTTTTCCGCTTTTTACTTGTTGTGCTGTTGCTTTGTCTTCGTCTTTCGTGATTGTAAATAATTTCCCAACACTAAATATTGAATTACTAATAAATTATTTTTTTTTTGGTTTATTCCCTGGCTTTTAACTTTTCTTATAAGTGCGTATTCGCATGTTCCTATGTTTTCAATTTATGTTGCAGTGAAAATGGAAGCAAGAAGGGAGTAAATTGTGCGGAAAGTGGTCGTCGAAAGGTTGATTTTGCTGAGTCTTCGGCTATAACAAAGCGACGTCGCATAGCTCAGCTAATTGAAATGGATGAGTTGCTCTTTCAGCTTTGCGCAATGAAAATCAGCAACAGCCGTCAATGCAAGCAGATCCCATTGAAATAATTTCCCTAACAATGGAGACCGCCATGTCCAAAAGATAATATTTGCCTCTAAGGAATTTCGTTAATAACAAAATATCCTTCGACTTATTTCCAACTTACCAACCCATAGTAAATGCAAAAATAAAGAGATATCCTGAAAACATATCAGCAAATGAATCTCATGCTGGAATTGAGTTGCAAAGTTTATTGGATAATACAGCATCGAGCATATTGAAGCTTCAAGGAGATGTGGTTAAATCAATCACGGATGAATCTATTGAAAACCTAACGTTAATTGGCAAGTGGGGTTTTGATGGAAGAACGGGCCATAGTGAGTACAATCAAAGATTTTCAAGTTACGGTACATCATACGTACCTCTTGAAACGTGGGTCTGAAGCAAATGTAAATTTTAATATTTTAATCCAGGGGTGAACTTCCGTTAGCTCCAATCCCGATTTCGTCCAAACTTTCAGTATCCACGTTATTTGGGGTCCTGATTACGGGAAAAATAGTCAAAATTGGCACAAATAACGGGATCATGGAAAATAACGGTGAAAACTGTTATTCGTCTGTATCTTCCAGTACATTAACTTAATCAAAAAGTTCTCCAGGGAGAAAAGGTATTAAAGAAACGAGTAATTTATGTTATATACATTTTTTCTGTAAAACTAATAGTTTTCGTTAAAAACTCAAAATAAGATAACATTTTCACAATGTTTGAAAATAAAAAACCGTTGAAGTGCACTTGCACGATATGTCGCACGAAAGCTGATATATCGGTGTGTCGATAATGATTTCGATGTCACTCGATGTTTTAGTGATGGTATGACCAAAACACGAGAAGGGCAATAAATTTTTAAGAACACGAAATTAAAATAATAAAGTCTAAATGAAAAGTAATAGCTAAATATAAAAATTGGATAGAGCATTTCAGTTGTCGTAGTTAAAAATTAAGGTAACAAAATACAATAAAATTAAAATTGTAAAACGAAAATAAAAATGATAAAAAAGGCATTTCTAATGTCGCAAGCAAACATATTTTGAAGAAAAATCGCGGCGTTTAAAAAAAATGTTTCCCTGCGGCGTTTTATTTCACGGTCTTTGGGTATTAATCCGACATCCCGCAGCCATTGCAAAGTACTCTCCCGGGTGCTTCCCAGTTCCAGCTCTGATCGCATTGTGAGTGTATATTTCGCTAAATGGGAAAAAGAAACATAATCGCGATACATCATATAAAAAGGCAAAATAGGTCTAAAATAGAAGGTAAAATGCTGTTATCGACTAATCCAAAACTATCTGACGCCATTTTATGCCGGGATATTGCAGTATTTGTATACCCTTGCAGAGGGTATTATGATTTCAGTCAGAAGTTTGCAACGCAGTGAAGGAGACGTTTCCGACATAAAGTATATTTATTCTTAATCAGCATGACAAGACGAGTCGATCTAGCCATGTCCGTCTGTCCGTCCGTCTGTCCGTCTGTTTCTACGCAAACTCAAACTCTCAGTTTTAAAGCTATCGCGCTTAAACTTTCCCAAAAGTCTTCTTTCTATTGCAGGTAGTATATATGTCGGAACCGACAGGATCGGACAACTATATCTTATAGCTCCCATAAGAAGGATCGAAAAAAAAATCCGTCAAAAAATTGTAGCTTTGATGTTTTTTGAAATATTACCTTCTACTTTTGGGAATACTATTTTTAAAATATTTCTGAATTTCGAATAAAATTTTTTTAAAATCGGATACTATATCATATAGCTGCCATAGAAACGGTTGGAAAATTAAATGGAATTTAATAGGAAACAAATTATATCTTTGTTGACTTTTATTACATTCTCTTCTTCTCTGGGATATGGCTTTTCTTCATTATTTAAAAATTTCGTATAAAATTTAACAAAATTTTGACGGCTATATCATATAGCTGCCATAGGAAGGATCAAAAAATGAATGCCAAAGTTATACGAAAGCAGCTAAAATTTGGATTGTTGTAACATATACGCAAGTTAATTTAAATTTAATGTTTTTCTAAATGAATAGGAATGATCTGCAAGGGTATATAAGTTTCGGCTGGCCGAAGCTAGCTTCCTTTCTTGTTAAATGTTCACACCTATCTAAAATACTTATTTTATATTTTTATCGAAAATCTTTATGTTTACGAAAAAAAGTATTAATACACAAAAGATCCGTTTTATAAATATATTCTTTTTTTGTCTGAAACATTTTTCAATTTTCTTTATATTTTCCGAAAACACAGCATAAAACCGAACATTTTTCGGTTTTTACCGTTATTCTCCAAGATCCCGTTATTTACGCCAACTTTGACTATTTTTCCCCTAATCAGGGCCCAAAAAAAACCGTCGATATGGAAAGTTTTAACAAAATCGGGGGTTGGAGCTAAACGGAAGTTTATCCCAATCCAGAAAGCGGAGTGGTGATATTCAAAAAACCGCGATTATGCATGGGCATAATTGTCACCCTTCCAGTGTCAAACTGAACACGTCGAAGTAACTGACAGTTGGGGGTTCGGGCGAATTCATCCATATCCGGTATTATACGAACCTATCAAAAGCCCAATAGCGTAGCACGCAGCATAAAGTAAGAAACTATATAGAGGCACCATTTGCTCTGCCCGCACCTCTGCCCCAGCTCTGCTAAGAGCCAATTCAAGACCAAGTTCGAAGCGAACTTCTGTCCGAAGCAACAGCAATAGTGGTGAGAGTCGACATACAAAAACAAAACAGTAAGTGAGAGCGTAGTACCCGTTACTCGTAGAGTAAAAGGGTATTGTATTCGTGCAATAGTATGTAACAGGGAGAAGAGCTTTTCCGACCCTATAAAGTATATATATTCTTGATCAGGGTCACTAGCCGAGTCGATCTAGCCATGTCCGTCTGTCCGTATGAACGCTGAGATCTCGGAAACTACAAAAGCTAGAAAGTTGGGATTAACCACACATATTCTTGGGCTTCCTACGCAGCGCAAGTTTATTTTAGCCGAGCGCCACGCCCCTTAAACGCCCACAACCGATTTTAAAATGTGTCTGGCGCACACATTTTTAAAGATTTCGGGAAAGTATAAATGCAATTTTGTTGCGTTTATTTATACCTATTGAAATGTAGAAGAACCATTCGTTAAAAAGTTATGCCCGATCAAAGTTTTATATCTCCATCTCCCTCGCACTCCCTTTAGCTGAGTAACGGGTATCTAAAGTCGGGGCACCCGACTATAGCGTTCTCTCTTGTTTTTAGATTTTTAAACGCTCACCAATTTTTCCAGAGGCGTCCTCAAAGAAAGCGCTTTTTTCGAAGTCGGCTGAAAATGCTACGAAAAGAAAAAAAAGTATTTTCTTGGGAGACACAGGGGCTTTCACTTTGTCATTCCTCAAATTTTCTTTTTAATTTAAAAAGGGGTAAGTGGCCATTAAATTTTTTCCTTTTTACTTTAATTTTTTTCTCTATAAAAGAGGGAACACAATGCCGCAGTTTTGGTAGCACACCGAGGCTCAAACACTTTACCCATTTACAAACATGCACTTTGAAATACCATATAAAACAAGAAGGGAATCTAGCTTCGGCCAGCCGAAGCTTTTATACCCTTGCAGTTCATTCCTATTCATTTACAAAAACATTAAATTTAAATTAACTTGCGTTTATGTTACAACAATCCAAATTTTAGCTGCTTTCGTATTACTTTGGCATTAATTTTTTGATCCTTCCTATGGCAACTATATGATATAGTCATCCGATGTTTTAAAACTTTTATTCGAAATTCAGAAATATTTAAAAAATAGTATTCCCAAAAGTATAAGGTAATATTTCAAAAAACAACCAAAGCTAGAATTTTTTTACGTTTTTTTTTATCCTTCCTATGGGAGCTTTAAGATATAAAAATTCTTGTGATATGTACCTAAGTCCCCACCAAGGGGTTCCGTGCAACACTCTGCTATAAGAGAGTTATTTTAATTCAAAGTTGCACGGTATTTCACGAAAAAATACGTTTTTTTTATTTTTGAATGTCTGAAGTTGGTAAGCTATTCGAAGAATTCGCTCATGAAACGGCTAGATACTTTGTACAATTGTATCCGTGGTTTTAAATGCCACCAACAATACACAAGTTCTTAATTCACGGTGCTCAAGCTCAAGAAGCTCGGAACAAAGACTTTAAAAAATACAGAGAATGTTATTTGAGAAAAATGGATAGGGTGAAGGACAGCCAGGACATTTTAAATATATTTTTGATTAGCTCCGATCCAATAATATCTACCAAACGGATGTTGCCGAAAAAAAAGGTGCACACCTTTCCGAAGAAAGTTTTAACTCTGTTAAAAGCAGCAAAATTTATGAGCGACAAGAGCCACACAGAAAAAAAAATTGATATGAAATTGCCTCAAGTTAACATTATTTCATATCAATCTTGCACCGATATTAATTCATGCAACATTGATATTTCGAACATATCAAGTTGATATTTTCGAGAATATCAAGTTGATATTTTTAAATATTAGTTCCATCTTAAGAATGATTAGTTTTTAAAATAACATTTGAACTTTTTGGTCATCAAAATGATATTTTTCATATCAATTTTTGTCATCAAAATGATCTTTTTTATATCAATTTTGTTCATCAAAATGATATTATTTCGTGTATATTAGTACCCCCCAGTAAAACAAAAATTGTTATTTTATATTAAAACAATTTAATTCTAATCATTTCACATTTTTTTGAGTCGGTGTACATATGTATAGGTGGGCCAGCCAAATCTTCAATACTACTTATTTTAAATATATTCGTGGGAGAACCCACTTCGTATGATTGGTAATGTTCATTAAATCTACTAATTAAGTAATTAAATTAAATTAATTAAATTAAGTAACATAAGTAAAGAATGTGGATATGCATGTATGTATGTACATATGTACAAATTGTGTTACGGTGTCCCTGTGTCAATTGTTCATACAAACATACATAGCGGTTGTATATTATGTATTATTATTATGTCTACACAGGCTCACAGCAATACGATTGCAATGGTTTGTTAATAATTAATTCATTGTCAATTAAATCTTACATTTTATTATTTTAGTTTTGCCTGTGACACACACAACGTAAAACTGCGGCCGGCACACACACACACGCACATTCAGAACCGAAATGTTTTTAAATTGTGTGCTAACTCAACGGCGAAGTTAAAATCACCACAACTTTGTAATGTTTCGACTTAGCACTCAATAAAAAAATAAATTGATTTCATTTAACAATAAAAACTCACCTTGTTCTCGAATATTTTTGGTCGCAAAGTTGGGCTCCAGCTGTTTTTGCAGTGCTGCACAATCTCACATTGGTACAGTGTTGTAAACTGTGGAACACTATTTCTCCCTTTCGAACTAAATTCGAAACGACATTTGATATTTTTTCATATCAAAGTCATACGATTTCATATAAATTGTAAATATACTTGTTTTAAATACCGAATTCAGTATTTTTTTTCAAAAATTAATATGAAATAAGATCAAAATAATATTTATTCATGTTAGAATGATATGACAAAACTTGATCTTAAAAAAGTTCAAAATAACCAACAAATATCAATTTGATATTTTGTCATATTTTTTTCTGTGCATAGTGAAGGCGAATCCGAGATGGAATCGGATTAATATTTTGATTTTCTTTTAAAATTATGGTTTCCACTAATAAATTAAAAGTTATACATATAAACTTTTTATACCCGTTACTCGTAGAGTAAAAGGGTATATTGTATTCGTGCAAAAGTATGTAACAGGGAGAAGGAAGCTTTTCCGACCCTATAAAGTATATATATTCTTGATCAGGATCACTAGCCGAGTCGAACTAGCCATGTCCGTCTGTCCGTCTGTCCGTCCGTATGAACGCTGAGATCTCGGAAACTATAAAAGCTAGAGGATTGGCATTTTGCATGCATATTCTTGGAGTTCCTACGCAGCGCAAGTTTATTTCAAAATGGCGCCACGCCCCCTCTAACGCCCTCAATCGCCCTACACCATTTTTTGAAAGGTGTCTGGCGCCTACACCATTAAAGATTTTGGAAAACTAAAAATGCAGTTTTATTGTGACTATCAATACCTATCGAAATTTTTCAAATCGGACCATTCGTTAAAAAGTTATGCCCGATCAAAGATTTTATATATCTATCTCCCTCGCACTCCCTTAGCTGAGTAACGGGTATCTGATAGTCGGGGCACCCGACTATAGCGTTCTCTCTTGTTTTATTTTATAAATACAAGCAATACAAAGTATTTTCTCATTTTCAGTATATTGTTTTTAGCGCATATTTACTATAAAGTCCATCGATTCTTAGTATTCATAATAAATGTAATCTAAATAAATACATAAACGATTCGGGTAAATTTTCAGCGCTATTAATGAACATTACCGGTTTTTTGGTAAAAATACCCAAATTTCCAAAAAATGCGCCGAAGAAAAATAATTATTAAAAAAAAATACTCTACAGAAAGTTTATATGTTATTTTTTTTTACTTTTATTGATCAAATACAAAATACAAAATTATACCATGTTCAAATTTTTTGACGGCTGATTTGATCGTCACTATTGGGGTCTCTCACCCCAGTGTGAGACGGACGGACAGACGGACATGGCTAGATCGACTCGTCTTGTCATGCTGATTAAGAATATATATAGTTTATGGGGTCGGAAACGTCTCCTTCACTGCGTTGCAAACTTCTGACTGAAATCATAATATCCTCTGCAAGGGTATAAAAATTGGAGAATAAGACTTATTTTCAATTTTTATAATACAAATTGGAGAATTAGACTTATTTTCAATTCAATTATATACATTAAAAATATATTTTGGTTACGATCAGTAGTTGTGAATGCGTGTTTGTGCCAAATTAAATTGATTTACACTAGTCGACAAAATTCGCAACTTTATACAGCTAATATCCTTTCAGATTTAGTAGCGTTAAGTTCTAGTCTATTTTTGTCGACCTGTGTTTAGTATTATCGTTCCTATGGGAGCTAAATAATATAATTGTCCGATACTGATAAATAATTTAAACTTGTAAAAAATTAAAAAATGCATAAGTTAATTGTTTTTTGGCTATCGTTGAATTATTTGTTGTTTGTTATGAGCGGAAAAGCATTGCCAACGGGTTGCGGGCCAAAATGTAAGCTGTTCTTTAAAAGAAAATTTCAATGTTTGCAGCGAAGTCTCAGAATATGTTCTGCACTTCGTAACTAATAACTAATATTAATTAAAAGTGTACTATGTACTCCTATAAAGTTCCAAAGTTGATATAAATTACCAAAGCAGCACAATATTGACTAGACAGAGGCGTAGTAAGAGCGGAGGGTGTGGTACGGGAGGTTAGGCTCTCCCCCAGTCAGCAATATGTATGCATACTTGATAGGGCTATGTTATAAAAGGTCAGATATGTTTTATACTATTATCTTATGTTATTTATTGTATTATTTTACAATAAGATTAGGAGAACGCAATTTTACGACAGTTTTGCCGAGTTGAAATCCCCCATCGTTTATTTTGAGATGAGCAACTGCTCTTCAAATCAGCTGTTATTGGATGGTGGATGTGCTCTGTGGGAACACGAGTTTCACATTTGTCAAAAATTCCAACCGTTTTACACGGATGGACTCTATGGGAAGAGGCTATTACATCAAAAAAACGTGGATTTCACCACAGTTTAAACGCTGAACAAGCAGCAACATTTTTTGAAAATGAGCTGGCCAATTAAAGAGTTTAAGAGACCGCAAGTAATCAGCCCGTAGCATCGGATTCAAGTTTACAGGACACTTTGTTCGATTTTCTTCAATTGTCGGACAAGATATCGACCCTCTAATATGGATGAAGGTATGCCTTAATTAAAAGTGTCGAGTTATAAATTGCATATAATTAAGTATATTACTTTTTTCCAGGTGAATCAAACTGATTTCCCTGACATTGGGAGCCTTTTCGCCAAATATTTTTAAAAATGGTTTAAAAAAAAACTATCGTCGACTATCGATGGCTCCCACGTTATATGCTACACTATCGATAGATCTCCACCTCTTTATCAAAGGTATACAAATAAAAAGAAATGTTATTAAATGCGCATTAAAACATTTTTAATATTTTTTTCAGATGTACATGATGGTCTTATATGCTTTCTTCTGCCAGTGCTCCTAGTACCCTTGGCCAGGGGAAAAAGGAAAAATGGTTCAAAGGGTTCCCAATATTCAATCGAAGACGCCAGAAACGAATTTTTCACGTGGAAGCCTACTTCGTCGTTCTCATCTACGTTTTTTGTAGGTTTTGCAAAATTAGCAAGGAAATGTCAGGCACGTCATATATTGAAGACATACAACATTTAAGAAATTAATATAACTACAAAGAAGACCTTGCAATACGACGTATCCTTAACTGAAATTAAAAGTTTAAAGTCTTAGCCGACGCCGAAAACACGCGAGAAATGAGCGCAAAAAAGTTTTTGACTGAGTTTTCAACAAACACAGCAAAGTGCACATTGTGTTGTAAAATACCCTGCAATTCCCGAATTCAGTCCGAGCGCTAAAATAGCACTCATAGAAATCGAAACAAAATGTCGAACTTCGCCTGTCTCGCTCTTCCTGGGCAAGGGTAGAGACAAATTATTCAAGCGCGATCGTGGCAAAGGGAAGATAACAACAAGAGAGATTGGGATTGATGTTGTTTTTCTCAGCATTTGTCATTCTTGCCTCGTTATATAATATTATAAAAACAAATATTTAATTATCACCCAAATTCATCACCTATCCATCGCCCATTTTCATTGAAAATATGTTGAATTTCATTGCTTTTATCAATAGGTTTATTATTACATTAAATTAATGGATTTTTACAAACTACGGTGACTTGTAGAGGTCTTCGGCAGGTTCTCAGATTCCAGAGTCTTGGTGAGCTGCCTTTTCGCGCATGGAGATTATTCACTCATTTCCGCACTCTCTCCGGAGGCTCTGTAAGCTCCACCTGACCAATGGGATCTGAATTTAGAAAATATTTGTTTTTATAATATTATATAACTAGGCAAGAATGATAAAAACTTACTTAAAAATAAAGATAATATAAAAATTAAAAGCTACTGTAATTAAGATAAGACAATACACTAAAAGTTACTTACCTAAAAATGTATTCTTAATTAAAGCACTATTGTTAAAACTCGAAAATAACTAGTCACAGCATTGCTACTCCTTTAAAAGTAAAACGCAGTTGAAAACCGCGGATAAACGGCGCCTGCCTTCGAGAAATAGAAAAATATTACCATAGAGTAAGAAACTATATAGAGACACCATTTGCTCTGCCCGAACCTCTGCCCCAGCTCTGCTAAGAGCCAATTCAAGACCAAGTTCGAAGCGAGCTTCGGAGCGAAGCAACAGCAACAGTGGTGAGAATCCACACACAAAAACAAAACAGAGAGTGAGAGCGGTGCAGCTATATAAAATCCCATAAAACTCACCATGGGCCTGTAATGAATGTTTGAATCGAACAT
The DNA here is from genome assembly GCA_035046095.1 of Drosophila pseudotakahashii. NCBI lineage: Eukaryota > Metazoa > Arthropoda > Insecta > Diptera > Drosophilidae > Drosophila > Drosophila pseudotakahashii. The sequence continues at coordinate 1,630,500 of JAWNOE010000134.1, read as the reverse complement.
ATTAAAAACCAATAGAGTGACAGCTGATTTCCCAAAGCCAACTAAGAAGAAGAAACCAAATCACAGCTGACTTTGCCTTTGAATTATACCCAAACAGCTGTTCAAATAATCAAAGCACGCCATTTTTTGCGCTTTACAGCACAATTCTGTGCGTTAACAGCACTCTGTAATTGCTTCTCGATCAGATAAATTAAAGGCGTCGAGAAAACCGATTTGCTTTTACGATAAGTTTATCTGGTGATTATCATTTTCGAACAGATAGCTATCAGGGACTTTAGCCGGCACTCTTTTTGAATTAAATTGGGTTCTCTTAAGGAAGAGGTTTTCGATTTTTATGTTCTATTTTTTCGTGTAACATGTTTTTGATAACTTGCTTATTAGGCCTTAAAATTCGTTGCTGCTTATTTTTATTTCTTCTATGACTATTTACATCACTTTCAAGTCTTTTTTTTCTGCTCTTCTGTTTCAAGAGATCTGTCAAATATAATTCTTTCTGCTTCTTTATCGAGCCTTTTAAGACGCTCTTCTACGTTTTTTACAGTTTCACAACATTTATTAAATAAAGTTCTTGCTGCGACTTTTTTCAATCTTTCAATTGATCTGGTTAATTTCTTTCTTTTTGCGTCCATTTTTAGTCTTAAAGTCTTTAGTCAGAATTCTCTAAAGATCTAGTTAATGAAGTTTTGGCTGCATGTTTTTTTTAATCGTATTTTGTTGGTCTTCTCTAACCATTTTCTGCCTTTCTATTTGTGTTGCTTTTCAATGTTTTTCATTGATTTTCTTTACTTTTCGGATTATTTGTAATTTTTTGTTTTTTTGGTTCATTTTCAATATCGAGGTATTGAAAATTAAAATTTCGCTTTTTTCTAGGACGCCCATACATTAAAAAAAAAATTTTAAGTAAAAATGACTTATTTACAAATTTGATTTTGCTCTTTATTTATAAATTTTTAATTAAAATGGTTTGTTTAACTAAAACTATAAATGTATTTATTTCTTAAGTTTTCGATTTTCTATAAATTGCTTTTCTTTTTTTTCTGTTCTTTTAATCAATACTTTTTGTTTTTTTTATTACTTGTGTTTTTATTGAATTTTTCATTTTTTTTTTTGGTTGCAATAAATTTTTTCCAGTGGTAAATGCTTTTGAATGTATTCCAATTTCTACTGCATGAGCACAGAAATAATAAGGGAAACAATTTTTTGAATGTAATTATGTGTTTATTAAGGCCAAAATAATATATATTTGGACTTTTTTTTGTGGGGGGGGGGCATAGTTTAGGGTGGGGGATATGGGGCCATATATGGCTTTGTATGCATTCAGCTTATTCCATAGTTTGCCATATATGGCTCTGTATGCATGTACACATTACTTCATGTGAAAGTTGGTGAAACAGTTTCTTTTGTCGTTGTAGCATAGAAATACATTGCATTTCTCACAAAAGGTGTATGAGCGGAAAGAGCAATCATTTTTGCAGAGTTGCCTTTGCTTTTTCCAGGTGGGGAAATGCCCAATATGGTCCTCCCGAACAGAATTCAATGGAATTTCCTGGTGCTTTCGTCTTTTGCTGGTAGTAGGAGTACCTTCCCTACTTGTACACGGGGATGAAGTTGGAGTCATCGCAGGTCGTCCGCGCTTCTTTACTTTTCCTGCCTTGCACAGGTGCTCAGCTACAAAAAGCTTGAAATCGAAGAGTGGCATATATTGATCTGACTTACGACGCCATAAAATCCATGAATTCACTACGCACATATCAATCATGTGAAAAAATATTTTCTTATACCATTTTCTTGAGCGCAATTGAATTCTATAAAGTCCAAGTAAAGAATCCAGTAAGTCAACGCCACCCATATAATTATTGTAAACATCAACTGCCTTAGGAGAGTTGATTTCTACATACTTTTTGTCTTTCTTACTGAATCGTTTTTTTGTTGTAACAGGATTGCTTCCCACGTAACTAGAAAGAATGTTGACTACTTTATTGTCAAACCAAGAGACGAGGCCAAGCTGAACTCCATCGATAATAGCTACTTTTTCGACCATGCTTCCACGTCCTTGGCTTTTCAACTCTTTTTCAGTTGGCATCTTTGAATTGGGTACTCGATTAATTCTTACCGTACCTAAAGCTAATATACCATTTTTCATAAGGTAGACTTCAAGCTTTGGACTATTGAACCAATTGTCGAAAAATAATTTGTAGTTTTTTCCTTTTGGTACAGTTGCCGATAGCCTAGATATATAGAATAGATATATAGAATAGAATATAAACATGCACGCGTTACTGCATATAGAGCCATATATGGCGTCCACAGTTTTTTGCATAGAATAGTATATGTAATGCTCACCTATAGTCAAATTCTATTTTTTATGAACGAAAACGTTATATTCTCTTAGAAAAAAAATAATTTTCAGTGATAAAACTGATTTTTAGTGTAGTAATTTTTATTTTAATTTCACCGCAATTCACTTTCGTTCGTCTGCTTGAGACGCGAGCACAAAACTGATTGAAACTTGAGATAAGGCAACACAAAGAAGTTCTGAGTATAGACATCTTACAGAAAATAGTTGAAAGAGAATAAGTGATAACAAACGGTTTAGTATATGTACCGTTTTATTGCAAAAAAAAATTATTGAAAGTGAGAAGCCATATATGGCTTTGTATGCGGTAGAGGGTTAACGAATGGTCCGATTTGAAATTTTTTTTTACATTTCGATAGGTGTGGGCGCCAGACACCTTTTAAAATCGCTTAAGGCTATTGTGGGCGTTAGAGTGGGCGTGGCTCTCGGCTGAAAAAAACTTGCGCTGCATAGGAACTCCAAGAACCTGCATGCAAAATGCCAGTCTTCAAGCTTTTATAGTTTCCGAGATCTCAGCGTTCATATAGAGTATAGTTTCTTACTCTATGATTACACATATTGGGGTGCATTGCCATTTTTCTTTTGTATGCTGCTAACCCCAAAACTGTTTCCGGTCTAGGTGAATAGTACGATGCATTTGAAAAATAAGATTCAGAATAGCGTGTGTGCAATGACGGACCAAATAATAAAGCAAATATTGAGTCTGAAGTGGAATCACATTTTGTTTTATTTAATATGTATTTTTCTTTGATTTACAAAACGAATTTGTTATAAAATATCTGTGGTGAAAAATTGTACACATATTTTTCAATTTCTATTCAATGATTATTTTCGTGATGTCTTGCTATACGATTTGTTAAATCATAAATACTGTATTTCAATTGAAACCAATTTCGAAGAGTTAGGAAGTCTGAATCCTCACCATGATCTGCAGTCATTTCGGGCATATCTGTAACATTTTGAATTAAATTGGGTTCCCTTAAGGAAGAGGTTTCGATTTATTTGTTCTACTTTTTCGTGTAACACGTTTTTTAAACACTTGATTTTTAGGTTTTAAAATTTGTTGCTCTTTATTTTTATGTCTTCTATGACTATTTACATCACTTTCGATCCTTTTTTTTTTGCTCTTCTGTTTTAAGAGATCTGTTAAATATAATTCTTTCTGCTTTCTTTATCGAGCCTATTGAGACGCTCTTCTTCAGTCTCATATAATCTAGTTGCTGCCTTTCTTTTTGCGTTCTTTTTTAATATTTTAAAACGTTTTTCTACAGTTTCACAACATTTATTAAATGAAGTTCTTCCTGAGACTTTTTTCAATCTTTGAATTTTCTCTTCTTTAGTTTCAATTGATCTGGCTGCAGTCTTTCTTTTTGCGTTCTTTTTTAATCTTTCAAAACGTATTTCTACAGTTTCACAACCTTTATTAAACAAAGTTCTGGCTGCGACTTTCTTCAATCTTTTAAGTTTTTCTTCCTTAATTTCCATTGATCTGGTTTATTCCTTTCTTTTTGCGTTCTTTTTTAGTCTTATAATATGTTGTTCAGCAGTCTCAAGGGATCTATTTAATGCAGTTTTTGCTGCAGCTTTTTTGAAGTCTTTTCAGTCGTATTTTGTTGGTCTCCTCTAACCTAATTGCTGCCTTTCTATTTGTATTGCTTTCGAAATGATTTTCTTTATTTTTCGGATTATTTTTAATTTTTTTGGTTCATGTTCAATATCGAGGTTTCTTTGATAATTAAAAGTTCTTTTTTTTTCAGGACGCCCATCCATTTTAATTTTAAAAAAGAATAAAAATAAAAAATTTTGGTTTGTTTTGGTGCTTGAATTTTAAATAATATATTTTATTTATTTAATTTTTCATTAAGTAATATTGAAATAATATGCAAAGTATTCTTTTTATTTTATATATATACTAGCAATACCCGAAGCGACGTTGTCCGCTATTATTAGCAAAACATTTCTTGCTCTAGATAGTAACCTGATTTTATTATATTTCAGAATTTTAATTAATATCCAAGTAAAATACAGTCTAACCTTAGCTGAGCACCACAGTAAACCCACCTAGTATTTGACCATAACCCCTGTCTCTCACCCCAGGCACAATTTTTTAACACCCTAATGCGGTTTTCACTATTTCATCGCCTTAACCCCAGTGTAACCCATCCATACAGCCTTTACGCCGAAAAACAATAATTTTACCCACCATTCTCCACCATAACACCATTTTTTTCTTTCCTTAGCCAACCATTTTCCCACTCTAGTCTTACCTGAAAAAAAAATTTTTCCTTGCTTAAAACCCACTGTAATTCCACTTAAACATCACTTTTTCTTGTTTGTCATCTTAACCCACCTTATCCTCGCAAATGTCAAAAAATAACCTTACTTGTCTCACCTTCGCCCTTTCTTTACATAACCTGTTAGCGTCACCCTAATCTAGCAATTATCCCCTTAGCCACAACTTAACCCCGCATTAACCTTACTTTATTCCCACCTTAACCCAAACGTTCTGCTATCCTAAATCTATTATTTTGGTCAGTAAAATTAAAAGAAAAAGTAAAACGAACAGCGTTCTGCCAATAAACCCCCGAAAAAACCTTAAAAAGTGGAAAACTATTAACACTCAAATACCTATGGTACGCTACGGCCAACATGGTTTAACGGAAAAACGGATCAGATCGCAGGATCGGTAGGTTAACAAAAATTAAGTGCCCCAATGTCGGTTGGGGCTCAACAGCTGGGTTGAAATATTTCCGGAAATAAAAGAAAACTAAAACATGGCGCACTAACTCTTTTGGGTGTAAACTGTAGAAGTAATTCGATCTAAAAGTCAGCATTTAGCGATTTTTAAGATTTCCTGTGAGTCTTTTGGAGACACATTTTTCAAACAATTTCCTCCTTGCGCCCATCCTCTATAACACAATTTATTACCAATTCTTTCAAAATTTGAGTAGTCAAGCTTTTTCCTAAATTGCAATTTTTTATTTGTGCACGCAGATATTTTAAGATAAATGCATATGAACGTATGTATGTATACATATGTATAGCTCAATAGTTTTTGTTTTTTTTTTTTACAGTTTTGAAGTAGAGCCCAGAAATTCTAAAACCTGAATATTTTACGGACCACCTAAACCTTTTGATTTAGAATTGCATCCATTAGATGATCCGTGTTATTTATCCCAATTGTGAAATTTAGATAATTTTACATACATATATATACATTTTTACATGTAATTTAATTTCCAATTTTGCATTTTTCGAGAGTCCTGGGAGTCCTTAGGAGCCGAATTTTAAAAATCCTTTCTTAGTGCACACCTCCTCTAACACACGATTCAGACCCAATTTTTTCCAGAATTTTAGGTCTTATGGTTTGGGCTGGGGGAACATGACGCAAATCGACATCTACTCTTTTACAGGGTTCATAAAACAATACATATGTACATGAAAATTTTTAACGCACAGTATACTATTCCTTGTTTATTATACATGTGTGAAATAAAATGTGAAGTATTCTATTCAAATTAAAGACACGAAAAAAATACATGCATTTTATTCAGACATGTACAATAAGTCGTGTACTTTATTTCTGACGTGTACGAAATAATTTCGATTTCGTACACCACTGTTATGTTAATACTTAACATACTTGTTCGGAAGTAAAATTTCAATTTTCCGAATATATGATTAACTAATTCTAATATAAATTGCCATATTATTTGCTATATTTATACCCATTACTCGTAGTGTAAAAGGGTATAGGGTATTTTTATTAATATAAAGAAAGGGTTTATTGTATACGTTGTAAGAGGGAGAAGGAAGCGTTTGCGTTATTAGCTCATGGATTCCCGCTTTAAGTATTATATACATAAAAATAATGTTTATATAAATTATAAATCACCTGAATTTTAAAAAATAATTTTTTAAAATTATTTTTCAACCGTTTTGTTTGTGATTCCGACCATTTGAAAGCTTCAATTCTATATGACATAACAGGCCCTCAATGGTCCTATTTATTCGGCAGTCCCCAAGTTTAGAAAATGTGAGAATTTGATGTAGGTATCTTAAGATTATGATTAAATGGCTTTATTATGATGAAAGGCTTTGATTGTTTAAAAATATGATAAGAATCAGAAACGGCTTAAATGTTAAGCATTTTTCATCAAAAAATTGTGTTCACGCCAAAAGGGCTTTTAATTTCTGGTGGCAGTGTTGAGCGGCAGTTTTCTCCAGATGCCCACATCTCGCTCGCTCGCACTGCCCTTCGCTCTCCCTCTCCAACTCTCCCGCAAGTCTCCGCTCCGTTTTGGAGCCCAATACGCTAAGTTAGGCTTAAGCAGTTCCTATTTACAAGTGTAACAATAAACAGCCGCACGTCGCGCCAAACCCCAAACCGTTCTACCGTGTTTTCAACCCGTATTGCCGCGCGGATTTCAGCCGCCCTTTTCCTGGACTTGGCCAATTCTACAGTCAAGCCATCCCCGCCCCAACAAAGTGTATTTTAAATATTTCCTTATCATAGTATTCTGTGGGTTTTGTTTTGTTCTGTTTTGATTCACAACTTTTGGAGTAATAAGGCATTTTCTGAATTATTAATTTCAATTATTTCGATAATAATGGGCCGAAAATCTAACTTAAACCTCGAAGCTTTGGTTGTGGAGACTACAGACAGTGGAATTGTAGAATTCCTAATCTGCAAAAAACGGATTTCCAAGGTCAACGCCAACATAGTCAGGCATTATATACTTATCCACAAAACCGATGCTTTTGAAGTTGGTGGATCAGGAACCATTCGTTCACTAAAGATAGAAAAGCCCAATACTGTTCTTAAGATGTCGGAAAATGATTTCAAGCGAAACATTGCACATAGTTTGCTTGAAAATGGACATAGCTTCGCGCAACGACAGAAGTTTAATGGGACTAAATATTCAATTTATGGAGAACTTTAAAATCCAAGTCTATACAATTGGAATGGTTCAGTTTTTTTCAAGACATACTGCCCAATACTTGAAATCGGAAATTCTAGATGTCTAGATGACAGCATTGAAATTAATCAAGTGTACTCCATGACCACAGATAATAGTGCAAATGTTGTTAAAACATCAAAGTTGCTGAAAGAGTGCGAGGAAGCCGGTGTTGAGAATGACGAACAATCCGATCATTTTGAGGAGACCGATATGGAATTAAAAAACTCTCTGAGCGTCGTCCACTGTGCTGCGCACACTTTACAGCTGGCTTCTTGGGATGTCATTAAAGCCATAAACCAGGAGTTAGAGGACTGCCGAAAAATTGTTAAACAAATTCAGAGTGCCGCAAGCATCAGGAAACACTTCCTGTACTGGATAATATAACGCGATGGAGTTCGACATTTAACATGCTGCAGTCTCTTAGCAAAATTATTTAGAAAATGCCTCAACTTTTAGCGGGAGCCACAATCAACTGGGACTTTGTCGATAAATTTATCTATTCCTTTCATCACATAGCTGAATGTTCCCACCTAAGCCAACTTGGAAAAAAGTATAAATTAGCGCAGCAACTGCATTCGGCAATGCAGGCGAGAAAAAAGGTACTTTTCGAGAATGATGCTTTCCTAGCTGATATTTTTATGTATCCTCGATTTAATTTTAAAGGCTCGACATTTTTCAATGATGTTAATCGAAAAACTGCGAAGGTAAAAAAAAATTTCAGATTTGGGTTAAATTTTTTTTTAATTATTTATATTTTGTATTTAGAACAAATTAGTTTCAATTTACAACTTTTTGAAATTCAATAAGGCCATAGAAGAAGAACCGGACGACGAAGCGCCAAGCACGTCTAAAAGTCGTTTCAGTATTCTAAAGGAAAGCGATGATGCTTACGGTCCTGTTCAATCAAAATCAATTGAGCATTTCATTGAAAATATGCAATATTCGGATAGTGTGGAAATTGATGACGATGTGGTACAATTCTGGAAGCAAAATTCTCAAAACAACCAATTTTGTCCAAAATAGCAGAAGTAGCATTTTCACTACCGGCGACACAAGTTTCGGTGGAGAGAGCATTTAGTGCATTGCCTTACGTTTACACTAAACTGAGAACCAGACTGAGTTCCAACACATTACAAAACATTTTAATTGTTAAACTAAACAAAAACATATTAAACACTATTGTATATAATGACCATGAACACAATAAATAAAATGTTTAGAAATAATTTCAGAAATGGATTTTTTCTTTTTATAAAAGAATGTTAAATGACTGCAAATGTATAGAGCCATAGAGGGCTAGAAACGAAACATACGAATTTGAATATTATAAATGTTAGTCGTAAAAAGCCAATTGGGTAAAGATGTTTAGAGAAGTTTCGTTTTTCTTTATCATAAATAATGAAAAACCGGGAATTCTTTAGGAAATGTGGTCATTTATATAGAGCAGCATCATAATGTATTCGGAAAATGGAAATTTTACTTCCGAACAAGTATGTTAAGTATTAACATAACAGTGGTGTACGAAATCGAAATTATTTCGTACTCGTCAGAAATAAAGTACACGACTTATTGTACATTTCAGAATAAAATACATGTATTTTTCTCGAGTCTTTTATCTGAATAGAATACTTCACATTTTATTTCACACATGTATATTACACAAGGAATAGTACTGTGCGTATCAATCATTTTCAAGTATTATACATAATATGTATTACATATGTATAGTACTTTGTGTGCTATTTTCCGAGCCCTGCTCTTTTATAGTAATACTCGCTCTCTGTTTTGTTTTTGTGTGTGGATTCTCACCACTGCACAGTGGTCGATCCCATAGGCCAAAATTAAAAAAAAAAATGATTGAATTTGGTCGCCAAATTGGCATCACTGATTCTTGAAATGGTAAAGAATTTAACTGTAAATTTACTTTTGCTCTATTTTAAACAAGCTCATTGTAAAAGCTTTCGTAAATCGGAGATTAAAACTCTTCAAACGTGCAGTCAAGAAACACGAAAAAGTCAGCTCGCCATTAAAATATGTATATAAAATATTAAATCAATATGGAAATTGTGAAAAAAGGTTTATATTTTAAAATTAAAGTGTTTCTGTGTATTTATTTGTTGTTGTTTTTTTGTAATATAAATTGTTGTCCAGTGTTTTTGTCATTGTTTTAAAAACCAAAATAGCGTACATTGAACTAAAGAAAAAGTTGTGATCCGGATCTGTCCCGAAAGTGAAACATATTTTATAAACAAGATTAGTCTTTTAGAATTATATGTTTACAATTTCAGTTGCCCGTTTTTGCCCGTTCCCGTGGTATAATTTTTTCAACACTTACCATTTTTTTGCGCTATTTACAATTTTTTCATCAATTTCGTGACTTTTATTTTGTGTGTGTTTTTAGTTTCGTGTATTTGTTTTTATCCATTGATGGAGCTTTTTTCGTGCTTTGTTTTTATCTTTCTTTATGTTTAGTATTCTATCTTCTTTATTTTCTTATAAATTTCGATTTATTTTCTAAGAATAGTTAACATTTACTTAATTTTATTATTCATTTTATTTTAAAGATTCAATCTAAACATTCATAACTATTTTGTTATATCTAATAAATAAACATACACTCAAAACAAAATTAACCCTAAAGTCAAGGAAATCGCCCTATTTTTGTCTTCAAGACAAGCTCGCCCTAAAATTTAGGGTAACATTTTCCTATATTTTTGAAGTCATTTTTCTAAATTTTAGGGTAATTTTTCTAAATTTAAGGGTACAATTTTCTGAAAAGTAGAAAGTTTTACTAAAAGATAGAAATTGAAAACAAAACAAAAAACATGTTCAATCATGATTTATTTTTGTATATACATACGTTTATGTTATGGATACTCTTATATACATACATACATATGCATCCGTACATATGTATGTTCTGAATGTTAAGGTTATATAAATGTAGCAATTATGCCTGGATTTCTTATTTAACAAAGTCAAATATCGTTGCAAATGTATACTGCAGGACTGCGGGGTATTGGAAAAGTAGAAAATTGTGATTAGTTAATATTTAATCTTTATGAAAAAAACTTACATTTTTACTTGTCCGTCGGTGAGAATCGAACCCGGGTCTCCCGCGCGAGGAGCGAACGGCCTACGTACTGAGCCATTGAAGCACTTAATTTGGCTGTGGCAAACCCAGCATTGTATGTAAAGGATGAAGCGGACAACACATTTGAAGTCTAATTGTATAATTATGACCATTTGTGCTTTTACTTATGTACATTCATATATACATACATATTTTTGCTAACGCAATATATATTATGTGTAGTATAAATAGTAAATATCTTTCATACAAAATTAAACAAAAAAAACGGAATAATTATTTTGGTTTACCGTTTGTCATCAATAAAAAAAAATACAAAAATGTTGGCGCTAGGACTCGAACCGGCGTCGTTTCGATTTCTAACCAAACGCTTTAACTATCTGCGCCACGGGTACAGCCGCCCGACCGCTGACAAGTTCTGACATTGAATATTTTGGTGCGTCAGAGCATGTGAAAACAAATATTTCTATTTTTTAGAAAAACTTTATACTTTCTAGAAAACATTTCTAATATTTAGGGATAGTTTCATTTTGGGGTTAGGGCACTCATTTTTAGAAAAGGTGCTGCCAAAATATTTTATTATTTTGATTAGCCTTTCTATTTTCTAGAAAATAATTTCTAATTTTAATGGCATTTTTTCTTGGTTTTAGGGTGATTTTAGTTCATGGTAACCATTTCCTAAATTCAAGAAAAACTTCCTAGATTTAAGAAAAACTTTCTAGATTTTAGAAAAATTTCCTAAAATTGAGAAATATTTTTCTTGTATTTAGAAAAAAGAAATTTTAATGGCGATTTTCTAAAATTTAGGGTAAAATTTATTTTGAGTGTAATTTGAGTAATATGCTTTAAATAACGGGGAGAGTCTAAAGTATAGCAAAACATAGCCATGTTATGTTTTATTGTTTTAATCAATAAATTGTATTTATATTAAATATCTAAACTTGATTTTTATTAAATAAATTTACTAATTGCTTTGTTGTATATATTATTATATTGTGTATATTATTATTAAGTTACAAAAAAAATTTCAAGTCGATATCTCCACTGGAATTATTTTTGGCCACCATCTCCATACAACACCAACCACTGTGCACTGTTGCTGTTGCTTCGTTCCGAAGCTCGCTTCGAACTTGGTCTTGAATTGGCTCTCAGCAGAGCTTGGGCAGAGGTTCGGGCAGAGCAAATGGTGTCTCTATATAGTTTCTTACTCTATGGTAATATTTTTCTATTTCTCGAAGGCAGGCGCCGTTTATCCGCGGTTTTCAACTGCGTTTTACTTTTAAAGGAGTAGCAATGCTGTGACTAGTTATTTTCGAGTTTTAACAATAGTGCTTTAATTAAGAATACATTTTTAGGTAAGTAACTTTTAGTGTATTGTCTTATCTTAATTACAGTAGCTTTTAATTTTTATATTATCTTTATTTTTAATATTTCTGGGTCAAGCTGATGGTACAAAGTGCTTTTAAAATATCTTTTCAGATGAAATCATTTTGTCCTACAGCCCAGAAGGATGTTAATCTTCCACTGCTAAGTAAGTTTTTATCATTCTTGCCTAGTTATATAATATTATAAAAACAAATATTTTCTAAATTCAGATCCCATTGGTCAGGTGGAGCTTACAGAGCCTCCGGAGAGAGTGCGGAAATGCGTGAATAATCTCCATGCGCGAAAAGGCAGCTCACCAAGACTCTGGAATCTGAGAACCTGCCGAAGACCTCTACAAGTCACCGTAGTTTGTAAAAATCCATTAATTTAATGTAATAATAAACCTATTGATAAAAGCAATGAAATTCAACATATTTTCAATGAAAATGGGCGATGGATAGGTGATGAATTTGGGTGATAATTAAATATTTGTTTTTATAATATTATATAACGAGGCAAGAATGACAAATGCTGAGAAAAACAACATCAATCCCAATCTCTCTTGTTGTTATCTTCCCTTTGCCACGATCGCGCTTGAATAATTTGTCTCTACCCTTGCCCAGGAAGAGCGAGACAGGCGAAGTTCGACATTTTGTTTCGATTTCTATGAGTGCTATTTTAGCGCTCGGACTGAATTCGGGAATTGCAGGGTATTTTACAACACAATGTGCACTTTGCTGTGTTTGTTGAAAACTCAGTCAAAAACTTTTTTGCGCTCATTTCTCGCGTGTTTTCGGCGTCGGCTAAGACTTTAAACTTTTAATTTCAGTTAAGGATACGTCGTATTGCAAGGTCTTCTTTGTAGTTATATTAATTTCTTAAATGTTGTATGTCTTCAATATATGACGTGCCTGACATTTCCTTGCTAATTTTGCAAAACCTACAAAAAACGTAGATGAGAACGACGATGTAGGCTTCCACGTGAAAAATTCGTTTCTGGCGTCTTCGATTGAATATTGGGAACCCTTTGAACCATTTTTCCTTTTTCCCCTGGCCAAGGGTACTAGGAGCACTGGCAGAAGAAAGCATATAAGACCATCATGTACATCTGAAAAAAATATTAAAAATGTTTTAATGCGCATTTAATAACATTTCTTTTTATTTGTATACCTTTGATAAAGAGGTGGAGATCTATCGATAGTGTAGCATATAACGTGGGAGCCATCGATAGTCGACGATAGTTTTTTTTTAAACCATTTTTAAAAATATTTGGCGAAAAGGCTCCCAATGTCAGGGAAATCAGTTTGATTCACCTGGAAAAAAGTAATATACTTAATTATATGCAATTTATAACTCGACACTTTTAATTAAGGCATACCTTCATCCATATTAGAGGGTCGATATCTTGTCCGACAATTGAACAAAATCGAACAAAGTGTCCTGTAAACTTGAATCCGATGCTACGGGCTGATTACTTGCGGTCTCTTTAACTCTTTAATTGGCCAGCTCATTTTCAAAAAATGTTGCTGCTTGTTCAGCGTTTAAACTGTGGTGAAATCCACGTTTTTTTGATGTAATAGCCTCTTCCCATAGAGTCCATCCGTGTAAAACGGTTGGAATTTTTGACAAATGTGAAACTCGTGTTCCCACAGAGCACATCCACCATCCAATAACAGCTGACTTGAAGAGCAGTTGCTCATCTCAAAATAAACGATGGGGGATTTCAACTCGGCAAAACTGTCGTAAAATTGCGTTCTCCTAATCTTATTGTAAAATAATACAATAAATAACATAAGATAATAGTATAAAACATATCTGACCTTTTATAACATAGCCCTATCAAGTATGCATACATATTGCTGACTGGGGGAGAGCCTAACCTCCCGTACCACACCCTCCGCTCTTACTACGCCTCTGTCTAGTCAATATTGTGCTGCTTTGGTAATTTATATCAACTTTGGAACTTTATAGGAGTACATAGTACACTTTTAATTAATATTAGTTATTAGTTACGAAGTGCAGAACATATTCTGAGACTTCGCTGCAAAGATTGAAATTTTCTTTTAAAGAACAGCTTACATTTTGGCCCGCAACCCGTTGGCAATGCTTTTCCGCTCATAACAAACAACAAATAATTCAACGATAGCCAAAAAACAATTAACTTATGCATTTTTTAATTTTTTACAAGTTTAAATTATTTATCAGTATCGGACAATTATATTATTTAGCTCCCATAGGAACGATAATACTAAACACAGGTCGACAAAAATAGACTAGAACTTAACGCTACTAAATCTGAAAGGATATTAGCTGTATAAAGTTGCGAATTTTGTCGACTAGTGTAAACCAATTTAATTTGGCACAAACACGCATTCACAACTACTGATCGTAACCAAAATATATTTGTAATGTATATAATTGAATTGAAAATAAGTCTAATTCTCCAATTTGTATTATAAAAATTGAAAATAAGTCTTATTCTCCAATTTTTATACCCTTGCAGATGATATTATGATTTCAGTCAGAAGTTTGCAACGCAGTAAAGGAGACGTTTCCGACCCCATAAAGTATATATATTCTTGATCAGCATGACTAGACGAGTCGATCTAGCCATGTCCGCCTGTTCGTCCGGAACGGACAACTATTTCATATAGCTCCCATATTAAAAATCGGGAAAAAAATTATAGCTTCGGTGTTTTTTGAAATATTACCTTCTACTCTTGGGAATATTATTTTTAAATATTTCTGAATTTCAAATTAAAGTTTTAAAAAATCGGATTACTGTATCATATAGCTGCCATAGGAACTGTCAGAAAATTAAAAGGACAAAAATTATATCTTTGTTGATGAAATGATCTGCTAGGGTATATAAGCTTCGGCAGACCAAAGCTAGCTCCCTTTCTTGTTATTATAAAAATTAAAAATAATTGAATATCTTTTGAAACAATGGGAATATTGCAAAAATCTAAAAAAGAGAATTGAAATTCGAGTCAATACCTTTCATGAGTTATGACACGGTCATGTCCAAGGACATTTTAAGGACTTATAAAACCTTTGCATGATATATATATATGATATGATATATATAAGTTCCTGTTCTGTTCTGTGGATAGCAGCACTTTATGTGATTTATAGGCTCGGCGATCATAGACCAGAATCTACGATATTCAATACCGGCGGGAACACTTTAAAAATCAAGCAGTTGAGCCAGAAATTCTCGGTGGAGTGCGATTTCGGAGAGGGAGACCAGTAACTACGAGACTTAAGATCGGCGGGGAACCACGAAAAAATATTTAAATGTCTTGCGTGAAGGTTTAATTTACCTAGTCACCGACACCGTTTAAAGCTTGAGAGAAATTTGGGAAAAAAAGCCCATTAAAATGTGGCCGAAAGGCAGGTAGAAACCCTTCGCGAAAAACCAGTCGAAAAAGGCCATTTAACCTCACGTTTCTTTTGCCGTAAAGAAGAAAGAAAAAAATTACAGAAAAAATAAGAGTAGTTAAAAAAAATGTCAGAATAGAACCGAGTAAAATTTTTAGTTTGTTTAGATAATAATCATAAGTACATTTTTTTATATGTTATTTCAAAGTGCATGTTTGTGAATTGGTTAAAGTATTTGAGCCTCGGTGTGCTACCAAAACTGCGGCATTGTGTTCCCTCTTTTATAGAGAAAAAAATTAAAGTTTAAAGGAAAAAATTGTATGGCCACTTACCCCTTTTTAAATTAAAAAGAAAATTTGTGGAATGACAAAGTGAAAGCCCCTGTGTCTCCCAAGAAAATACTTTTTTTCTTTTCGCAGCATTTTCAGCCGACTTCGAAAAAGTCTTTCTTCGAGGACGCCTCTTGAAAAATTGGTGAGCGTTTAAAAATCTAAAAACAAGAGAGAGAGAGTCGGGTGCCCCGACTATTAGATACCCATTACTCAGCTAAAAAGAGTGCGAGGGAGATGGAGATATAAAACTTTGATCGGGCATACCTTTTTAACGAATGGTCCGATTTGAAAAATTTACTCGTTACTCGTAGAGTGAAAGGGTATATTGTATTCGTGCAAAAATATGTAACAGGTAGAAGGAAGCGTTTCCGACCCTATAAAGTATGTATGTATATTCTTAATCAGGGTCACTAGCCGAGTCGATCTAGCCATGTCCGTCTGTCTGTCTGCCTGGATGAACGCTCAGATCTCGAAAACTTCAAAAGCTAGAGACTTGGGATGACCCACACATATTCTTGGGCTTCCTACGCAAACGCAAGTTTGTTTCAGCCGAGGGCCACGCCCCCTCTTACGCCCACAATCGCCTACCGCCCGCAATTAAACTATTTAAAAAGTTGTCTGGCGGCCACACCTTTAAAGATTTCGGAAAAGTGAAAATTCAGATTTTTTGTATTTATCAATACCTATTGAAATGTGGAAAACATTTTTTAAATCGGACAATTTATTAAAAAGTTATGCGAGATTAAAGTTTTATAGAACTATCTCCTTTAGCTGAGTAACGTGTATCTGATAGTCGGGGCACCCTACTTGAGTTCCAAATTGATAAATTTATTCAAATCTGCAATGATTTTTATTTTGTACACAGTGATAGAGTTATAGAGGTCACAAAATAGCATTTTTGACACTTTTTCTAAAAAGGTGCACCAACTCCTTATGATATATACATTTGTAACCGTGAAAGAGATATTTATGATGTTTTCACTAATTGATCAAGAATTGTATTGGCTTTTAAAAATATATTTTTTTAATAAACAAAATTTTTTTTCTTAAAATTAAAAACATTTAGTTTATTTAAGTGTTTTTTTTCAGTGTTGTAAGGATATTTCTACGGCTGGGATGGAGCTCAGTCTCCCCAGGATTCTTTACAATCGAATTTGTAAACAAGAATGAAAGCTAGCTTCGGCCAGCCGAAGCTTATATACCCTTGCAGATCATTCCTATTTATTTACAAAAACATTAAATTTAAATTAATTTGCGTTTATGTTACAACAATCCAAATTTTAGCTGCTTATGTATTACTTTGGCATTCATTTTTTGATCCTTCCTATGGCAGCTAATATAGCCGTCCGAATTTTTTATAAATTTAATACGAAATTTTATAATGTTAAAGAAAAGTTTTATCCCAGAGGAGAAGAGAATGTCAACAAAGCTATAATTAAACCCGTTACTCGTAGAGTAAAAGGGTATATTGTATTCGTGCAAAAGTATGTAACAGGGAGAAGGAAGCAGAGTATCGAGAAATTTTTGACACTCAATAGTTTAGTTTTAATGTACAAATAGTTTAGATTCTATGGTCATTTTTTTTTGGGTGGAGTTTTTCAAGGTTCTAAGGAGGTTTTAATGTTTAAGGTTCTTGATTTTTGGTACAAATGTTATTTATTTGTTATAGATTTTTTGCTGTAACTTGGGCAAATATGGTCCTAAATGAGAAGCTAACAACCTTATAATTAATATCGGTGCACTTTCCGACGGATTACAATTATTTTTTGATAATTTACAAGTAATTTTTTGCAAAAAAATAAAAATAAAAAAAATTTGATTTATTTTTTATAGAACTTTTGCTGTAACTTGGGCAAAAAGCTATAAAATATTGTGCTTCTGAATTAATGTCATCGTCCGAAAAATCTCTTGACAGCATTTCTCTAACAAAACCTCATTCACAACCCGGGTGGGATAGAGAGCGAAACAAAAAAAAAATCAAAAAAAAAGGAATAACTAAAAAAAAACGGAAAATCGGAAAAAACTAAAAACGACGAAAAAACTGAAAACCCGAAAAAACAACGATGAGTATTAACCGGCCGACCAGACCTACCGAGCGGCAGGACGGTGGGCAGGGGGATCCTGTTCTGGTCCCGGATGTAGAGCCAGAGCTTTTCGAAATGATGCTAGGATACATCTACACGGACAATTTGACGCTTGAATCATTCGAACAGGCATACGATCTGGCCTATGTGAGCAGGAAATTTTCGTTACCTCGCCTTGCCAATCGCTGCAAAACTTTCATGATAACAAGACGTAACCAGGATCACGAGCAAGGGGGCCGACCTTATGATCGCGATAGGAACAGACATGATGGACGCAGAAACTAGTCAGCACTTGCTTTGTTGGTGTTATACAACAAAAAAAAACCATTAATTTTTATAGATTTTTTGCTGTAACTTGGGCAAATATGGTCCTAAAGCAAAAAGGGGTACTGTTTTGAGCAGAACAACGAAAATACCAACAACAACTAAAATACCAACGACATTTAACAAGCCAAACATCGTTGTTATTGATGACACAAACAATGGGGAGAAGACGCCAGTTCAAGAAGAAGACGGTGGTGAGAAGACAGTAGCAGAAGAGGCGGAGAAAGAGGGGGCCGAAGAAGACGAGCAAGAAGAAACCAAAGAAGAGGCGACAACAGTGGCTGTTGAAATGGAAAACGATAGCGATAATGAGATAAACGTGGTCGATGATGATGACGATGAGGTAGAGAAAAAAAAACCAGGTGAAGGAACCCCAAAGCCAGGTGGTAAAAGGGGAGACCAAAACGGAAGAAAAGGCCGAGAAAGAGACGGAGAAAGAGGTGAAGACGGGTCATGGAGAAAAGGTCAAGCCAGATGACACGGCGGCTGAAGAAGGTGAAGGCGAAAACGAGGAGGAAGAAGGGGCGGAAGATGATAATGAAGAAGGAGAGGACGACGACGTGGAAGAGGAGGGGGAGGACGATGATGCCGAGGAGGAGGAAGAAGAAGGAGAGGCTGCTGCAGAAGAATCCACCGAGGCAGCAAAGCCCGAAGAAAGCGCTGTGAAAACCGATGAAAATGGCTATGGCTATCAAAATACATACACCAAAAAAAAAAACCAAAAGTTTACATTTAATGAGCGTTGTATTAAAAATATACTAGGGGTAGTATGAAAGTGTAACTATTAAATCAACACTAATTAGTTTAAACTGTATACTTTGTAGTGTAAGTGGTATACCAAAGAGTATAAAGCGTAAACCTGTAGTGTAATTTGTAAACTAATTATATTCGACTATTTAGTTTACTATTTACACTTGTAGTTTCAAAAAAAAACGTTCTCTAGTATAACAAAATGTAGTTTTAACGTACTACAAAATAGTTTCATGCCTACACTTTATAGTATTAAGGTTAATTAATTAATTATTATAAGAGTGACAATCTGTAGCATACATTTTATACTGACGGAAAAATTATTTTTTATGGTGTGAAACTAGGACAATAGCGTTTATTTGTACATATGCCTTGGTGTGAAACCAGGACAAAAGCGAGTATACGAACACAAAAAATGATACCAGATTTGTCGTTTTTTTACGCGTTTGTGATTATTATAATGAGTGAGTTTGGTCCTGCATTCTTGTTATTCGTGCCGAGTAAGTAAAATATTTATTTTTAATTTAAAAAGTGAAAAATTATATTGTCCTTATTGGCAAATTTTGTAAGCAAAAGCTATTCTGTTGCTTAAATTAAAATACTTGTATTACGTACAAAACCATCCATGGAAACAAGTGCTTTGCGCACGCAAAGTAGCCACAAACATACATGTACATTTGTGTTGCGCAAAATACTTGTTTCCATGGAAATACATACATATACGCACAAGAAAATTCTTTAAAAATTAATAATATAAGTATTTTTCAAGGTCCCCCTGTTAAATATCATAATAAAAATGGTGTTAGCTATGTAAGATTAAAATTATTTTAACTAAAAATGTATGAATATTTATAAAATATAAATAAAATTAAATATTAAATAATAATAAAAAAAAACAATATACAACGTAATTTTATTGGGATTAATTTGTATACTACGAAAAACTAAATAGTATAAATTGTATACTACAGGTAGCGGGGAAATCGTATAGGTCTTATACGAATATAGTTTAAAATGTATACTAAAATTCTTGATAAATAGCTTATTAAGTATACTACAGTTTACGAGCTTAGTATAATATGTATACAAAATAGTATACAACTAAGACCACTTAGCATAACTTTTATACTAAATAGTATACAAAATAAACTAGCAGCCTAAATGTCAGTACACTGAGTGAGTATAAACTGTATACTCGTTAGTTTAAAGTTGACAACTTCGAAAGTTTCATTTTAATACTTTCGAAGGTGGTAGGTTAATACTCAGAGTATCGAGACATTTTTAACACTCAATAGTTTAGTTTTAATGTACAAATAGTTTAGATTCTATGGTCATTTTTTTTTGGGTGTATCAAAAAAAGAAATGGCCGTCCAGAATAACTGATGTAATTGGTGAGGCCAATATAAAATTCAAGCCTTTGGTAGAACGAGAAAATATTATTCTGCCACCACTGCACATCAAGTTGGGACTTATTAAAAATTTTGTTAAAGCCCTCAATAAAGAAGGTGCTGCATTTGCCCACTTGTTGTCCATATTTCCAGGACTTTCATATGCCAAAGTAAAAGCGGGAGTGTTCGCAGGTCCCGAAATTAAAAAGCTTCTTAGAGATGATACATTTGAAGGACATCTATCATCAGTGGAAGCGGCAGCTTTAAGCTGATTGTGGCCAACTTTCTAGGCAATGTAAGGGCTAACAACTACAGGACTATTGTTCATGACCTTCTCAAAAACTATAAGGCAATGGGTATGTTTTTAAAAAATTTACTAAAAAATTTAAAAATACAGGTTAGTTAAAATATTTAATATAATTATAAATTGTTTTAAGTGTTACAACAACTATATGTACATTTTTTTTTTGCAGGAGTGCACATGTCACTAAAAATTCATTTTCTTCATACCCATTTGGATTTTTTCCCAGAAAATTTGGGGGATTTGAGTGATGAGCATGGTGAGCGCTTCCATCAACAAATGAAAGCCATGGAGCGACGATATCACGGGTTTTGGGATGAAGCTATGGTGGGAGACTACATGTGGTCTATTAACCGTGAAACCGATAGCAGCTCATACAATAAGAAAAAACGCAGCCAAAACACCTTTAACTCGCGCGCCTAGATACGCACTTTCGCTCCATTTAAGTAATGTCAAGCGGCAAGAATCACAAATTCTCCTCGGTGTCCAAGCCTCTTCAAGATTTGGTTTAATGCGAAAGTAGAGGAAATATCGATTTATCACCTCACTATCAAAGGGTCGAAATTTATTATTCATAATAAATTTAGCACACACATTGCAAAAAGTGTTTGGACCATTTAAACAAGTGTATTCTTTTATCTTGTTCATTATTTTCTTATTTTTTTCTCAAATACGTACTCTTTTTTTCGTTTTTGATAAGGCAGTACTTATTAAAAAGAGCATGCTTTTGTGAAGTTAAGGTTAGCTACTTTTTAAGAATGAATTGTCCAGATGGATATTACTTATTAAAAATACTCTCAGTCATAACGCAAGTATTTTAATATTTTTTAAAGAATTTTTAAAAATTAAATTTATTTTTATAATTTTTTAGCTTTTAAATATCTGATTTAGGTATTTTTGACCCGGCTGCCATCACCACTAATTTTAGTTTACATGTCGCCGCCTACGATAAATCTAAAATTTGGACCCTGTCAACCGAAAAAAGTTGAAAAACCCGAACTTTAAAAATCCACCATAAATCAAATTTTCCATGAATTTGGGCCATACCCGGCTTGTTTAATTCAGTAGGATGTAAACTTTAAGTTGGTACCCATTTTGATTTTTCAACGGATTTTTTTCGAGTTTTTACGATATATACAGCCGATTTACAGTCGACCAAAAAACACATTTTTCATCTTTGTCGAGCTGCTGTGCTGCCATTACTTATCCAATCATATTGATCTGTATGGTAAAGTTAAGCTCTGATCTATTGATCTATAAAATAAAATGAAAACTGACCCAATCGGGTGGATATCTGCCGAGATATAAGAAGAAATTCGAAAAAAGTCCGAAATTTAACATTTTAAACTTTAAAAAATCTTTAAAAAAAAACTGTGCCATCGAAAAAAAAATTAGTGGTATTTTCGTGATCTAGGGGTCAAACACTAACAGAATTTGCCATCAACTGCTGGGGTGCACACCAAGAATATTATTTTGTAAACTAGTGTTATCTAAGGATAAGCCTTTAGTGTAAAATTAAATTAAAGTACTTACAATGTACGCCTAGCCTTGCTTTTGTTAGAACCAGAGTTACCTCTATAAATTTGATGAAATTTAAATGTGAATCAATATTGAAACGATAATGTAAGAAAAGTATACAGAAAGCTGAAGATAGAATGGAATGAGTATCACTGAATTAATACACCCTGTCGAATGTTATGAGGGGTTTCTTTTTGTTATTGTTATGCAGAAATAAATAGCACTATAATCAGGGTATTCCCTAAACAGTTGAATTGCTGTATTGTTGAATTATGGTGAGCTGTTAATCAGCTGTTCCATACAAAGTCAACTTTCCGAAATTTCAGCAATTCAACAGCCTCGAGGCTGTTGAAAATTTTGTTGAATCGTTGAAAACCAGAGTTGTCACCTTATTTTACTAAAAGTCATGACAACTCTGGAACATTTTACTAGCATAAGTTCGCATTATTTACTTTAAAATCAAATTAGCAAATCTATTAGTAGTTCTTCTTACCTAGCTAACCATTTTAGTCGGTAACAAACAATAAAAAATTGGGTTTTACATGTTTTAAATTCCGTTAAACTTTTCAACAAATAACAGCTGTTTGAAAATTCAACAAGAACCATTTTGGGTCGTTCCCTTGATTGCTGAAATTTTCTGTTGAATTTTCAACAATTCAGCAATTCAACAGTTTAGAGAATACCCTGAATGAAATTAATTAATGTTAATTTTTCCCTGAAGGTGATGTAAACAAAGGAAGGCGGAATTAGGGAGTCTGTAATTATTGGCAAACAAAGACTCATGGTAGAGTGGGTACAGAGCCGTTCTGCAAATTACATCGAAGCAGTGCAGCTTCTGTTGATTTTTCGAAATATAATTTTAGCCAATAAGAAAAAAATATATTTTTATAAATCTTTGAAATTTTTCAGTAAGCGCCTAAGGGCCTAAGTTGTATATGTAACAATTGAAATTTTAAGAGCAAACAATTCTTAGAATATTGCAAAAAGAAAAAAAAAAGTGCATAATTACTTTTTTTTTTTAAATTTTTTAAAAGTGGTCAAAAAAAATGGGTTTTTTTTTATATTCTTGGACGTAAAGTAGTGTTATACGCTAGATCCCCGTTACATTTTTTTTTTTTTTTAAGTTTAGATATTTAACTAGAAATTCTGCTAAAATTAGACTGCCCTTTTGTGCCTCTTCTGAGAAAACCGCAGTTTAAGTTAGCAAGAAATGTTTATAATTTGAAATATTGTCAGCCCTGGTTCATCCGCGCGCTTTTACATTATGAAGATATTTAACTTATCTGAAGGTATTGATGAAGATAATGATAAATAAATAATCCAATTTAGGTTTTAAATTTAAAATTTTGTTCTTTGCTAAAAATATAGATATGAAATAAATATCGATTTCTACCAGATTTTTTTGAAAATATTCTATATTTCCTTGATCGATTCTATGACACCTATAAGATATCATTGATCGATTAAAAAAAATGGTAAACATAGAGTTAAATTGATACATAATGACTTAATCTCGATTTATGTGAACAAATATTGAAATAGAACCGAGATATTTCCTTTTGTACTAAGCGTTTATATGGAAGCTATAAGATGTAGTTGACCGATTTGAAAATTTTTTTTATCCAAAATCAAGTTAAATTAAAAAAAAATATTGGAAAACTTAGAGCCCTATACGAAATGTATTTTTTTTTTCTTGAAAAAAAGCCTTTTTGATAATAATGATAATGATAATGATGTTAAGTAAAACATTTTAAGTATAAAAGTAGTTAAATTAAGAATTATGCATTCTTAGATTAAGTATAAAAGTACTAAAATGTTGGATTATGCCATCATAAATGAAAAAAAAATTTATTAAACTTATTTAAGCAGGCTATTTTTATACCCTTGCAGAGGGTATTATGATTTCAGTCAGAAGTTTGCAACGCAGTGAAGGAGACTTTTCCGACCCCATAAAGTATATATATTCTTGATCAGCATGACAAGACGAGTCGATCTAGCCATGTCCGTCTGTCCGTCCGTCTGTTTCTACGCAAACTAGTCTCTCAGTTTTAGAGCTATCGCGCTCAAACTTTCCCAAAAGTCTTCTTTTTATTGCATTTCGTATAAAATTTAACAAAATTCGGACGGCTATATCATATAGCTGCCATAGGGAGGATCAAAAAATGAATGCCAAAGTTATACGAAAGCAGCTAAAATTTGGATTGTTGTAACATATACGCAAGTTAATTTAAATTTAATGTTTTTCTAAATGAATAGGAATGATCTGCAAGGGTATATAAGCTTCGGCTGGCCGAAGCTAGCTCCCTTTCTTGTTTTAAATAAACTTAATAATTTCAAGTATGAATAAGTCTAGATTTAGTAATAATTCATTCTTAATTTTAGACCGAACCGTTCTTAAAACGTACTGAAATCAAGTATTTTATGTCTTGAAAATTCGTACTTGAAATCAGTATTTTGTTCTTAAGATCAGAATTTCGTTGCTTGGCTCACTTTTGACACTCAAAATACTAGATTCAAGCACGAAATACTTAATTTTTTCCCTGAGTGTATGGATTTATCTGTAATTATATAATGCTCCGGAAGAGTTGTTGTTGTTGTTGTTAGGGTATTGACATGTCTACGAACCCCCCTTAGGCTGTATTGCTAGCGGAGTTAGAAATATAAGCCTAGTACTCAGTACGGCGAAAACTGCTAGCTAAGCATAGGAGTAAGCGAGAGGCAAATAGGTAGCTAAAGCCTTTAGCCTAGTACTCAGTACGACGAAAACTGCTAGCTAAGCATAGGAGTAAGCGAGAGGCAAATAGGTAGCTAAAGCCTTTAGCCGGGGACTTTTTTCACTGCGGTACTTAGATGAGCTAAGGAAATGGTAAGGAAATACCAAAATAATACCAGATTAGGCGGATGAATTCCGATGAACGCCTTTAGCCGCTGCCCAAAGAAAAGAATATTTGATTTTCGGCTGTGTTTGTGCAGAACCGGTGTGCCAATAACAAATTATAAATGGAAGAAAAACCCCTAAAACCAATGGAAACTGCCTGTAGGAGTTGCGGCAATACATATCGCCATGCCAACAACAAAGTTAAAGCTTGCGAAACAGGTCCGGCTCAACATTTTGTAAAATTTTAAAATTGGCGCCAGTTGATTTGTTTGCCGTTTGTGAACCCAGCTGATTTACAATAAGACCATGCTACATGCAAAGCGGGCGAACTCTAAAAACTTCGGTCATTTCATAATATTTTTCGACTAGTGAAACTCTTAGCCGAACTGAGTACTAGGCTATAACCCGAATCCACAGCGATGTGTCTTTACTCCTAAACACCAAAATAGGTCATCAATGGGTTATATTTTCTTATCAATTTTGGTCCCAAACGTGGCCATATCAAAATTATATTTTCGAACATACCAAATTGGTATTTTCGAACATATTAATGTGGTATTTTTCATAATAGATTGTTATGTGCACATACCAAATTTTGCTACAAAATTATGGGAAATGTAGCACCAGAATGGTATTTTTACATTTCAAACTGGTTTTCTTTCATATGAAATGGAATGTGCGTCAAATTAGCGTCGGTGACTTTAGCGGCGATTGTGGAACGGTGGAATTTGGAACATGGGGCCAATTTTTTTTTTATTATTTTTGGGGCTTCTGGGGGCCGAATTGAAAAATGTTAAATGCAAAATTGTTTAGAATGAAATTATCTATCGATCTAAGTAATTCGAAAGTCTGCACAATGTTCAGAAGTATGAAAAAAATGCTTTCGAACAATCAGGTCCCCACATTTTGAGGAATATCTCCACTCGCAGAGCGTACTTCAGCATGCACGCTAGCTTACCTTAAAGGTCGTCTTTCGAAGACATATAAGGAAAATTGCATCAAATTATCGTCAGTTTTTGAGAAAATTAGTTAACAGTGGACCAACTTCTGAATCCGCCCATACAAAAAAAGTCCTTAAAAATCAATTTATTCATACGTTTTTTCACAGAGCGTGCTCCACAATTTCGATCTTATAGGATGATAGGGGGTTAATTATGCGGGTATTCTACTACATTGTTCGGCTCATTCATTAGACCAAATTTTTCTCAGCCTATACGATTTTACGTAGGTGCGAGCAAGACATATGTCGGCTGCAATGAGCAATCAATCAGAAAAATTGTAAAACCGATGGGCATTTTCGGTATTTTTTTGAGGTGTTTTTAAATACATCCATACGGTATTACCTGGAGCGATGAGCAATGAGCAAAATTGAATCTAAAAAGTACAATTTTGCTCATCTATTAGAACTACAGTCAAATGGATTCAACCACAAAGAAGAATTTGATGCTGTTTTCAGCAGTTTTGAAACTTTTTGCGGCCCACATGAAGATAAAAAAAAAGAAAATAGGTAGAAAAATGTTGATTAGATGTACTTTGTACATCCCAAAACTTTTTAAAAACGTGTTAAAAATGTTTCATGGCCATACACACTATTAGTTTTACAGCTTTGCCTCTTAATGATTTAAACAGTTATTTGAATTATATATTTTAAATTTAACGTTTAAATTCTAAGTGACCATGTCATCTTATTCAAACAAATCCTAGTAAATGTATATATATTTGTCCCTTTCTAAGCCTCTAATGAATGAGCCGAACAATGTAGTGGAATAACCGCATAAGGAATGTAAATATAATGTAGACTAATAGTATATTAACCTTTTAGAATTAGAGATGGCACTTGAGTTAATGCTGGGCTACGCCGATAGTTAGCAATGTTTCAAGATATTTCACTAACGAAATTTTTACCCTAAGAAACAAAAATAAATGAATACATAAATGAAATACATTAATATTTAAAATGCTTTCTCTTGCATAGGAAAATCAAATTTTTTTTTAATCTGAAAATTAATATATCAGATTACCGAAAACTTTGTTTATAATTTACTTTATAACTGGCGATACTCACATAAAATGGAAAAGATTCGTTTTTGAGAACAGATGAGTATTTTCTTCTGGATGATCTTCTAGGAGTTCAATTCCGTCGGTGGCGACCTTGCGCTTTAAAAGTTACCGATGTCAAAGAGAAAGGTGAAAGAAATAGGTTCATATTAATCATTAAATGTTAAAATAAATATCGATCCCAAAATGCACAAAATAAACAAAATATATTATGATATAAAATTTTTAAATTTAATACAGAAAAGTTATAACAATATTTTAAATATGTGTTTGTATCAGAAAAATTATGCAGTGAGCTATTTTGATAAGTTTTCTGATTGTGCCTAGTTTCTTGTGCATTTCGGGATCGATAAATTGGAACGAATCACACGTTTCCGAACCACCATTGAGGCATAGTCCACGAGCTCTTTAATTTCAAATGCTCTGCAGCGCATTAGACCGTAGTGTCAACGAAAAGTCAAATTAACACAAAAGCAGTGAGATATCTCTCAACCAAATCAAATGTGGTTAATAATTATATTCAGAGTGACAAGTCAGGACAACAGCACTGAACATTACAATTGAAAACCTTGGATTAAGACTCTGGCGAGCACAGTTAATTTTAAGCGACTTGGGGTCGGCTCAACATTCTAACGTTCTCAGCCAAAGGCACTCATAACATTAAAGGGTTCTCAGGCAAATTTATGCATGCATAATGCTTCGCAAAGAAGACACCTAAGATTAGGTAGGTTTTTATAGTAATCAAGGGTGCATGGATTGCAAATATTTCTCCTACACTTGGAGCACAAAACTTGATCATCAAAGCTTGTCGATTTGCAGCAATGCAAACAAGTATTATATAGGGAATCCCCATATCCTATTAGTGTCTCAAAAATGTATTTTCGAAACAAATAAGCTGGCTGTACATTTATCATTGATACACCCTCCATGTAGCATTTTGCAAATTGTAAAACAAAAATGCCACAATTAAAAGAATCTCTTTGAATGTCGTGTTCTAAAGTCACACTTGTAAAACTCCATTCACTTATATTGTCTAATAAATTTTTATAGTAGTTTATAAACTTAGAAGCAATTGGGGTTTTCCCAAAAGGATCTATGAATATAAACTGTTGTTTAAAAATATCTAAAAATAAAACGCAAAAATGTCTATTGTAGCAGTGTGGAATTATTATATGTCGGCCTCCGTCGTTATAAGCAGATTTAATAAGATCTTCATTTTTAAATCCATAATTATCAAGTTGACATGGAACATTTGTTGTTTAGTCATTATAATGGACTAAAGCAGTTAATGCGGCGTCTAAGATAAAATTAGACAGCCACTTTTTGTTCTGCAGTTTTATAATATCAATTAGTTCAATGTGGAGCAAACGAGAGCTATTCAAAGCATGTACAGACTCGAAGAGAGACTTACATGCTAACACGTAAAAACGAACATCTCAAACAAAATCGTTTATTTTAAATAATTCTGAGATAACTTTCTTAAAATGATCTTCCATTTTAAAACTGTTATTTTCTAAAGTATAGGAATGATCCAATTGAATTGCATCATTCAACTCTTTTAAACGACAGGATTGCAAATGCTCTTCACGAACCTTGCTTAGTTGGGAAAAATCAATTTTAAATAATCCCACTTTAAGCTTTTTTGGGCCTTTTTTCTGCCAACTTTCTTTGAATGATGACAGTTTTTTGTCTGACATTTCTCTAAGAACTGCTTTCCTTTTAAAGGTAGGTTTTTTCGGCTTTGCCCTTATTACCTTACCATGGGTCAGAGGGGAACCAGAATATTCTGGATGTTCAAGTTCAATTTTACGAACCACAGATTTTGAAAGGTCGTCCATTTTTCGGATAAATCTTCCCAATTTTATACCTTGGCTCGATTTAACGACATTGCGTTTTACTGTCTTAAAGAATGACTCGATTGGACCATTGCTGGGACTTTTATTGCTATCATCAATATAAATGCCCATAACATTGGTCCAAAATGGAGCAAAGACTATATACTTTCCCAAAATAACATCAACCATTTTTGGATGGAAATAAATATTATTTTGGTCAGTTTCTGTCTGCATTAAAATGGTTTTCAAAATATCCTCAGCAAAACTATTAAATAGTAGCTTAAATTCAGTCCTATCCGCTATTGATTTTAGGGATTCATCTTGAATTTTTATTTCTCGATTATCAAATTGTTCGTATTGGCTCAAATCAAAAGTTGCTGAGCTACCTCCGGAAAAATAAGATATAGCGGCTACATTTTTATTATTTATAAAAGGAGATAAAAGAATGGTTGTTACGTTGCAAAACCATTCCCCTAAATCCTTAATATTAATAATATTAAAGGCCAGCCCGAGAGCATTTCTAATAATATCACGCAATTCAATGTTTGCCAATCCAACAGTTTTGTCGATATCGGCACACATTATTTTGGCATAATGACTTGTACAAAATTGAACGCATACAAATGGAAACATAGCATTTTGGCCGTATAAAAAGCCATAGCACATTCGATTGTATTCGACAATATCCAAGCCGTTAAATTCTTTTAAAATTGCCCGTATCATAGAAAAACTAACATCCGTTATAATGCGTTTGCATATTGGACGTTTGATTTTATTGGCTTTACAAAACATATTTAATTCACTTAAAAAGCGACCAATATCATAGGCGCCGTGATTTGATATTATAGCATGAGCCACGTGGAACACCGTTTTGTGCTCGGGAATATGTGCAACTAATGAGTAGAGAAGAATTCTTTTCTTCACAAATTTTATTGATTGCACTACGCACCCGGTAGCATCCATATGTAACGTGTCCTTATTGATTTTACTCAAGAGGACAATTATGTGCTCTTTGTTCCATAAGTACACTTCCAGCTTTGTCGATAAAACTGAATAAAGTGCGAAAAGTTATGGCATTTCATATCAAAAGCGTCTTTAAAGGATCTTTTTCAAAATCATCTTTACCATTCTCTTCTGATATAAAATTTCTATAGTACGATAAATGCTTATTGATCATTTGATCGTTACCAATAAGAGCCCTGTTTGCGTTGGCATTATTGATCAA
Organism: Drosophila pseudotakahashii; assembly: GCA_035046095.1. NCBI lineage: Eukaryota > Metazoa > Arthropoda > Insecta > Diptera > Drosophilidae > Drosophila > Drosophila pseudotakahashii. Next base: position 1,600,653 of record JAWNOE010000134.1, on the reverse strand, counting down.
TTTATTTCTAAATTCAAAAGCAGTGATGCCTTTAATGTCTTTTTTAGCCATAAATCGATTTATAGCCCTGCACTGAGTAATTTTTTTAGTATTTATGGAATGTTGTAACTGAATTCTATTTGAATAAATTTTAACATTTCCATTATACGATCCCTGAAACTTAAAGAAGTTGCAAGATGGATTTTTTCAATATCCATAAGCAGTATATGAACCCTTATTAATTTATCGAGCAAGCATTATTAACAGAAAAGAATTTTTCTCTTATAACGTGCTCTATACTCTGCTTCTCTGCAAACTTTGTGCAGCATTTAAAAACTGTTTCTTGAAATTCCTGAATTTGCATTTCAGCAATTAAAATTTCACAATGCTCTGGCAAGCGATCCCGATTTGGATTAAAATGTACCATTTCCACGTCAACATTTAAACTTAAATTCCCAATCCGACAAGTCTTTTGAAGACATTTTAAAGTAGCTTCGATATGACTTTCATCTATAGGATTGAGAGAAGTAACGAGTGTTGGACTAGGCGAACCAATAATTAATTCATCCACTGGCTTTTCGTTATTAACTTTTTGCGTTTCCGTAATCGGAGTAGTCTTTAAGACTTCACCGTTTAAAGGACTAGGACTGCCACATTTAAGGTTGCAGTTCTTTAAAATTCTTCTATAAGCCATTATTACGGTTTTTTTCCACATTTTGTAATGTTCATTTCTTTGAAAGAAACTAGATTTTTTAGTCAGACTAATATCTGTAAAAATATTGAGAATTATTTTAAAATCTTCTTCTTGTAGAACGCCAGTTGGTTTAATAAGACCCTTTTCTATTGCTTTGCAAATAGCTTTCGATAAAACTCCGGTACTAAGCCTACAATTAAAAGAAAACTATTAAAACTAACTTCAATATATTAAAATATTTTTTAAACAGGGACCGAAAATAACTGATTTTCTAAATTTTTCTTTAAAAAAAAATCATGCACATAGAAGAGACTTAAATACACCACAATTTTTGTACAACATACAAAAGTTTTTATATCAAATTTTGTGACGAAAAACCCTTGTACATTCGACTAAATAAATATATTTTATAAAATATTTTCATTCGGCACGCTGCAAAAGACTATGCTTTTAAAGGCAAAAAAAACCAGAAATGAAGGAATTACAAATTATTTTACATATGTTTGTGACGTACAGATAAGTAATTTCCAACCATTATGAAATAAATGTATATACGTATGATTTTGATTAATAGCCAGATGGGTCAAGTTAAGGTTTTTAATGAGTTTACATTTGCTTTCCCCATTATTTTGGCCTTAAAACACTGAAGAAAAGCACGCAAAAGTAGAAAGACGCCAAATATACATATGTACATAGATTCTTATTAGGATTGAGTTAGAATTAATCTAAGACTTTTTATCCCAGAGCACATGTACACATAATTGAACATTGCTGCGAACGAGCAATTCGGAAAGTTCCGGGGTGCTGATTAAACGTTTTTAAGTTGGAAAATGCTTTTTTCTACCCGTTACATACGTATGTACATTTGCTGGATTTCCAGAAAACTAAAAACACTTGCCCCTTGCTTAAAAATTTCTCCTCCGGATCCTTCTTCCAAGAATCGAACTCTGCATTTGGAAACACTGAAATGACAATTACAATATAAGCCAATACTAACAAAAACTGTAATTTTACTTACTCGTTTATCTCAAAATTAAAATATATGATCAAAAGTCACAACAAACATAAACACTTTCATATAACGGGGAATTGTAAATAGTGCTGCCAGACTGTTTTGTAAGACCCGCGATATAACGAGGGCTGCATAGTAAAAACTGCGTATTTCGGCAATTAAGAGTAAAAGAGAGAGTAAACTGTTGAATTCAACAGAAAATTTCAGCAATTAAGGGAACGACCCAAAATGGTTTTTGTTGAATTTTCAAACAGCTGTTATATGTTAAAAAGCTTCACGGAACTTAAAACATGTAAAATTAATTTTTTTTTATTGTTTGTTACTGTCTAAAATTGTTACCACAGTAATAAGAACTACTAATAGGCTTATAATTTGATTTTAAAGTAAATACAGCGAACTGGTGATAGTAAAATGTTGCAAAGTTGCCATGACTTATAGTAAAATTAGGTGACAACTCTGGTTTTCAACGACTCAACAAAATTTTCAACAGCCTCGAGGCTGTTGAATTGCTGAAATTTCGGAAAGTTGACTTTGTATGAAACAGCTGATTCAACAGTTACCCTGATAAATTTATTTGAATTTTTCGCTTATTGTAATTAAATTGAGTCCAAAACCTATATCAATTCAGATAAATTACACAGGTACACAGCCAAAACTTTCCACGAACCATTTCAAATTTTCCATGATATTTGGGTGCTCCTGAGTAAAAGTCCCATACAAAATTATTTTCCATCACCTACAGGTTCCGCGATACAGCTAAGAATACAAAAAACCGATGTTTGCCGACATTTTGAATTACGTGGACTTACATTTATTATTTTCGATAGGACCTACTACTACGACTCCTACTGATTTAAAACACCAAAATTAGAAAACAAATTATTTTTAACTTTGAAAGAGGGCCGAACCATAGTTTTTGAGATATCTTCTTAACAAAATAAACTGTTTTTGAAATATTACCTTCTACTCTTGAGAATATTATTTTTTAAATACTTCTGAATTTTGAATTGAATTTTTAAAAAATCGGTTTACTATATCACATAGTGCCATAGGAAAGGTCGGAAAATAAAATGGATATTAAGAGGAAAAAAATCTTTGTTGATTTTTATTATATAGCTTTTTTTAACATTTCAAAATTTTGAATTAAATTTAACAAAATTCGGAAGGCTATATTATATAGCTGCCATAGGAAGGATCTCAGCGCTCATACAGACGGCTAGTGATCCTGATCAAGAAAATATATACTTTAAAGGGGCGAAAACGCTTCCTTCTACGTGTTACATACTTTTGCACGAATACAATATTATAATACGAGTAACGGGTATAATTAGCGAGCTTTTTTATTCGAGATGAGCACGTTAATCAATAGACTTTAATTGGCTACATGTTACCGGAGATGCGTAAATTTTTTTTAAATTGTTCTAATAAATTTAACTATTTTAGTATTAAAAAAATATATTGATTTTATAAATTAATTACTTTTAATTTTTGCATTTATGTCACAAAACCTGATTATTTTTCCGCAAAATGCATTGATTAAACAGTTATACGCCATTAACAGTTTTTCGCGAGTTTGCAAAATTTGAGTCTGTTACTCTGGCGACCGCATCCATTTGATGTGCTTCTAACAAGAACTGAACCCCAAATCTGATCACTCTTAACTATGTAAAATGGGTAACAACGACTTGCTTTAAGTTGCAGTGGCCGGAATGTTTCCTATCCGTTGAATGTATCTGCAACTGGAGCACATAGACACAGGGAACTCGAACCACTAAGCCGGCAAAGGCCACACAAAACGGAGACAGTGCCTGAAGGCGGTGACAACAAAGTTGCGGACAACAATTAAGCTGCTGCTGTTGACTGTTGTTTATTGCTCAGAGCTGTCTTAGCTCACCATGAAATTGGTTGCACCGCTGGAATTTCGCTGTATACACTTGCACTTTCTCGGTGCTGCGGCCTGAAGTGCGTTGATTAACATCTTAAGTCGGATGCAGTGGATGGTGGCAACCAGTTCTCTTCGTAATGTAATTTATTAAGTTGCTCAGTTAAAAAAATAGTTGATGGTATATAAAAATTAAAAATCGGGTGTTTTAGATAATGTATGGTATAGAAAGATATAAGATCGATAACCCTTAAACTAAGGAAACAAATTTCTTCGTTTTAAAAAAGCATCCTTTTAATCGGAGCTTTCCAATTTAAGGCGTGCGTGAAGGCAATAATTTCTAAACTTATGTACAGTAGTTCAGGGGTATTCGGAATTCACATTTAGTGTACTCATATAATATTCAGTCAACTGTTGATTTGCTGAATTGCTGGAAAGTCAACAGAAAATTTTAGCAATTATGGGAACGTCTTTAATTGGTTCCTGTTAAATATTTTATAATTGAAAAACAAGAAAATTTTTAAATTGTTCACCTTATTGTTCCTATGGAAGCTATAACATATAGACGTCCGATCGGAACGCGCTTTCACCCTGCGTACACATGTTTTAGGACGACTGTGCTTATACGATGCCGAATTCACGCAATCATTTCACGCTTTCAGCAGATTAGTGTATGTATAAACGCCATTTCGTGAATTCGGCAACACACGAAAGTTGACTATGATTTCAGCCTCAAAGCGTGATTTGGTGATAAGCAGCTCTGGTAACTCTGTTATAAATTATCAACGTTGCCAGATCGCTAGAAATTTAAAGCCCTTCGTAGGCTATTTCTCCACTCAGAGCTATTTAAGGTTAAAAAATGATCACCTATTTTTTGTGATTCCCATCGTATAAACATAGTATATGAAAGTTTCAAATCGCTTGCTTTTAAACTGAGTGTCGGGCGCCTAACTCTGGACCCCCATTTTTTCGATAAACAAGCCTTGCCGACTGGCTCATTTTAATTATTCGGCCTTTCCGTTTTGGACCTTGGCCGTGAGGATCGTTCTCTCCCAAACATATTTTCTTCAGTGTTTCAACCAAACCCAGAGATCTACCGAAACCAAATCGAGAAAAATCTCAGAGATCCTCATCCTTTTAAAAGGTTTTCTTTTACCAGTAGGTTCCTGTTGATTAAAGGAAGTATGTTTTACTATTATTTCTTGGAAAAACACCTATTCTTATAAAATAATGCGTTTTATAGGAAAATTCTTGGAAGTCGAGTTTTCTCCTTCACGTGGCTTAGGGCCGGGGGAAATTTCTGCCCAGATTTTCGTCAGCATCGTGAAAAGTCCTAGAAGTCGAGTTTCTCCTTCTGTTAGTTCCACTTTTCCTGGAAAAAGTTCTTAAAGCGCACCCAACGTGATCGTCAGCATCGTGGAAAATACCTAGATGTCGAGTTCCTTCTTCTGTTGTTTCCAGTTTTCCTGGGAAAACTTTATAAAGCGCCACCAACATGATCGTCAGCATTTTCATCAGCTTTTTAACATTCACCATAAAACATCAATCGAAAATCCAATCAAAAAAGTGAACATAAAAATGTAAAAATTTCAACCAGTGTTGCCACCTAGCATCTACGCTGAAAATTCTAGTGAATTCCAATCCAAACATATCTGTACAAGTTCATGCACTTCCCTGCCACTTAGTACTAACAACATGCACCCTGTGTCTCACATATACTATGTTTATACGATAGCAATCACTATTTCTTGAAAGCGCGAAATAGAAATAACCCCTGTTTATACGACAGCAGAGAATTCATGCTTTTGTTCACTATCAGCTGATAGGGATGCCGGACCGGTAAAAATAAGTGATCATTTTTAACCTTTAATAGCTCTGAGTGGAGAAATAGCCTACGAAGGGCTTTACATTTCTAGCGATCTGGCAACGTTGATAATTTTTAACAGAGTTACCAGAGCTGCTTATCACCAAATCACGCTTTGAGGCTGAAATCATAGTCAACTTTCGTGTGTTGCCAAATTCACGAAATGGCGTTTATACAAGCACGAATCGGCCGAAAGCGTGAAATGATAGCGTGAATTCGGCATCGTATAAACACAGTAATTCATGCTTAGTGCAGCCCTCTGCTGAAAGTGCTCAAACCTGCAACACCCGCTTCGTGACCTTGCACAATTTAAACTCAAATCAATTCAAATTTGTATACCCGTTACTCGTAGAGTAAAAGGGTATCAGGGGTGTCACAGAAACCGTCGACGGTTTTGGGGACGGTTGGTTTACAAACCAACCGATCAAAACCGTAGGTGTCACAGAAATTCGAAAGATTTCCTTTTTTCGGAAAATTTACCGAAAAACGACGAGGGCTGGATGCATACACTAAATATCGAATATTCAATAATTATCGAATTTTATTTGACTTATTTTGACTATTTTCCAATAAGTTTTAAACTAAATTTATGTTTTTATTGCAAAATTACAAAAATAATAGTTGTTTAAAGCGCATATTGTACACAATAAAAGATAAAAATTAAAAATTTGAATTACCCGCCAGGCTACGTGCATATTGCAGCCCTGAACTGCTGTTTGCAGCGGCTGCGTTTGTTTACTTACGTTTATAAGTTGGGTTGGCAAGAATTTTAAAGCATAATGCCATCTGCGCGAATTCTTGCTCTGGAGTACTTTCGAAGACAAAAACTTCAAAAGGCTAGGCTACAGAGGAAAATACTTAGAAGCTCGTCCGATTTTTTTTCGCAAACAGATGAAACATAAGATATTTCAAGTTTATTAAAAATAAACAAAAATTTTGTACTTGCTTACTTACATATCTTCTTCTTCTTCACAGCCGGCGTTTTACCCGGCAAAAAAAAAGACATTTTTTCACGACAGTGATGCTAACTTTTTGCAAAGGCGGCCTGTTTTTATTAATTTCTCAATAACTACAACTTCTTTTACCATAAAATGTTTACCAGAAATAAGTTTCATTTTTAACTACAATACTAAGTACCTTTGAATAAATAATTCGTTAACAAAACATTTCGATAACTAACTCCGAAATTTGGACAAATTTGGTATTTTAAAGTGCTAGCTAATTGGTAACACTGCCAGGTAGACGGTTTGCCGACGGATTTTTTTTAGCTAATTTTTTCGAGAGTTTTTATAAAAAGCATATTTTTAAATATAACCCGAAGTAGGTATAAAAATCGTAGTATGCAGGTAGTTCATAAAATTCATTAGAGTTGTCTTAAATAAAGTTATATTTTTGGGAAACATTTGTAAGTTGGTTAATTTTATCAAAACGTCCGGCAAAATACGGGGGATTTAGAAACTGTCAAAAATGACGTCTGTGACACCGAGATTTGCTATTCGGGGGAAATACGGTTGGAATGGTTTTCTGTGACACCCCCGTATATTGTATTCGTGGAAAAGTATGTAACAGGGAGAAGGAAGCGTTATTATATTGATCAGGATCAATATAGCCATGTCCGTCTGTCCGTCCGTATGAACGCTGAGATCTCGGAAACTATAAAAGCTAGAAAGTTGGGATTACCCACACATATTCTTTTCCAATTTGTAAACCGAATTACAGCCAATAATACAACAAATTGAAAGCGCTTTCAACGTTGGATATGGTGGGTAAGTGATCGGCTCCGGTCGTTATGTTACATATTTTGACTGTATACAATGATATTCCAATAATCTTATTATTATAAAACGAATTCCCTAACGACTAAATACTTGTTCCGTGAATTAAATTAAATTTAATAAGTGCAATTAATGCTTATACTTTAATAGCCTTGCTTTCATTTAAATATACTTATTCGATATGACCTTAGCGTAATGATACCGATAATGATACCCAGCTTTGTAACTTTAATGATCACCTTTGTTAGTATTACTTTTCTTGTATCAAACATATTATGAACATGGATTGCTAAATTTTTTTCAATGGAAGCTTGCATCGATGAAGATGATTAGGAGTTAGGCGTGTGTCGAAGGAATCACCAGCCTGTGTCAGGTTATGCGGCTCGGTGATCATGATACGGTGGGCAATGTCAGCGGCAAATAACATCCTCGCTGCTGAAACCGACACACACACATCAGATGTTGCCATTCCATCTAGACAGCACCCTTCTTTTCAGATATTTCAGTTATACCCAAGATAATGCAAGATATCCGATTGGAGCATATCGGAAAACTTTTTTGTCGCTGGAATTGTTGTTATCGTCAGCAGGTTCCGGCGGCTCGTGTCGCTCCTTAATTCCATCCGCTGTTGTCTTAAGCCTCCTTACAATGATTTGTGTTTTGGGAAAATTTGAAAGTCTTCAGCGAATGAGTTTTTTTTTTTAAATAAGTTTGCTATCAGGTGTTGGAGCAATATGATGATACTTTTGTGTTCCTGGAATGGTCTTAGCGTGCATGTAACGTGTTCCTAAATATTCACCTACCTTCAAGTGTTCTTCCTGAGAACTAAATATATTTTCGGTTTTAAAAAATTTTTTTTTGCCCATTTAAACAAAGTTTTGGCATTCAAAATTTGGTCGGATGGTCTTTCTGCCTGTAGACTCGCCCGAGCAGCTTGCCTCTTTAAACTACCTCCAATGCCATCACATGCACCTTTTCCATGAGCAGTCCCAAAAAAGTTCCATTCAGCTTGAATTTGGAAGTCTTCTTAGTGTTTTGTGAGATTAATAAAATTATATTTCTTCTTGAAATGTTGTGCAGCGCCATCACTAAAATATTTAATCTTCTTTAGAATAAACTTCTTCCTAAGAAAATAAGTGATTTTTTGTTGAAAAGCATAAAAAGCTGACGTGTTGTGCTGAAAATCGTCGGACAAAAACTATTGATTCATGTCGAAGCTCCTGATCTTCTATGTGGTAGTGCACAACGCTTTGGTTTCAGGACAATTTTGGCACTCATTAAGGTAGCATTTTGGACTGGAATCTTTACAAACCGTTAAACTGAGTAAATCATGAAACTGTTTGACTGTTGACTGCCTCAATCATAAGTCCTACATTCTCGTGATGGATGCAAACACATACTGTATGTGTTTCACTAGCACCAGCTAGAATGCAATGCTTTGGCCGCAGTTTAGCAAACGCCAAAAAACTAACATCGCAACCGATGATTTCTTGCTTAAACGACCGATGCAGTTCCTGCAGGTTGCAATAGATTAATCGCTTTCGTGACCCATCCGACTGCTTTACCAAAACATAATCGTTCTTCCCAGGCATTTCTCGACTGTTGTCATCCCTTTCATAGAATTGGATGATCTTTTCTAACAGTTTGCTTTCCATTTTTTTACCAACTCTTATGCTTGGTGCTGCCATCACTCCATTTTCACTAATTAAAGTCTTCGATCTCCGAGCGAGTCGAGAAGTGGTTTTGAAAAAGTTGGCTGTCAAATAAGCGCTCCAGCTATAAGGAACCATAGGTAGATTTTGTTATGCCTGGGGTCCCAATTTATCCCTTAACTGCGCAAGCATTTCTCTGCCGGCCTTTTCGTAAAATCGGTCATCTTCCTCCGTTTTGCCGATGACATTCCATGAAATTCATTTTCTGACATCCAGGTCATCCATTTCAACTCTTCGTCAGGTAACTTGCATATTGCCTTCCTGCACGAATCGCACTTTTTCGTTCCAGCCAATGCGGGAACCTTTGCGCTTAGTGCATTGGAAATAATGCGAATGCTAGACCTCTTATGGTTTTTTTTGTTGAAAGGACTGATGCAGCGATTTTTAAAGATTTTCATTTTTCTTTTGATCCGGTTTTACAGTTAAAAAGGTTTCCGAAGCTTTTACTTTTAAATTGTGGCCCACTTTCTCATTTTTTCATAAATCCATTATTAGCAATTCCTAATTCCTAATTTTTTAGAATTAAATAAAATATATTTTTCTAATTAAGTAGCAAAATGTTATTGTACCACTTTGAATTTGGTAGGAGTTTCTTAGTTTTACCAATCTTCATTTTTCAAATTAGTTTTACCTAAATGGGAACGGTTGTTCTTCCGGAAATCATAATGTATAATAACGAAAGACTGCTTTGTTTTTTACCGTTCTATTAAATTATGCAGAAAGTAATGGACGTTCCATGACGAAGCTTTCAGGGGGCAACAAGACTTATGTATTATACATTACACTATTTTTTTAAAAAGAATAAAAATGCCGATTTGCAGAAATCTGCGAATGAAATATTTATACCCGTTACTCGTAGAGTAAAAGGGTATATTGTATTCGTGCAAAAGTATGTAACACCTAGAAGGAAGCATTTCCGACCCTATAAAGTATATATATTCTTGATCAGGATCACTAGCCGAGTCGATATAGCCATGTCCGTCTGTTTGTCTTTCCGTCTGTCTGTCTGTCTGTCTGTATAAACGCTGATATCTCGGAAACTACAAAAGCTAGAAAGTTGGGATTACCCACACATATTCTTGGGCTTCCTACGCAGCGCAAGTTTGTTTCAGCCGATGGCCACGCCCCTTCTAACGCCCACAATTGCCTTAAACGATTTTACGTGTGTGTGTTTCTGTGTCTGGCGCCCACACCATTAAATATGTTAGAAAAGTAAAGAAATGCAGTTTTCAAAAATTTTTCAAATCGGACCATTCGTTAAAAAGTTATGCTCGATCAAAGTTTTATATATCCATCTCCCTCGCACTCCCTTTAGCTACCCGACTATAGCGTTCTCTCTTGTTTTTTGTTTAATTCTTTTATAATTTCTTTTACATTTCGACAGGTATAAATAAACGCAACAAAATTGCATTTATACTTCTCTGAAATCTTAAAGAATGTGGGCGCTAGACACACTTTAAAATCGTTTGTGGGCGATTGTGGGCGTTAGAGGGGGCGTGGCGCTCGGTTGAAATAAACTTGCGCTGCCTAGGAAGCCCTAGAATATGCGTTGGTAATCCCCACTTTTTAACTTTTATAGTTCATCCAGACGGACAGACAGACGGAAATGGCTAGATCGACTCGGCTAGTGATCCTGATCAAAAATATATATACTTTGTAGGGTCGGAAACGCTTCCTTCTGCCTGTTACATACTTTTGCACGAATACAATATACCCTTTTACTCTACGAGTAACGGGTATAACTAGGGAAATTCTCGTTTTTGCCTAGGTGGCATCACTGGCAAATTAGCCGAAGAGTGCGGCAGAGCAAATGGTGCCTCTATATACCTTCTTACTCTATGATTACAAATATTAGGGTTGCATTGCCATTTTTCTGCTGGTTTTCAAAAAGATTTTCTATTTTTCCACCTGTACCTAAAATCTCATAAAACTCACCATGGGCATGGAATGCATGTTTAATTTGTAAATTATTATTAATGAGTTCTTCCTGTAGTAAGCTGTCTAAATTACTCAAATCCCAGGTAAAGGGATAATTATGTAAATCAAAAATATTCTCAATGGATTTCACATCAAGAAATCTACCTCCTAGGTCTTTTTGTAGAGATCTATGTAATTATACTAATAAATTCTTTAATTTTTTCAGGTACACTCATATTTAATTCTAAGAGTACTATTATTGTTTTATCTAAGTTATTAAATTATAATTTAAATAAAACGTACTTATTATATTAATCAAATTAAAAATTTTTTAATATTTTCCTTGAAGGTGAAGGTTGAGATCATTTAATAAAGAGGTTATATCACATAAAAATACAAAATCAATTCAAAAAGCTGGATTTTCAAATGCTTCTACAATATCGCCTCCGTCGTTTCCTAGAGTTTTTAGAAAACTGGCTACTTCTATTCTTAAATTAAATAGGCCCTCTAAACACTTCCCCCGCCTTAACCATCTTATGTCCGTGTACATAAGTAAGTCCCCGTAGTCAGCATTCAAATCTTTAATGAACTTTTTAAACTTTCTGTGCGGTAATGGATTATGCCCTCCTCTAATTATACCCGTTACTCGTAGAGTAAAAGGGTATATTGTATTCGTGCAAAAGTATGTAACAGGGAGAAGGAAGCTTTTCCGACCCTATAAAGTATATATATTCTTGATCAGGATCACTAGCCGAGTCGAACTAGCCATGTCCGTCTGTCCGTCTGTCCGTCCGTATGAACGCTGAGATCTAGGAAACTATAAAAGCTAGAGGATTGGCATTTTGCATGCATATTCTTGGAGTTCAAAATGGTGCCACGCCCCCTCTAACGCCCTCAATCGCCCTACACAATTTTTTTAAAGGTGTCTGGCGCCCACACCATTAAAGATTTTGGAAAACTAAAAATGCAGTTTTATTGTGACTATCAATACCTATCGAAATGTAGAAGAAATTTTTCAAATCGGACCATTCGTTAAAAAGTTATGCCCGATCAAAGATTTTATATATCTATCTCCCTCGCACTCCTTTAGCTGAGTAACGGGTATCTGATAGTCGGGACACCCGACTATAGCGTTCTCTCTTGTTTTATTAATTATTTTAACACAAGTATTCATAACCGAAAACATTTTTAAATCTTTTGCAAATATGAATCACGCTATACATGGGACACAAAAAACAATTTGTTTTAAAAATTCCCGCAAGTCCTTTATTATATCCTGTTATAGCTCTGGCACCATCTGTAAAATTTGTCCAGTTACATAGCCATGAAGGGAAATTACAGCAAAAATTTCTTCAAAACAATCTAAATTATTATCAACATATTATAAGTTTACAAATATTTAGGGTATTCAATTGCATTGCAAACGTTGTAAAGTGTAAAAGTGTAAGTCAGTTCCAACAACAATTTCCATACAAAATAGTTTGCTAGGCCTACAACACCCCAGCCTATGTATACAAATCCGTTGTACTTGTGTAAAAATAGGGGGTTAATAATGGGTAGGAATTTAAGCTAAAATACTAAAAATATACCGAAAAGTTGGGTTTGAATCCATGATAATGACAGTGAAAGCTAAGAAACAAATTTGATTTTTAAATGCAAAAGAAAAAATGTTGTCTTCTATAAATCAAAATAATTGAAGAATAATTTCAATGGAAGAAAAACCCTCTAGAAAGCGTACCAGGGAGGTCGAAACTAAGCGATGGTCAGAGAGCGAAGTTGATAAAGTCCTAGACTATATGTTGGAGCACAAAAATGTTGAGGTAAGAGCTTGCAGAATGTGAGTTATAATTGTAGCTAATATTTAGGCCTATAGAAACCAACGGCCCAACTTTACTACAAGAAGTTGTTGGAGGCTAGAAAAATTGACGCTACTTGGAACAGTCTCCGTTTTAAAGTGCGTCATTTGAAGTTGGCTTGGCGAAAGGCAGAAGACTTTTGTAAGTCAACAGGAGCAGGAATAGAGGAGGAAGATTCTGAGACAACTGTTGAGGGTAACATTTCATATTTTCAAAGTATTTTAAACTATCTAAAATACTTTCGCAGCAAAAATCTTAAAGATGTGTCCCAAGTACTATTTACTGCGATCGATATTCTTTGTGGAAAAATATCTGGACATAACGGTACACGAATCGCAAAACTATGAGGGGAGCATTATTGAGATTCCTGAAGAAAAAGTTGATATAGATATCGCTTCTGATCTGTTCTTCGAAGGTAAAACTAAACGGAAGAAAGAAAAAACTGCAATAGCGAAACTTCAAGAAATGGACTCCGAAAGAATGAAATTTAGGCAGGATACGCTTGCTCTGGAAAGGGAGAAGTTTATGTGGAGCAAGGAACTAGAAAACCGGAAACTGGAAATAGAGGAAAAGCGATTGGACAACGATATGAAAAAACTTAAAATGGAACTAGAACACAAGGAGCGAATGTTAAAGATGGAGCTTGACATGAAAAAATAAATGAAATAAATCTTAAAAAAATAATTTTATTTATTATTCAAACATGAGGTGGTACAAGCTATTCCTTTTATTTTCGGCGGCAGCAGGATTTCGAGTATTTTCTATTTCTGATTCATTGCCGTTCTGGAATTCATTTAAATGTCCTTGTTGGTCCGGTATATCGTGATCAGTTAGTAAAATGTTATTATGCAGCACACCATAACCCAATCGCAGAGAGATGCCTGGGCTGAACTATTTGATAGTCGTAGTCTAAGTTCATTTAAACTACAGAATTTTCCTTTCAAAATCCCGAAACAATTTTCGATTCTAACGCGGTATTGGCTGTGTCTTTTATTGAAATTCAGCTGCTCATTCGGTTCCAACTGACGTGAATTGCTGCGGTATGGGGTAATTAAATTTTCTGAAAGTGGATAGGCAGAGTCGCCTGCAATCCACTGATTTTCACTAAAATGTCTTTTAAGGTGCTTTCCAATTATTGAATTTTTGAATATTTTAGAATCGTGGTAGCTACCGGGACTTCCTATTACAACATCTCGAATTTGGAGTTTGTGGTCACATACAGCTTGCATCTTCACAGAATATATGCGATGGCGCGAGTAATATACTTCATGATTTTTTTGAGGCTTTTCAAAGAGTTTTATTTCGCTGCCATCAATATAGCCAATGCAGTAGGGCAACTCATGGAAGGTATTTGAAACTATCACCTCGCGTTCTTCTCTTTTAGGCCAAAAGATATACTTTTTTAAAAGTCGCAAAATGGCAGTAAAAACTCGTTCCGTGAATAGTGCTAACGTCCCACCATCACCGACGCCAAATACTGTAGAGATTTTTCTTACGGATGCGCTGTTCCCTGATCAGCCCAATCGAAATAAAACTATTGCTAGTTGCAAGTCTGTAGGGTATTGCATTTTGGTTCCAGTCGATTGAAATATTTCGTCGTTTCTTATTAGATCAAACAACATTAAAAACTGATCTTTGGACACCCTTAACATTTGCTTAAAACTACATCACTAAAAGTGGTCAGAATGTTATTTCGCCAATCATGGGATTTTTTAATCCGAAAAAAGTCTCCTCGACGAAACGACTGCATAAGACTCATATCATAACTAAGGGTCTCCATTATTTCATCAATTTCTTCATCCACTTGATCCCTCGGACTAGCATCTATAATGGTTTAAATTAATTTACGCCAATAATGTGTAGCGCTTTTACCTATACCTTCAGTCATTTCGATATCAAGCACTGCATTGTTTATGATCCATTCAATCATTACATCCTTAACACTTTTACGTGGCATTTTGGGTTGTGTTATGTAGACATACATATTATTTTTAATGACAGAAAATTACAAAGCCTTCTTTTCATTCACAGCTCTACATTTTTAAACGAATACTTTAGGCAATACAACAATTTAAAAGTTGGCTTTTTATTGAACGTCAATTTCTTGCAACGATATTTTAAAATATTGGGACGTTCACAATTCTCGTCTGGCAAACTTACAAAGTTAACACTTTTGCAACGCAATTGAACACCCTAATTATTTATATCGGTGCTTTCATCAAGCCAGATCGAAAAGTATTTTTTTTTTGTTTAATCAAAAGTAAATTGGAATACTTTGGCAGTAGGGTTGGTTATCGATAGCACTATCGATACTATTGATGGTTTACAAATTTAGGAAACATAGATGGCTTAAACCCACAATCGATACTATCGCTCAGAAAAATTATTCCATTATACATGTAATTTTTGGTATATTTTAAGAAAAAAAAAGTATTTTAAGTATATATTTTAGAACACGACGGTGCTTTTATTGTTAGGGCTCAACATTACATTTTGTTTCACTTTAATCGCAGTAAAATAAAGATTGTTGTTTTCCCCACACGCTTTATGATACAAGCATAAATTTTCAAAATTTTTGTTTCACATTATTTTTTTAAATTTTGTAATTCGTTTTTTATTTTCATTAATTTCCGATACTATCGATAATATCGATAGTGACCACCATCGATAGCCAAAAACATCGATAGTGTCCACCATCGATGTTTTAACAACCCTATTTGGCAGTATTCTAATATTTCATTCCCATTGCTCCCACAACATTTTAGAACGTCGGCTATAATATTTTTTTAATATAAACCCCGTCAGTAAAGGGTCGGCATTGCTTTCCAAGAGATAAGGCCACAACAAAAGACGCTTTTCTATTCTTGTCATCACAGGTGTTTTTGGCAACAAAGGACGCCCTCCCAACAGCTAAATTGTTGACTTGCTCCGCAATTGTATCGGCAATATAAATTAAAAAATATTTTACTTTTAGCTCCAATAACTTTCTCATACGACCCTTATTTAAATCTTGGAAAAGAATATGATGCGAGTAATGTCTTTCAAGTTTTTATTGTTTTTGGCTGGACTTATATAATTACATAAAAGGCACTCCGCATCCCTATCCATATTTCAATAAAGAGAAATGTAATTTTCCAATCTTCATGAAACATTTTTCGCAGTGTGCATTCATAAAGTTGAGCAACATACATAGGTCTCTGTACACACAAAAAAAAAACTTGGTAAAATCAACTGTTATAATTGTCAATCTGTCCCCAACCACAAAAAAATAGTCAATTCTACTATGTAAATAGTTACTTTCACAACAACAAATACACACAATTAGCAAAGACACACACCTATATCCAAGACAAAATCGAAAATTTTTTGTGGTTGGGGTCTTGCTCCATCGTGCCCGTCAGGAACACCTTAAGCAGAAAGTAGGATGTTCAAAGTATATAAAAACTTTTACTTATTTTCTTTACATTTTTTGCACATGCTTTAGACATGGAGAAGGAAAATCTGCCTAGCAACACCAGCGAGGACTTACCTAGCACATCAAGAATGCAAACCTGGAAAAGGAGCATGGTATGGGACCACTTTGAAAAGAGCATCGACGGCAAGCATGCTGAATGTCGCTATTGCAATAAGAATTACAAAACCAGTGGTAACACATCAAATCTGAGTGATCACCTAACGCGTGCGCATCCATCTCATCAGTCGTTGGAACGGCCGACAAGCTCAATTTGATGATGATAGCCACGGACGTACAACTTTTAATTGCAGAGGACTCGGGGTTTTGCCACTTGGTCAATCTGCTAGATCCTTGTTACACCATTCCGTGTCGGAACACATTAAGATGTGCCCACATGAAGAATATCTATGCCGATTTGACATCCAAGCTCCAACTCATACTGAGCAAAGTGGACCAACGATGGCCCTCAGTCAATCTGTTAGGATAACATCAGACTATAATGTTACATACCAGAAATTTTAACAGAGGCCCGCACTGTTGAGGTGACGGGGCACGTGGAGCAAAAAATTAAAAAAAAACAATAACTTTTAAATTAATTCAATTAGCAATTTAGAAGGATTATAACAAACTTCGCTTTACGGCATCGAAAGAGAGTGGATTAAACTAATTATTTGTATATTTTAGGTGTTAAAATATAATTCGGTTTCTTTGCAACAGTTGACAGTTTATTTATAGCCCTTTAACTTTTAAGAAATCAAAATAAAAACTCATCTTTAAATAGACAAACACAAAGAATGTGACCTAGTTTCACCCTAATATTTATACTGGGTTGTAGGGAACTCGATTCTTGTTCATATGAATGTAATTTGAAGGTGCACTTTTGCGTACTTTTTCCTAAATCTGTATTTCAAGTCCTCGAACTAAAACGGCCAAACACATGCATATTTGTCGCACAATTGTCAATTACTATGAAATCTCTAAGTAACGGTATACAGTTATCTTTGTAACTGTATATTATACCTTATATTGATTTTAATAATAACAAGAGAGAACGCTATAGTCGGGTGCCCCGACTATCAGATACCCGTTACTCAGCTAAGGGAGTGCGAGGGAGATAGATATATAAAATCTTTGATCAGGCATAACTTTTTAACGAATGGTCAGATTTGAAAAATTTCTTCTACATTTCGATAGGTATTGATAGTCACAATAAAACTGCATTTTTAGTTTTCCAAAATCTTTAATGGTGTGGGCGCCAGACACCTTTCAAAAAATGGTGTAGGGCGATTGAGGGCGTTAGAGGGGGCGTGGCACCATTTTGAAATAAACTTGCGCTGCGTAGGAACTCCAAGAATATGCATGCAAAATGCCAATCCTCTAGCTTTTATAGTTTCCGAGATCTCAGCGTTTATACGGACATGGCTAGTTCGACTCGGCTAGTGATCCTGATCAAGAATATATATACTTTATAGGGTCGGAAAAGCTTCCTTCTCCCTGTTACATACTTTTGCACGAATACAATATACCCTTTTACTCTACGAGTAACGGGTATAAAAATCCTATTACACTCAACAAACAAATGGAAGGCACTCAATTTTTTTTAAGGGTAATTATATTATTTTCATTTTAAACTAAAAAAAAAATAATTTTAAAACCTTATTTTATTCATAAAAAAAAATTGCTTTTTTTTTTTTAAAGACGTGAACAAATCTATTTTTTCAGAAAAATCATAAATTTAATATTATAAATGCAATTAAAAAAAAATTTTTAAATGTTGCTTCGTTTTTATACCCGTTACTCGTAGAGTAAAAGGGTATGTTGTAGAGCCCTGCACGAGTAGACTCGTAAACAGCTCTGAGCTAGAGTTTGTTCGTTTGTTTGTGACTTTCGAGTCATGGGATTATCGAGTAAGCAAGTAACAGCTCCAAGCAAGCTCATGTGCCTAACGGATACCTTTAAAACAGTTCAGTTCAAACAGCTCACAACAACAAAGCAAACAAGTCAAACAGCTCAGATTACTCGGACAGCCCGAACAGACCGAACAGCTCACAGGGTCTAGTGTCAAATATTTCCGGCTAATAAAACGAGAGAGTTCGTAATTATTATTTCTTTATATAGTTTTTCGTAACATTCGTAATGGCTTCTGTACCACAGGTAAGTATCGCCAAAGCATCTACACTTTGGTAACAATTTTAAAGTCTAATTAGTCTCAGCTAAGCTTGGATGAAATCAGGATGAAGGTTTTATCTGGTACTTTTACCATAAGCCAGAAACGTGGAAGAAGCGAAGTATGGAAAATTTTCGGAAACGTTCTAAATAAAAAGGGAGAAGAAATAACCAACGTCGTAGCATGCAAAAAGTGTTCACATGCAGTCAAGTATAGCATCTCTACATCTAATTTGGCTAGCCATAAATGCTTTAAAGCTCTTGAGCCAAAATGCGAAGATGAGCCAGAAGTGAAAATTGACAACGAAACGAAGTCAAAAATTGTTAAATTGGCAGCAGAGTTTTGAGTTTTGAGTTATTAGCTGACTCAGGACTTTTAAAAATGGCGGGTGCATTAATAAGACTCGGATCGAAGTTAGGTGAGAATTTAAAGGCGACTTCTGTGCTTCCGCACCCAACTACTGTTTCAAGACAAATCTCGAAATAGTATGCTGTGCATCAGAATCGTGTAAAAACGGAGATATGCGAAAACAGAAAACAAGGTATCGGGTAGGGTTGTTAAAACTTCGATGGTGGACACTATCGATGTTTTTGGCTATCGATGGTGGTCACTATCGATATTATCGATAGTATCGGAAATTAATGAAAATAAAAATCAAATTACAAAATTTAAGGAAAATAATGAGAAACAAAAATTTTCAAAATTTATGCTTGTATCATAAAGCGTATGAGGAAAACAACAATCTTAATTTTACAGCGATTAAAGTAAAACAAAATTTAATGTTGAGCCCTAACAATAAAAATACCGTCGTGTTCTAAAATATATACTTTAAAATTCTTTTTTCTTCTTAAAATATACCAAAAATTACATGTAAAATTGAATTATTTTTCTGAGCGATAGTATCGATTGTGGGCGCAAACCATCGATGTTTCCTAAATTTTTAAACCATCGATAGTATCGATAGTGCTATCGATGTTTTTACCAACCCTAGTATCGGGTACAGCGTTACAACAGATGGTTGGACAGATAACATATATAAAAGTGCATATGTTTCAGTGACAATTCATTATGTTATAAAAGGATCAATTATGAGTCGACTTCTGTCTATGGAGGCTACGAAAGGGGAGCTCTCAACCGGTATAAACATAATTTACATCAGCTTATCTTCTCTACATTTAATTTACCGACTTATTTTGCAGGTGCAAATTTAAAGAAAACTGTTGCACGCTGTCTTCTTGAATTTGAATGTCATCTTGATCAGGACAATGTTATTGTGGTGACGGACCGAGGAGCAAATATGATTTCCGCGTACAAGAACAACAAGCATATTTACTGCATTAATCACATGCTCAATAATGTCGTAGAAAAATCATTTGACGACCCAGATATGAACAAAATGCTAGGACAAGCTTCCAAGCTTGTAAAATATTTTAAAAAGTCCGGGGAGAACTCTAATCTTAAATCGTCCCTAAAAAGTCTGTGTCCTACGCGATGGAATACTGCGTTTTATATGCTGCGTTCTATACAGGATGAATGGGCTGCAATTTCAGGAATTCTAATAAGGAAAACTTAAAAAACCTAAAAGAAGTAACTGAAATTCTCGAACATTTTGAAAAGACGTCTAAATTTCTTGAAAGCGAAAACTATCCCACTTTACATATGGTCATTCCAGAAATTCACTCCCTAAAAAAAAGTGTAAGATAGACTCAAATGATTCGGATCTAGCGTGCAGCCTCAAAATTTTATTGTTTAACTACATAGACTCCATTGTTATACCTAACATCACTGAGTACCACAAAATAGCTTTATTCTTATTCCCACCAGGAAACGAACTTCTACAGTTCACAGACACCGAAAAATTCAAAACAATTGAAGACTGTAAACAATTAATGAAAAATTTTTTGGATGCACATGACGAAAATGGAAATCAACAGACTGTCTCAAAAACCAATGATAGGTTTGCAGACTTTGTACGCAATTTCGCGAACGATACCGCTGATGATAAAGTCGACCGGTAAATGACAGCATACTTAACAACTATAACATTATACACCGAGGACTTTGATCCCCTGAAGTGGTGGGAAACCAATAAAAACCAATTCCCATTATTATTTAAGGCAAGCTGCCAAGTTCTGGGAACCCCCGCAAGCAGTGCTTCATCTGAAAGATCTTTTTCTTTGGCCGGAAATCTTATTTCAGAGAAGCGCAATGTCATTGCAACAAATCCAGAAATGATAAAGGAAATAATGTTCTTAAACTGTAATACAAACAAATAAAAATTTATAACATCAAAACAACTTATTAGCCAAAATAAGAAACGTTGAACTGCTATAAGTAAATTAATTAAAATATTAAGCAATATAATATTCCCCGAATTTCTTCAATCAGATTGCTTTTCCTACATAAGATCTGTTCCTACATAACATTGTTGAGCTCTGTACCTACATAACACTTTTGAGCTCTGTTCCTACATAACATTTTTTAGGTATGTTCGGATACTTGATCTACTAAACATGATCTATGATCTACTATACTTGCTTTTTTTCGATCAAACAAACAGCTCAACGTAAAAAGAAGAATTTATAGAATTTACCATTTTTGTGGTTGGGGACTGTTTGACAATTATAACAGTTGATTTTACCAAGTTTTTTTTGTGTGTATATATATGAGCGCCTTCTACAGTAGATTAATTTGCTTTCTGTTGACTGGACTCCCGGGTACAATATCTGACACAATTGTTTGCCGTTGACCGATCTTTTTTGGATCTCCACCAACTGCTGGCAAACTGAAAACTGCTTCAACCCATAAAAAATAGAAAATGCCCCAAAAACAATAGTAGATTACCTATACAATAGAATATGACCTACAAAATAGTATTTCACCAGAAAAAACATTCTTTTTTAAATTACTATTTTTTTTTTAAATTTGTTATAATAATTTATATTAATTTGTTATATTATATTTATAGTTAAACTTACTAATCAGGTTTGTTGCCTCCGCTGGGAATCGAACCGGGGCCGCAATCATCGGAGTCGAGCACTCTAACCAGTAGGCCACAGAAGAAAGACTTTCGTAGAGAAAAATCTATAGACTTGAAACCACCATTCAATATAAAAACAAGAGAGAACGCTATAGTCGAGTACTTCGACTATTAGATACCCGTTACTCAGCTAAAGGGAGTGGGAGAGAGATTAATATATGCACGCGTCAAAGCTACTAGCGCCATCTAGTGGCTGTTTCATTTTTTGCTCATAACTTTTTAATGGATTGTCCGATTTGAAAAATTTCTTCTACAATTCGATAGGTATTGATAAACAGAATAAAACTGCACTTTTCCGAAATCTTTAAAGTTGTGGGCGCCAGACACCTTTCAAAAAATGATGTAGGGCGATTGTGGGCGCTAGAGGGGGCGTGGCACCTGTTTGAAACAAACTTGCGCTGCGTAGGAACTCCAAGAATCTGCATGCAAAATCCCAATCTAGCTTTTATAGTTTCCGAGATCTCAGCGTTCATACAGACGGACAGACAGACGGGCAGACGGACAGACGGACATGGCTAGTTCGACTCGGCTAGTGATCCTGATCAAGAATATATATACTTTATAGGGTCGGAAAAGCTTCCTTCTCCCTGTTACATACTTTTGCACGAATACAATATACCCTTTTACTCTACGAGTAACGGGTATAACTAGGGAAATTCTGGTTTTGGCCTAGGTGGCATCACTGGCATATTAGCCGAAGAGAGCGGCAGAGCAAATGGTGCCTCTGTATACC
The DNA here is from genome assembly GCA_035046095.1 of Drosophila pseudotakahashii. Taxonomy (NCBI): domain Eukaryota; kingdom Metazoa; phylum Arthropoda; class Insecta; order Diptera; family Drosophilidae; genus Drosophila; species Drosophila pseudotakahashii. The sequence goes on along the minus strand of JAWNOE010000134.1, from coordinate 1,578,568 downwards.
TTCTTACTCTATGATTACTAATATTGGGGTTGCATTGCCATTTTTCTGCTGGTTTTGAAAAAGATTTTCTATTTTTCCACCTGTACCCAACGCCAAAACTGTTTCCGGTCTAAGTGAATAGTACGATGCATTTGAAAAATAAGATTCAGAGTAGCGTGTGTGCAATGACGGACCAAATAATAAAGCTAATAATAAAGTTAATATGTATTTTTCTTTGAGGGTGCAAATATTTTTACAAAACGAATTTGTTATAAAATATCTGTGGTGAAAAATTGTAGACACATATTTTTCAATTTCTATTCTATGATTATTTTCGTGATGTCTTGCTATCCGATTTGTTAAATCATAAATACTGTATTTCAATTGAAATCAATTTCGAAGAGTTAGGAAGTCTGAATCCTCACCATGATCTGCAGTCATTTCGGGCATATCTGTAACATTTTGAATTAAATTGGGTTCCCTTAAGGAAGAGGTTTCGATTTTTTTGGTTCTACTTTTTCGTGTAGCACGTTTTTTAAACACTTGATTTTTAGGTCTTAAAATTTGTTGCTCTTTATTTTTATGTCTTCTATGTCTATTTACATCACTTTCAAGTCTTTTTTTTCTGCTCTTCTGTTTCAAGAGATCTTTTAAATATAATTATTTCTGCTTTTTTATCAAGCCTATTAAGACGCTCTTCTACGCTTTTCTACAGTTTCACCACATTTATTAAATTGAGTTCTTGCTGCGACTTTTTTCAATCTTTCAAGTTTCTCTTTCTTAGTTTCAATGATCTGGTTAATTTCTTTCTTTTTGCGTCCTTTTTTAGTCTTAAAATATGTTTTTCAGAAGTCTCTAAAGATCTAGTTAATAAAGTTTTGGCTGCATCTTTTTTTTATCGTATTTTGTTTTTCTCCTCTAACCTTATTGCTTCCTTTTTATTTGTGTTGCTTTTCAATCTTTTTCATTGATTTTCTTAATTTTTCAGATTATTTGTAGTTTTTTTGTTTTTTTGGTTCATTTTCAATATCAAGGTTGTAAAAAATAAAATTTCGCTTTTTCTATTTAAAAAAATTTTTTTAAAGTAAAAATGACTTGTTTACAAATTTGATTTTACTCTTTATTAATAAATTTTTAATTAAAATTTCTTGTTTCTTAAGTCTTTGATTTTCTATAAATTGATTTTTTTTCTGTTTTCTGTTTTTTTTTATTAATACTATTTGCTTTTTTTATTACTTGTATTTTTATTAGAATTTCTTTTTATTTTTTTTTTTGATTGCAATATGTATTCCTATTTTTCAGCGTTTAGTTTTTGTATTTATTTTGAATAGTGTATAAATAGTATTTTTTTTATTTTTTAAATGTATTTTTTTGTTTTTTGTAAATTGTGTATTTAATTTTTTTCTCCATTAATAACTTGTTTTTACTTTTTGATTTACTTTTTAATTTTGATTTCGTTTCTAATTATTATCTTCTTATTTTGTATTTTAATTTTTAAAAAATTTTTTTTTTTAACTTAATTAATAACAACAAGAGATACCCGTTACTCAACTAAAGAGAGTGCGAGGGAGCTGAAATATATATAAATGGTCCGATTTGAATTCTTTTGAGGTGTGGGCGCCAGACGCCTTTTAAAATCGCTTAAGGCTATTGTGGGCGTTAGAGTGGGCGTGGCTCTCCGCTGAAACAAACTTGCGCTGCGTAGGAACTCCAAGAATCTGCATGCAAAATGCCAATCTTCAAGCTTTTATAGTTTCCGAGATCTCAGCGTTCATACGGACAGACAGACAGACGGACGGACGGACATGGCTAGATCGACTTGGCTGGGAGGGATCCTGATCAAGAATATATATACTTTATAGGGTCGGAAACGCTTCCTTCTCCCTGTTATATACTTTTGCACGAATACAATGAGTACATGAGATCTGTGCCTTAATATAGGTATTGAAAAATGTATTAGAAATAAAAACTAATATGTATGATTAAAATAAATATGTATTTTAAATATGCAATTTTTATAAGTAACAAGGTTTTACTTATAGAAGCACACTTCTATAAATATATCTATAAATAAATATGCCTAAACTTGAACTTACGTACTATTATATATTGAAAATATATACATAGAAATATATATAAATATATAGAAATATATATTTATAGAAATATATATTAATGGAACTATTTTTTTTATTACCTTATGTTACCTTACCTTTACACCTTTTTGGTGTTTTTATTTAATGTTCTAATCTCTATATTAATAAAGGAGGAATAATAAAAAAAGGTCCAATAGCAAATTCCATCCAGAACGGATTGACATAAAAATCTAAAAAAATTACATTAGTTCGGAGAATAATTAGGAGCCGCGTGTGAGGTATACGTTAGAACCAAAAACGACCCCCAAAGGCCCAAAAATTCGATTTGTTTTTTTTTAATTCTTTCTTTTGCCATTTTTCGGTTATAAATGTTGTTAAAATGATTTAAAAATGTGATGTTCATAATCTTATGGCATACCCGCAAATAACTGCATTTACATTTTTTGGAAATTCAGCCTCCTTTACCAAGTCCCCAATATTTTCAAATTTTGTTTTGCCGTCTGACGTCACGGCCTCCACATATGTATGTGTGTATGTCATGCTGTCGCACTTTAAGTGTGACCGCGCAAGGGAAAAAAGATGAAAATTCCACAGTCACAGCAGATTTAAAATGCGCGGTTAAAATATCGATTATATCGAAAATCGATTCTTTTGCACCATTTTTTTTTAGCCAAACGTTAAATTTAAAAAATGATTTTCCTGTGTGCAAAATCATGCTGCTCCGATCAGCTTTAGAATTTGGATACAGTTATACAGTCGAAGTTTTCCTTAAAGTTATTTTTATTTTTAAAATCCAAGAACCCGATCAGCTAAGACGAAATGTTTCCAAACTATCTATTAGTTTTCAAACGTTGAGTTATTGACAAACTGTGGATTTGTAAAAAACAAAAAAAACATTAATTCGCTCCGCTGCGTACACACACACGCACTAAATATGTATTAGCAAAAAAAATGCGTATTTAACACACATCCACTAGATATGTGCGTGTGTACGTGTGTGTGCGCATTGCAGCTGACTAAGGAAGTGAGATTCGCTTAGATTCAAATTCATGATAATACTGATATCCTTTTGCTAAAAGAATATTTCATTTACATTCCCCAACAGATTTAAAACATTTTCTTACAGATTTTTGTGTTTTAAAATTCAAATCGCATTGAAAACATTAAAAAAACACTAAATATTCAAATCAATTGATTCTCTTGCTCTTCCTTACACGTGCCTCAAATTGTTTAAACAAATGGAAATGTTTAAACAATTTGATTCACGGCACCCCCATCCACCTGCCTTCCTGTTGTTATTAATATAATTATAATTAAGGTGAAAAATGAATGATAACAGAAATAATAATTCTAATATGCGGCTAATATCCAATTGATTTTTTTACATTGCTTCGCATACATATTTGTTTCTTTTATAAGAGTTGTCTACTGTGGTATCAAAGTCGCCAAGAGTATTTGGTTATTGTTTACATTTTCGTTACCTACGTGCATAAATTATCTTGGCTTCATTCTTAGGTAATTAAATAATTATCAAGAAGTAACATCTTTAAAAGAAGTAAACGGAACTCGGTTTAAATAGTTTTAAAATTTAGTCTTTGATAAACAAAAATACAGGGACAATTAACAAAGGCGAAAAGGTAGAAGGAGGTAGCAAGGCCAAGATCAACAGGATTTGTTTTGAAGGACCGATAAAATAAAATCCAGCCTAAAATTTGCATTCCTTCCAAAAATGTTCTTAGACTTATAATATGAGTGTCCGTCCACTTAAGGGCAATAGTATTGCTTCAATTTATTAAAATTAGAATTGGAGACAATAATTTTTTCAACTGCGAAAATCTTAATTCGTAAATCTTAACCAAAAGTATCGTACACCCAAAAAAAAAACCAAAAGTTTACATTTAATGAGCGTTGTATTAAAAATATACTAGGGGTAGTATGAAAGTGTAACTATTAAATTAACACTAATTAGTTTAAACTGTATACTTTGTAGTGTAAGTGGTATACCAAAGAGTATAAGGCGTAAACCTGTAGTGTAATTTGTAAACTAATTATATTCGACTATTTAGTTTATTATTTACACTTGTAGTTTAAAAAAAAAACTTTCTGTAGTATAACAAAATGTAGTTTCAACGTACTACAAAATAGTTTCATGCCTACACTTTATAGTATTAAGGTTACACTAATTATTATAAGAGTGACAATCTGTAGCATACATTTTATACTGACGGAAAAATTATTTTTTATGGTGTGAAACTAGGACGATAGCGTTTATTTGTACATATGACTTGGTGTGAAACCAGGACAAAAGCGAGTATACGAACACAAAAAATGATACCAGATTTGGCGTTTTTTGACGCGTTTGTGATTATTATGATGAGTGAGTTTGGTCCTGCATTCTTGTTATTCGTGCCGAGTAAGTAAAATATTTATTTTTAAATTAAAAAGTGAAAAATTTTATTGTCCCTATTGGCAAATTTTGTGTGCATAGTGCAAAAGCAATTCTGTTGCTTAAATTAAAATACTTGTATTACGTACAAAACCATCCATGGAAACAAGTGCTTTGCGCACGCGAAGGAGCCACAAACATATATGTACATATGTGTTGCGCAAAATACTTGTTTCCATTGAAATACATACATATACGCACAAGAAAATTCTTTAAAAATTAATAATATTAGTATTTTTCTAGGTCCCCCTGTTAAATATTATAATAAAAATGCTGTTAGCTATGTAAGATTAAAATTATTTTAACTAAAAATGTATGAATATTTATGAAATAATAATAAAATAAAATATTAAATAATAATAAAAAAAAACAATATACAACGAGATTTTATTGCGATTAATTTGTATACCACGAAAAATTAAAAAGTATAAATTGTATACTACAGGTAGTGGGGAAATCGTATAGGTCTTATACGAAATAGTTTAAAATGTATACCAACAATCTTGATAAATAGCCTAATAAGTATACTACAGTTTACGAGCTTAGTATAATATGTATACAAAATAGTATAAAACTAAGACCACATAGCATAGCTTTTATACTAAATAGTATAAAAAATAAACTAGCAGCCTAAATTTCAGTACACTGAGTGAGTATAAACTGTATACTCGTTAGTTTAAAGTTGACAACTTCGAAAGTTTCATTTTAATACTTTCGAAGGTGGTAGGTTAATACTCAGAGTATCGAGAAATTTTTGACACTCAATAGTTTAGTTTTAATGTACAAATAGTTTTGATTCTATGGTCATTTTTTTTGGGTGTATTTGTTGTTGGAGAGCTATGTATATCTTTAAGCAATTTGTTTTCATTTTTTTTAAAGAAATTAAGTTTATTTATTCCTTAAGAAAGATTTAAAAAAAAACACACAATGGGTTTTTTCAAGTTTTTGTATTTTCCTTAAGTAGTTTGCCTAGGACAAAATACTGTTCTTTTTACCGAAATTAAGGAAAAAAGTTCTAATAAAATCTTTTCTCGGTTTATAGGCTGAAAATTACTCATTTTTTAAATTTAAAATAAGTAGCTTCATTTTCAATTTTAGTTTCCGCAGGCGAAGCTGCGGGCTACACAACCTGCTAGTATAACATAAATTTGACGCCAAAAACTGCAAAGGAAAAGATTATTTCATTTAAATTGAGTTGAAACGAATGTTTATAAAACAGTAATCTTAATATTAAACATAATAAATTTAGCAAAAACTATAAATTTTATTAACAAATTTTAATTTAAAACAAGAAAGGAAGCTAGCTTCGGCCAGCCGAAGCTTATATACCCTTGCAGATAAAATAAATACCTACACCCAAAAAAAAAACCAAAAGTTTCCATTATAAAAATAAACTACAGCTAGTATTAAGCTGCCAGTATTAATTCAATACTAAATAATATAAGGAGCAGACTCAATAGTGTTAAATTAAGACTAAATAGTGTTAAGTTTATGACCTGAGTTTAATTTCTATACCGCAGTTTCGATTTTCGTTCCTGGTGTGAAGCCAGGATGCTCTGGTGTGGAACCTGGACATTTCGAACAGAAAAAGTGTTACCGCTTTTTAATGTTATTCGCACGTTAATATTTTAAGGGTTTGACATTAGTGTATTTTGTAAACGACGCTGCGGTCTGTTTAAGGTAATATTCTTAAGAAAATTTTAATATTTGCTTTTGGGCTTATTTGAAAAGTAAGTTTGTTTAAATTGTGTCTTAGTGCTTAACTAATGAGTAAATTCTTCCCTTTTACCGACACCAACTTCAAATCCGCTCCAGATGCCGGGAAACTAAGGATTTTGTAACTGGTTTGACTTTTTTCTGACCGTGGCCAGCGCAAAGTTTACTTCAATATCAGCGTCCTCGACCAAGCTTCGGTATTCATCTGGACGGCGTCTACTCTGGAGATGATCAGCGACATAAGCGGTAAAACGCCTGGCTGCATCTGCACAAATATGCATACATACTTACTTATTGTGTACAAGTATTGTATTGTATGTTTAATAAATTAAAAATTACCTTCAGTAATTTATAAAAATGTAAAAAATATTTTTAATATTATATAAAAAGGAAAAAAACAACATTTGTGAATTTTGGATTTTTAATACGGGGTATAATATATATACTGGCATTGCTAAAATAGTATGAAATGTATACTAACATTTCCACAAAATAGCTTAACATGTATACTAACATTGCTAACATAGTATACAAAATAGTAAACTCTGTATACAAAATAGTATAAAACTAAAACCACATAGCATAGCGTTTATACTAAATAGTATACAAAATAAACTACCAGCCTAAATTTCAGTACACTGAGTGAGTATAAACTGTATACTCGTTAGTTTAAACTAGACAACTTCGAAAGTTTCATTTGAATACTTTCGAAGTTATTAGGTTAATACTCAGAGTATCGAGAAATTTTTGACACTCAATAGATTAGTTTTAATGTACAAATAGTTTAGTTTCTATGTTCATTTTTTTTTGGGTGTGTCTGTCTGTCTGGATGAACGCTGAGATCTCGGAAACTACAAAAGCTAGAAAGTTGAGATTACCCACACATATTCTTAAGCTTCCTACGCAGCGCAAGTTTGTTTTAGCCGAGGGCCACGCCCCCTCTAACGCCCACCACCGCTTTAAAACGATTTTAAAAAATTTAAATATTTTGGAAAAGTAAAAATGCAGTTTTATTGTGTGTATCAATACCTATCGAAATGTAGAAGAAAATTTTCAAATCCGACCATTCGTTAAAAAGTCATGCGTGATTACATTTTATATCTCTATCTCCCTGAAACTCCCTTTAGCTGAGTAACGGATATCTGATGGTCGGGGCACCCGACTATAGCGTTCTCTCTTGTTTTTACAATGTTCGATTCAAACATGCGTTCCAGGCTTATGGAGTTTTATGTGATTTTATATATCTGCACCGTTCTCACTCACTGTTTTGTTTTTGTGTGTGGGCGCTTACCACTATTGCTGTTGCTTCGCACAGAAGTTCGCTTCGAACTTGTCCTTGAATTGACGGTTTTATTTCGATGTGGCACCCATCTAAAAATAAATATTTTTTTAACACATATTATGTATTAAGTAGATAAGTTAAAATTTATTTTTACCAATTGCACCGAGAAATTGATGAACCCCAATTTCTTTAAACCCCTTGACGCACTCCTCCACACTTTCAGGAGTAAGGTAATTGGAAGCCATATATTCGCTTGCAAACCCGCGATGACTGCCCGTCAAAATTCATGGAGAATTTTGCAGACAGTGTTGTGTGCAACTCCAAAAAGCCTTGCAACAGCCCGATACTCCGCAGAGGAACCTAAAGTGAACAAGGCAATAGCAATCCGCTTTTCAAGAGGAATCGCGTCTCGCCAGTTGGTATTCCTCTTTCGCAAAACTTCTAGTCGACCCAGCAAAAATAAAAAGGTTCCCTTCTCCATCCGAAAGCTCTCCTTAAAAAATGAGTCCCTGTTTTCGAGAACATCCTTTCCCAAAAAGATCCATACCGCTTCTATGAAACATAAAATAAAGCCTGACTTATTTATTGGTATTTCTTACCTTCATCGACACTCTTCTCGGTACTTTAGATTTGAAAGCCGAAAACCATCTGAATGGAACATGGATAGATTATGAAAGGGGTTCTATGGGACCATGTGTTTCACATCTTTCAAAAATTCCACCCGTTCCCCCGTTATGTGCTCTGTAAGACTGGGCTATAAGGAAACTATTTCTACATCTAACATTTAATTTTTTGTTTCAGGTATTCCCAAGAAGGCTGAGTTTAACCCTCTAAGACTACTTTCCAAAATAATAGAAAAAAAGTATTCAAATAATTTTTTTTTAAGTGAATGAATGCATCTAAGTTCAAATATGTGCTTAGAAATAACGTAGAATCTTCGGTTCACCTGTAAGGTGAGAAGAAAGGTAAGCGGGCCTGAAGGCACGCTTGGGGCTTTGAGTGAAAAAAAAACATTTTCAAGTAATGAAGATTTTTTTTATTTTTTCTTATGGTATTCTACAAAACAGTTTTTGTTCGCTGTGCAGCATAAATGCAGATTGCATTTCGTGCATATGCATTGCGTTTGTGAAATCTTACAGTGCTTGCAACTTCTTTTTCCACTGTTTCGATCCAACCAATGTGGGAAATGGTTTAGCTGGTCAAACCGCAAGTCCGATATTGGATGTTTTGATTTTTTACCACGTTTGAGGTCATGCTGAAAAGGTCGATGAGAGAGTGGAGACTGCATGAATGGGGAATTTCTTGTTCGTCCTGACTGAGAGGATGGAGACTGGCTTGCACATCGCGGTGAAGATGCATTTTTGGTATTGATTGGACGACCCGGTAAGTTTTTTTTTGTATATGTCACCAGCCCTGCTGCTAGTGTTTCGCGAAAGTCTGGGAGTGCGAGTAATTTGTCTTGGCTTTCGTTTTCTGTTTGGATACGTCTGTGTAAAATGTAGGCGTTGGTGGCTGCCATATCAATTAGGTGATAAAAAATTCGTGTTGCGGCATCCCGAGTTTTTGCTCTGATATGATAGCGTCCCATTAGGCCGTCCATGAGATCTACGCCGCCCATGTGAGCGTTATACTCATGGACAATTTGGGGACAATCAATTGAAATGTGTCGTTTAGCTTTTCTATCAAAACGAGTAGCCTTTGCAGTTCCTTCACGAGGGTTAGTCTTTTCAAATGGCTTCACACCCACATAGGTGGACAAAAAGCGAACAGGCTTGCTGTCTTTCCAGAGTACATTGGTTATGTCGACACCATATGAGGACCCAACGTACTCAGTCGAAAAACCCCTTGGCAATTTGTTGATGGTAATATCGTTTGGTAGCTTGCAATTGGGGATACGGTTTCCTCGCACCGTGCCAAGACTATAAATACCGATCGCTCTTAGATAAACCATCAAAGGCAGAGATGTATAAAAATTATCGAAGTAAATGATGTGATTCTTAAATCTTTCAACGGTTTGTGTTAAGCGCATTACAATGTTGGCCGAAGCACCAAGATCTGGGTGACCAGGTAAGACCACATTGTCACCTGCACCGCTGTAGATCTCAAAGCGGTATGCGTATCCAAATGAATCGCACAATACAAATAGTTTAATGCCCCACTTGTGCGGCTTATTTGGCATGTACTGACGTAAGTGGTGCTTCATTTTTGTGCTGCACATTTGCTCGTCAACACAAAGGCGGGCATACTTTGGCACCGAGTCAAACTGTTTGTTGAGACAGTCTACAAATTTTCGCGTACGGAACAAAGGATCGTAGCCTTGTTCACCCTTTTTGATCCGTTCGCGCTCATCACGTAGCGACAAGTACTTTTTGATTGCCTCGAATCTGCTTCGGGGCATGCAGGCTTGTATAGGTATGAGCGCATTTTGTCCCCAGTAGCTCTTCAGATTTGGGTAGCGATAAATGGACATGTAGATTAAAATACCTATGTAATGGTATAGCTCATCAGTGTTAATTTTGAACTTATTGTTAATATCATCCTTTAAAGCTGCGCACATGGTTTCGTCGACGATCATATTCATGACTTCCGCATTGAAGAAATAGCAAATGAGCTGTAGAGGAGTTTCGAGCTCCTTTATTTCTGCTGGCAGCGAAAAATCGCCTCGAAATGCTACATTGTTGACATGCAACTGCATACATTGCTCTCGCCACAGAATCTTACTCGAATCTTTCGTTATTGATTCAATACCTGTGTAAATAAATACTTATTCACAAAAATACCACATAGCAATCAAATTTAGCTTACCAGCTCCATTGAACCCACCAGAAGTTGGCGGAGATGCCGAATCTTCAATGATTGGTAATGATGATCGCGGCCTTTTCGGAGTTTTCTGGGAAGTCTCAGCTTCCTGTGCATTGTTTGGGACATTTTCAACATTACTCTCAATAAATGATATAGTCTCAGCATCCTCTAATGCAGTATTAAGAGCCTCCATTATATCAAAGTCGTCGTCCTCGTCGTCACTTGAGCTTAACACTTCCTCGTCCGACGGAACTGAGTCAAATATCTTGAGCAACTGCTCATCTGTCAAGTCGGACAGCTTATACCGAGCCCGGTTTGCCATTTTCTATAATATTTATAATTCTATTAAGTAAAATCACTCCATCAACAGAAACAAACACATAAATTGCAATCAATTGTGATATTATCAGCTGGCAACAAAAGTTGTCTTGGATCCCCAAACGTGCCTCAAGGCACGTATAGCTATTTCGCTGTCACAACGCATGTCTTTTATATATTTGCAAATCTGCAACTTGATTTTAATAGTAAATAAACTTACCTTTTAAGAAAAAAATTATAAGCCGGATATGTTTTATATATTTACTATTATTTGAACAGCAAAACACAACATACAGCAGACCAAATTTTACGCGCGAAAAAACATATGGTTTGTGTTTACCGAATAATAAGTCCCGTTAGAATCATCGGAAAGCTATCAAAGCTTATACTCATAATTTCGTGTGCTTTTTATCAACCGCCAAAAATTATTTAAACGATTGAAAAGCTTCTAGTTTATTTGTTAAGGCCAAAAACGTAATACGTGCCTTCAGGCAGGCTTACGTCTTAGAGGGTTAAAGGCTCAGTATAAAAAGGCTTTGGGGTCTGCAAACCTTCTGCACTGAATAAATTGCTTAAACAGCATGGGCTTAAACAGCAATAATTGTTTGGACATTTTGTGGTGAGGGTAAATTCTTCTTAATATATTCTATTATATTACCTTTTTTATTTTTAATAAAGCCCTACATGTTCTAAAATTTTTGTCGGACACTTAATAGATTTTTTTAAACCTTGCAAAAAAATTTCAAATTTGTATGCAGTCAAGTCTTGCAGATATCCCATTTCTCGGACCGACTCGTACAAATGCAGCAAGCCGTGGACATTATAGGAAATGTTTCTTGCGCCGTAAATATCAGCAAATGTGCTTACAAAGTGATCGAAAATTTTTTGGATCACGTTCAAATTTTGTAAAACATCGGTTTTAGATAGTAACGCTCTATATCCGCAGTGTAAAAAAAGAAAATGGGAATAAATATTGTCAGGTATTATATCTTTTAAAAGTGCAATTGAAGTGTAAAAAATAAATAATCTTTCTATTAAACTCAGACGAAATAGAGTCAGCGAGGGCTATAGAACGGTTATTAAATTCTTTTTTTTGATTGTTACTAAATTTAAAGTCTGTGCTGTTATTACTTATAATATTTTAATAGTTTTTTTGTGATACCCAGATCAAGAAGGTGCATTGGGTCTAAGGGGAATTGGGTAATCATGCCAATCCCCAGCGATTCGAGCGCGTTTTCATTGTCAAGAAAATATTTTATGTGATGGTCTACATATTTTCTGGACGCATAGACCTCATCACTAATTTTTTGGCCCCGAAAAGACGAACATGCAATATTGTTGCCTAAACGAGTGCCCAACTGTGTGCATTTCATACAGCCAAGATAGGCCGCATGACCTTTTAAGCCACAAATCATGGCTTTTGCTGGAACATTACAAATGAAAGCATAGCAATTCAGCTTAATGTTCCTGGGCCGTACCTGAACTCCGACAAAATCTGCTAGGAAATTGTTAGTATCATTGGGTTTTTTATTTTCTAAAAAGATTCCAACTAGGAAAACTTCGTTGTTTTGAAGATTTCGAAAAAACCCAAATATTGGCCACAAACTAGTTGATAAGCTTTTGTACAAAGGCAAACCGTCTATGCCCACATCCATCGAGAGCTCTATAATATTATCAAATAAATTTATATTATTTTGCATATATTTCTGTATGCCCACGTGTAGATATGTTCCTGGAGAAACTGTTCTGGTTACAGTCTCTGTTCTAAACCCTACACCGAGAAAAAAAACCGTTCTCATCGATGTTGATTTTAGTATTTTTGATCACAAAACCTAGCCGAGATCGAAAATACTAAAATCAACATCGATGTCATCTCGGTTTTGAGAATGGTTTTTTGTGCTATCGATTGGTTGTGTGCTATCGATAACGAGATGACGTCTTCTCGGTTTCAACATCGAATCGATGTCGATTTCAAGATAAAAATTGAATAAGAAGAAGAAAAAAAAATAATTGAGGAATCGGGAATTATGCCTGTTGCACCCCCCCTACTGTCCGATGGTTCCACCGTTTCTCAACTTGTTTTTCTCTCCTTTATTTAAACACATGGATGACGTCACTATGTTCGTACATAAACACACATTTAGTTTCAAATTTTAACTGGAACAATAACTGAAATTATTATATAACTAACAAATGATAAATATAAAAATCAAATAACTTACTATCTTGGGAAAACCACGTTTGGTCGCTCGTGGGAATCGAACCCGTTGCCTCACAGTTTGCAGTCAAACACTCTACTAGCTGCGCCAGGGAAGCATCACATGAGGCGCTGTACAAAGTTCATTCACATTTTGTTCTCTTGGATTCTTGGTTTTGACTCTTATTTTCCATTTATGTGTGTGTTAGATTAACTAAATCCTAATTTGTTTTAAATATGAATATTAATGATAAAAAAAAAAGACGCAAAGAATTTCCGCCTCGACGTGGGACTGAACACACACTTCCGACTGTACGCTTACAAAACATATAATCCGCACGCTTTAGTCCCCTATGCTACTGATCAAGAACCATCACTGCCCGATAGCTACAAGAGAGGAATTCGGCCTCTCTCTCCTTTTCCTCTCATTTTTTCGATGTCTTTCCCCCACGTCCCTCTTCTGCAACATCAAAACTGAGATTGATTTTGACTGGGAATACTAGAATCAACACTGCTTTCATCTTGATATCAAGAAGAAAAAAGTGAGAATACAAATACTAAAATCAAGATCGGTCGATGTTGATTTTTTTCGTTCTCAATTTTTCTGGTTATACCAAAGCTTCTACTGATCCAGGAGGGCACAGTGGTGGCGCCCATAGGCCAAAATACAAAAAATCGATGGAACCTAAAATGGGCACTGGGTATGCAAATTTTCTCAAAAATGCCCAAGCTTCTTCGTGGCATACCAGATTTTTCTGACAAACTATCGGTACTTTCTAAAAAAAAACCTAAAGTCGTGAGCACGTGTTAAGTCGCAAAGCAAAACTGCGCGCATCACTAATTTTTCGCAGCAACATCAAACTTTGAAAGCGTGTGAATTTCATATTTTGTGTCCAAATTAACATCTGTGATATGGATTTTGAAGATGAAGGTATTATCTATAAATCGAGATGTGTATAATAATCGTACTTGTGAAATTGTTCTCGTTACATCAATTTGAAATAATACATGTTTTGTGTCTATTTTTTTAAGGTTTTTTTTATGTTTAACTAAGGTTTTAGTGATGATCCCACAAAATTCCACAATTTGTTCGTCTGGCTTTCAGGTAACGTTTGTGTTAAAATTGGCTGCAGAAATTTGCAGATGTGGCTAAAATCGTAAACATACTAACACCTTCATAAATTTTTCAAGGGCAAAACTGGCCGAAAAACTAATTATTTTTCGAGGAGTGGAGATAGTGGAACCTTAAATGACGGTTATACAGCACGAACATTTTTATGCGATACAAAATTGTCTGCTCATATAACAGGATTGGATGAAAAAGTTTTAGTTAGGTGTGCAACGTTATTGCAATGCATGACATCTGGCTATACAATAAATGCAGAAAAATTCGTATACTATGCACTTGACACCGCAAGAATGCTGATTAAATTGTACCCATTGTACTACCTCCCACCATCAGTTCACAAAGTTCTTGTACACGGCTCCGAAATTATCAGACATGCGCTTGTTTCGATCGGAGAGTTGTCTGAAGAAGCTGCTGAATCGAAAAATAAGAACATTAAAAAGTTTAGAGAACACCACACTAGGAAAACGTCAAGAGTTGACACAAACAGGGATTTGGTAAATAGATTGCTCTCAAGCTCCGACCCTTTTATAACGGGGCAAAGACTCTTACCATGTACAAAAAAAAAACCATATTGTTACCGGGTGTGCATTTGTTGCTAGATGAACAAATTTTATATTTTATTAATTAATGATTGTTTTAACTTTTGGGGAAAAATATAAAAAAATAAGTCTTGAAAACCCAATTTTATTAAAAGTCGCACAATCCGTTTGTATGGGAGCTATAAGATATCGTGCGCCGATGTACACCATTTTTTTAGTTTATGTTTAAAACATTTTTATACAATTTTGGATAAAATTTCAAAGCGATATCACCACCAGAAGTATTTTTGACCGCACCTCTATACAAGCCCAACCACTGCGGAGCGTTGACTCCAGAGTCTACCAGAATTTTTAACAGAGCACGCGTGGAACTTCTAGATGGGCTGTATTCAATGTACCACTCCTTAAGCTTGGATGCCAATCTATCAAACTCTGTATCCTCCGTATTGCTAGCAGCTGATATTTCGTTTTCAGAGAAATCAATATTAATTCCGTGCTTATTACTTGGACTTAATTGAATATTATTTTGATCCTCCCTATCGGGACTGGAAATAATATTTCGCCTTTGAGCATTTGCTTGCCGCCGAATATTACGCTTGCTAAAGTGTTTCTTGGGAATCATTTTTAGCTTATGTATTATTTAACTTATTCTAATAATAATACGCCATTTGCTCTGCCGCTCTCTTCGGCGAATTCGCCAATTTTTACAATGTTCGATTCAAACATGCATTTTGGGCCCATGGTGAGTTTTATGGGATTTTATATATCTGCATCGCTCTCACCCACGGTTTTGTTTTTGTGCATGGACTCTCACCACTATTGCTGTTGCTTTGCACAGATGTTCGCTTCGAACTTGGACTTGAATTGGCTCTCAGCAGAGCTTGGGCAGAGGTTCGGGCAGAGGTTTGGGCAGAGCAAATGGCGTCTCTATATAGTTTCTTACTCTATGGTGCTACGGCTCTCGCTTGTGTTTGTTTTTTTTATTTTCTGCACCTTATGCACCGGTTTTTTTTCCTTGTTTTACTGACAGTATACTGTCAGAATAGTCAAATTATCCGCATACTTATTTTGAGAATTGGGAGGACTTTTTTATAAGAGTTAGATCTGACTCTGGCCTTTTTTCTATTACTAACAAGCAATCTATTAAACACATCCTGGTTTAATTTCTCGCGACTGGATTTTCTGGTATTGTGTTCTCGGAAATGCTTAAAATCCTTATTTCGTGCTTCTTCAGTTAATTGGCCATAGGTAGCAAAGCATGGCTAATTATTTCCGGACCATGAATAACAACTTTGTACAGAGTTGGGGGCATATAATACCACTGCTAGAGCTTTACAAAATGTCTAGACGTTTTTATTGCGAATTCTCTAAATTTTTCTATATCAATCTGTTCATTGGATGAAACACCAATCAAAATGGTGTGCATTTCTTTAATTAAATCCACATCTAAGTGTGTAATTTCAATTACAATCATTTGAACTTCAAAATCCATGCTTTGGTACATCAACTAGTAAACCCAGTTAAATTTTAAATTCGTTTTGAATACGTTTTTTATTACTGTCAACAATAACTTTGACCTTTGCCAAACTTGCTTGCCATCTTTTAATAGGTAATTTATAAAAAACATGTAAAAACCTCAAATTTTTCGTTTTCAGATCTTTTTGTAACATATAGTCTATGTTATTTAATTTCTTGCTCGTTGAGCCGCATATGTAAATAGCATGTTCGAGTTGATGTTGTTTCTATGATTGCATTGCACACTTTACCGTCAATCATTGAAAGTATTAATGAATAGCGCACTTCTAAATAATTTCTGCATTCACTTTTTTATTTTCCGCCTCCGAGACACTTGCAAGCCGAAGTTTTAATACCCTTGCAGATTTCACGAATTAAAATTTGACTAGAATAGCAACATGAATTAATAAAAAACAAAATATTTATTTATAGACACTTACATTTCACAGATAGTTAATCTTACTAATCAGGTTTGTTGCCTCCGCTGGGAATCGAACCGGGGCCGCAATCACCGGAGTCGAGCTCTCTAACCAGTAGGCCACAGAAGAATGACGTATAGATTTCGTTCTATAGATTTGAAATCAACATTTAATTTAATTTAATTTTGGTTTTATTTCTTCCTAACG
Organism: Drosophila pseudotakahashii; assembly: GCA_035046095.1. Lineage (NCBI taxonomy): Eukaryota > Metazoa > Arthropoda > Insecta > Diptera > Drosophilidae > Drosophila > Drosophila pseudotakahashii. The sequence goes on along the minus strand of JAWNOE010000134.1, from coordinate 1,561,923 downwards.
CTACAAGTACAGAAAAATACTTATAAATTAAAGCGCTAGTCACAATTTGTCAGATTCATGAACATAAATAAATGATGACATTACAAACATTGATTTCTTAAAGACTAAAGTTTTTTTTTTTTTTTTTTTTTTTTTAACATAATTACTAGTTTGAAAAATGTGTGTGTAATTTTGCTTTGAATTTCGTGACAGATTTAATGGTTTTTATTGGATGTGGTAGTTTATTCCAAGAACGTACAGCACAGATAAAAAAGTGTTTCTCGGCTATATGAGTGTTTTACGACTTGACAAATTAGGTTATTTGTTCTATTGGAAGCGCTGAATTTTAGCTTGCTAAAAAGATATTTTGGCTCGGCAGTTGTTATTATTTTGTGCAGCAGTATTAGTGTTTTGAACTCGATCCAAGCTTTGAGCGGCATGCCAAAAATTTTAAAAGTTGCGTCAGAGATTCGATCTCTGCGCCTGCGATTAAATATATATCTCGCTACATTGTTGAAAGCTACAAGGAGTTTATGCTGGCTAGTAGCGTCACAATTTCCGAAGACTTCTACTCCATAAAATAGTAATGGTGTCAGCTTGGTTTTGGCAACGAGCATTTTCAGATTTATTGGTAAAAAGGTTTTCGTGTCGTTTAGTTGTCTAAGTATCCCATACATTTTCCCAACCGTACAATTTACATGATTACTCCAGGAAAGAGTGGAATTTATTGTAAACCCCAAGTTGCTCGCTCGATCTACATAGTTTATTGGTTGACCATTCAAGCAAAGTTTTTCCAGATGATCTGTGTTAAAAAATCGGTTAAATATTACTATGCATTTTGATTTGAGGGGGTTCAAGGATAATCCATTGCGCTCTGCCCATTTACAAACCCTGTCTAATTCAGTGTTACAGACACGAACACATTCATTAATTTGGCTAACAGGACAGCTTACATATAGTTGGACGTCGTCGGCATACATATGCATGTCACATTTTGATAGGATATTTGGCAAATCATTAACATATAGACTGAACAAAAGGGGACCAAGAATGGACCCCTGCGGTACACCACGTTTTACGGACAGAATAGATGATTTAGAGGCTTGTGTAGCTACTAGCTGTGATCTTTGAGATAAGTATGATTTCATAAAACTTGTTGCAGAGGTTGAAAACATATAAAGACTGAAATCTAAAAGCGTCAATAAAGTAATCAATTTTTCTATAATCAATTTTTGAACTCACGACCCAGAGATTATGAGTCAGATACTTTTACCACCCTAAGTCCAGAAAAATAGTTGACCTACAATTTATAATTGTATTTTTAAAACAACAAAATACATGAAGGAAAAAATAGTTTTGTTACGATATTAATTGTGGTGTTACTATTCAATGACCCAAAAAATAAAAGAACAAAATACATGCAAACAAATCAAATAGTTTTGCTACGATATTAATTGACACGTTACTATTAATTTGCCAAATAAATAAAACAAAAAAAACATGAACATTTCGTAAATAGGTTGTCTACTATTTTAGTTGTTAAATACTATTCAATGACCCAAAAAAAAAAACAACAAAATACATGAAAAATTCAGAAAATAGTAGGCTACTATTTTTCTATGTTGATATTACATAGTTTATTTTTTTGTGTGTACTTTCCTGTATGGGATTGATTGAGCTCGACCATTCCGAGAGTGATACTAGCTTCCGCTTAACAGGACTCTTAATTTCATCCTTGATCGAGATTTCTTTAGCTCTTACATGGTCCATTATGTTCCTAGAAGTAATTGGTTTCATATTTAGAGCATTGTAGGTAGGATTCATTATATCCCGAAAGCCTTCGCTGTCTAATAGTATAAATGGTCTACCATCAGTGGTGACAATTTTAACAAGCGATTATGTTATGCTCTCTTTGCTTGTGTCATAGGAAATTTGGCGTTTTTTTGCATTTTGATCCGGTTTGTTGATATGGTTGTCTTCAAGTGAATCAAAAGCTTCCTTATGCTTCGCAATTAAATGCCGCCTTAAGTTTGTCAAATGGTTTCCAGCCAGTTTGGCGCCACATATGTTGCAAGTTGATCTGTTGACCGATTTTTCAAACTTAAAAAAAAATGCACTTCCTTGTTCATTTTATTACGATATCACAATTCACAGCGTCCGTCTCAATTTAGTCAATTAGGGCCGGTTTCTCGAGTGCCGGGTAAAGTCCCTGATAGCTATCTGTTCGAAAAAGATAATCACCAGATAAACTTATCGTAAAAGCAAATCGGATTTCTCGACGCCTTTAATTTATCTGATCGAGAAGCAATTACAGAGTGCTGTTAACGCACAGAATTGTGCTGTAAAGCGCAAAAAATGGCGTGCTTTAATTATTTGAACAGCTGTTTGGGTATAATTCAAAGGCAAAGTCAGCTGTGATTTCGTTTCTTCTTCTTAGTTGGCTTTGGGAAATCAGCTGTCATTCCATCGAGCCGAAAACGCCTAGCAGGGAGTCCAAGTCCCTGTCAAAGTTAGCTCTCACATTTTGGCTCGAGAAAGCCAAAATCGCTTAGCAGGCACTTTTTCTGTTCGATAAATGTTAGCCGGCACTCGAGAAACCGGCCCTTAAACTGACTAAAAATTTCTACCGAGCTATATGACAGCACACATACATACAAGCTGCCTTAAAATTTCCCTGCAGTTCCATTCTTCACCTTTTTAGCTGTGAATCACTGCCAAAAATTGAGCACTAAGCGCTCAATCACTAGTGAATTTGTATGAAAAATCGCGATGATTTTAACATTAGCATGTCCTAGGGGCTCATCACTGCCAGAAACTGGCGCTGATTTAGCACTTGTTCATCACAATTTTTCATCGCCTAATTCATCACCTTTTCAGCCCCTAATTATAACTTAAATTCATCACCTGATCATCGCCCATTTTATCAATAGGTTTATTATTACATTAAATTAATATATTTTTACAAACTACGGTGACTTGTAAGGGTCTTCGGCAGGTTCTCAGCTTCCGGAGTCTTGGTGAGCTGGAGATTATTTACGCATTTTCGCACTCTCTTCGGACTCTCTGTAGGCTCCACCTGACCAATTGGATCTGAATTTGGAAAGTATTTGTTTTTATATTATATAACGAGGCAAGAATGATAAAAACTTACTTAGCAGTACAAGAATAACATTCTTCTGGGCTGTAGGACAAAATGATTTCATCTGAAAAGATATTTGTTAAGAACTGTGTACCATCAGCTTGACCTAAAAATATTAAAAATAAAGGATAATATTAAAATTAAAAGCTACTGTAATTAAGATAAGACAATACACTTGAGAATTACTTTTCTAAAAATGTATTCTTAATAAAAGCACTTTTGTTTAAACTCGAAAATAACTAATCACAGCAATGCTACTCCTTTAAAAGTTAAAACGGAGTTGAAAACCGCGGAAAAACTATAGAGTAAGAAACTATATAGAGACACCATTTGCTCTGCCCGAACCTCTGCCCAAGCTCTGCTGATAGCCAATTCAAGGCCAAGTTCGAAGCAAACTTCTGTGCGAAGCAACAGCAATAGTGGTGAGAGTCCACACCCAAAAGCAAAACAGTGAGTTTGAGCGGTGCAGATATATAAAAACCCATAAAACTCACCATGGGCATGGAATGTACGTTTGAATCGAACATTGCAAAAATGAGAGAAAGCGAGAAGCAAAAAGGTAGCTAACGTCTTTAGCCCCGGGCCTTTTGTCACCGCGGTACTCATGGAGCCCGAGACCTTTCCAACGAATGCAAAACCGTGGAAATCGGTTCGTGCGTTCTGGAGTTATAGCGTCAGGAAGGAAAACCCGACTTATTTTTATAAAGTAGACAACCAATACCCGAAGCGACGTTGTCCGCTACTATTAGAAAATCACTTCTTGCTCTAGATAGTAACCTGATTTTATTATATATTTCAGAATTTTAATTAATATCCAAGTAAAATCCCGCCTAACCGTAGCTGAGCACCACAGTAAACCCATCTAATACTTGACCATAACCCCTAACCATAACTTACCTTTCCCTTACACCGCCTTAACCCCACCTGTCTCTTACCCTAGGCACACTTTTTTAACACCCTAATGCGGTTTTCACTATTTCCTCGCCCTAACCCCAGTGTAACCCATCCATTTATTCCAGCCTTCACGTCGAAAAACCATAATTTTAACCACCATTCTCCACCATAACACCATTTTTTTCTTTCCTTAGCCAATTATTTTCCCACTCTAGTCTAGAGTCTAGAAAAAAATGTTTCCTTGCTTAAAACCCACTGTAATTCCACTTAAACATCACTTTATCTTGTTTGTCATCTTAACCCACCTTATCCTCGCAAATGTCAAAAATAACCTTACATTTTTCACCTTCACCCTGTTAGCGTCACCCTAATCTAGCAATTACCTCCTAAGCCTCAACTTAACCCCGCATTAACTACACTTTATTCCCACCTTAACCCAATCGTTTTGGTATCCTAAATCTATCATTTTTGTCAGCTTAATTAAAAGAAAAACAAACAGAGTGCTGCCAATAAACCCCCGAAAAACCTTAAAAACTTGAAAAAGTATTGAAAATAACTCAGAAATACCTATGGTACGCTACGGCCAACATGGTTTAACCGAAAAACGGATCCAATCGCAGGATCGGTAGGTTAAAAGTAAATTAAGTGCCCCCATGTCGGTTGGGGCTCAACAGCTGGGTTAAAATATTTCCGGAAATAAAAGAAAACTAAAACATGGCGCACTAACTCTTTTGGGTGTAAACTGTGGAAGTAATTCGATCTAAAAGTCAACATTTAGCGGTTTTTAAGGTTTCCTGTTAGTCTTTTGGAGACACATTTTTCAAACAATTTCCTTCTTGCGCCCATCCTCTATAACGCAATTTATGACCAATTCTTTCAAAACTTGTGTAGTCAGGCTTTTTCCTAAATTGCAATTTTTTTATTTATGCACGCAGATATTATATTGTTTTTTAAGATAAATGCATATGAACTTATGTAAGTATACATATGTATAGCTCAGTAGTTTTTGGTATTTTTTTTACAGTTTTGAAGTAGAGCCCAGAAACTCTAAAAACTGAATATTTTACGGACCACCTTATGATTTAGAATTGCATCCATTAGATGATCCGTTTATTTTATCCCAATTGTGAAATTTAGATAATTTTACATACAGTGGCTCGCAGCTTATTTCGTGCAGTTGCCCAAAATAAGTTCTAGTCGTTATTCCTGCTAAACTAGAAAAGATAACAGAAAAATTTAAATGCAGTACTTTAATAGGGAATATTAACTAGTATATTGACCAAAAGCGATTTTCTTAATCATAAAAACAAAAGAATTATTTAATAAAAACAAAATGTACAGGCTTTTTTCATGCCGCAGCTTATTTCGTGCAGTTCTTTCTTCTTAAATTATTATTTGTAATTTAACTGCTAATATTTTGTATGTCCTCCTTTCTGGGTAAGGACAGCTTTGAGTCGATTTCCCATGGATGAAACTAACTTTTTAGTGGTTTCCACTGGAATTTTGAGCCATTCTTCCATAAGAACACTTTTTAGGTCGTTTTTGCTCGAAATCTTCCTCTTCCTTATAGCGATGTCCAATATTTCCCATAAATTTTCGATCACATTCAAATCTGGAGACTGTGCTGGCGTTATGACGACATGAGGACAGTTCCAGACAAGCCAAGCCTTCACAATTCCTGCTGAATGCTTCGGATCGTTGTCCTGGTAAAATTGAAAACGATCGCGTATGCCAAGTTTTTCAGCAGTTTGGAGCAGGTTATCCTTTAAAATGTTGAGGTACATTTTGGCATCCATGATGCCATCAATTAAAATGAGGTTGCCCACGCCAGAGGCTCCCATACAGGCCCAAACCATGACGTGACCCCCGCCATGTTTGACCGTAGGTTTCAGGTGCTTGTTTTCCAGCTCTGTATTTGGTCGCCGCCACACAAACTGTCGTCCATCTGAACCAAAAATGTTAAATTTGGACTCGTCAGCAAAGATAACGTAATCCCAGAACGAAATCGGAAAAAGAATGTGCTCCTTTGTGAACTTTAGCCGAGCAACAATATTTTTTTTACTTATAAATGGCTTTTTCCGTGCTACTCGGCCATTAAAGTTGTTGTCATGCAGCACACGGCGCACCGTATCAGGACTGCACTTCTTCGCCATCTCGTCCTCGATCTCTGCAGCTATTTTCGGTGCCGACAGCTTGGGGTTTTCCTTTATTTTCCGTACAATACGGCGCTCTTCATGATCGTTAAAAATTTTATTCGGAGCTTTTCGGCCTTTGTCTTCAATACGATTCTCTCTGACGAACCGTTGGATGATGTATTGTACTGTGCTCGGGCTTAGGGACACCATATCAGCATTGACCCGCTGACTTTTTCCACTTTTGAAGTGTTTTAGCACAAGTTCACGCTGATCTATGGTTGTGCGTGGTGCCATTTCGGTAATTCCCCTGTATCTCTTTATATTAGTATGACCAAACTCGGAAACTCATAAATTATATATTTGTTAGTATTTTTATACCCGTTACTCGTAGAGTAAAAGGGTATATTGTATTCGTGCAAAAGTATGTAACAGGGAGAAGGAAGCTTTTCCGACCCTATAAAGTATATATATTCTTGATCAGGATCACTAGCCGAGTCGAACTAGCCATGTCCGTCTGTCCGTCTGTCCGTCCGTATGAACGCTGAGATCTCGGAAACTATAAAAGCTAGAGGATTGGCATTTTGCATGCATATTCTTGGAGTTCCTACGCAGCGCAAGTTTATTTCAAAAAGGTGCCACGCCCCTTCTAACGCCCTCAATCGCCCTACACCATTTTTTGAAAGGTGTCTGGCGCCCACACCATTAAAGATTTTGGAAAACTAAAAATGCAGTTTTATTGTGACTATCAATACCTATCGAAATGTAGAAGAAATTTTTCAAATCGGATTTTATATATCTATCTCCCTTGCACTTCCTTAGCTGAGTAACGGGTATCTGATAGTCGGGGCACCCGACTATAGCGTTCTCTCTTGTTAATGATGAAATGATAAAAAAAACTGTGATTTTTAAGACTAAATGTAACATAATTTGAATTTAAAAATACTGCACGAAATAAGCTGCGGCATGAAAAAAGCCTGTACATTTTGTTTTCATTAAATAATTCTTTTGTTTTTATGATTAAGAAAATCGCTTTTGTTAAATATGCTAGTTAATATTCCCTATTAAAATACTGCATTCAAATTTTTCTGTTATCTTTTCTAGTTTAGCAGGAATAACGACTAGAACTTATTTTGAGCAACTGCACGAAATAAACTGCGAGCCACTGTACATTGATGCACATGCCGACTTGTCGATGTGTGTGTGTGCCGTTTCGTTTTTACATGTAATTTTGACTACTGAAAGTTTTTTACTGCTCTCCCCTTGAAATCCGTTCTAAAAATTATTTTAAGTCAAAACAAAAATTCCTAATGAATTTAACGGATTAGCTGAACATTTTTACTTAGAAGTGCATCCATTAAATAACACAGGTACACAGCCAAAACTTTCCACGAACCATTTCAAATTTTCCATGATATTGAAACTTTGAAACTTCCAAAATTTTCACGATTTCTTTGATGAAAAAAGAATTCTGAGAATTAAATCTTACATGGAACCAATTTTAATTATTCATTGAATCTCTTGTTCATTGTATGCTTTCATTTCGGTTTAAAGCGTTTTCAAGATTATATTTTATAGGATTTATACCAATCAAACCGTTGTTTTGATTTTATTATCTACTCCTAAATGTTGTCAAATTTGAAAAAAGTCATGGCATCCTCTAGAACTACGAAATTAAATACGTTCACCAAACATACATAGAGAAATATATAGTGACATATAAGTATATATAGTGACATATAAGGGGATAGATAAATTCGGAGCGCTAAATAGGGTGGGTTTCTTAATAGCATCAATTTCAGGCAACTTATGCGCTGTGTGATTTTTGTGTCATCCCGATTGTAATATTTTTAACAAAAAAATCAGCTACTTATAATATTGTTCTCACATTTATATTTATTTGTTTATAATTTTTAAAAACGTAAAAAAGATATTAATTGTTTTTATCTAATAAATTAAATTTAATAATAATTATTGTAACCATAATAATTATTGATGATTTTCATTTATTTTACTCAAAAACAAAACTCAGATATAACACGGCTTGAATGAGATTGTGTGCCAATTTGATTTCAAATCCATGATACGCGACCCCAAAGCTACAAACTGGATTTCGTAAAATATTCATAAATATTCAAGAAATAATACACATAATAATAATTAGAATAATGAAATTAAAAAAAATTGTAGAGTAAAGCCACGGTCAGACGATCAAATTTATAAAGGATTGCCATTAACTTACATAGAAATCAATTATTGATTTTTAACATTTTTAAAAGTTTTTATGAAATAAAATAATTTGATCGTCAGATCGTGGCCTACGCCATTTTCTAAGTATTGTTAAATAATAAAACTTCGTTTGGTAGTACACTGAATGGGCGAAAAATACCTAATATACCTTTAATATACGTAACCTTTAATGATTACGGTCCCTGAAAAATATTATTAAAACGAAATATTTATTCGCGGGCAAAGGGTGACCTCAAGATGCAACGAAATTATGACCAACTCTTATCTTTCCTCGGAATGTTGGTATTATCAAATATATGATGTGCGGTCACATCAGTATAAAATTTCGTGAAAAAAGTGAAAAAATTTCCGTTAAAGCCTAGTACTCAGTTCGGCTAAGAGTTTCACTAGTCGAAAAATATTATTATTTTGTAGTGTGACCGAAGTTTTCAGAGTTCACCCGCTTAGCATGTAGCATGGTCTTATTGTGAATCAGCTGGCAAACAAATCAACTGGCGCCAATTTTAAAATATTACAAAATGTTGAGCGATATGTATTGCAGCAACTCTACAGGCAGTTTTCCATTGGTTTTTGCGGTTTTCCTTTCATTTATAATTTGTTATGGCACACCGCTTCTACACAAACACAGCCAAAGATCAAATTTTTCATTCTTTGGGCCGCGGCTAAAGGCGTTCATCGGAATTCATCCGCAAAAACTGGTATTTCTTTGGTATTTTCATACCATTTCCTTAGCTCATCTAAGAACAGATGTGCGTCAAATTAGCGTCGGTGACTTTAGCGGCGATTGTGAAACGGTGGAATATGGAACATGGGGCCAATTTTTATTTTTTGATTTCTGGGGCTTCTGGGGGCCGAATCGAAAAATGTTTAATGCAAAATTGTTTAGAATGAAATTATCTATCGATCTAAGTAATTCGGAAGTCTGAACAATGTTCAGAAGTATACAAAAAATGCTTTCGAAAAATCAGGTCCCCATATTTTGGGGAACATCTCCACTCGCAGAGCTGACCTTAAAGGTCGTCTTTCGAAGAACATTTAAGGAAAATTTCATCAAAAAATATCGTCCGTTTTTGAGAAAATCAGTTAACAGTGGACCAACCTCTGAATCCGCCCATACAAAAAAAGTTCTTAAAAATCAATTTATTCATCAGTTTTTTCACAGAGCGTGCTCCACAATTTCGAGTTTATAGGATGATAGGGGGTTAATTAAGCAATGTTTCTGGAACATTTCATTAAAAAACAAGAGAGAACGCTATAGTCGGGTGCCCGACTATCAGATACCCGTTACTCATCTAGAGGGAGTGCGAGGGAGATGGAGATAAAACTTTGATCGGGCATACATTTTTAACGAATGGTCCGATTTGAAAAATTGCTTCTACATTTCGTTAGGTATTGATAAACAGAATAAAACTGCATTTTTACTTTTCCGAAATCTTTAAAGGTGTGGGCGCCAGACACCTTTCAAAAAATGGTGTACGGCGATTGTGGGCGTTAGAGGGGGCGTGGCACCTTTTTGAAACAAACTTGTGCTGCGTAGGAACTCCAAGAATCTGCATGCAAAATGCCAATCCTCTAGCTTTTATAGTTTCCGAGATCTCAGCGTTCATACAGACGGACAGACAGACGGACAGACGGACATGGCTAGTTCGACTCGGCTAGTGATCCTGATCAAGAATATATATACTTTATAGGGTCGGAAAACCTTTTTTCCCCTGTTACATACTTTTGCACGAATACAATACACCCTTTTACTCTACGAGTAACGGGTATAATTATCGTCAGTTTTCGAGAAAATCCACTAACAGTGTTTGAATTTGAAAGTAAAACACATTTATTATTTACATATGTCTTTAATTTTTTCAGGAGCCTTGGGCAAAGAAGAAAAATAAAAGAATAAATAAAAATTAAAAACAAGAGAGAACGCTATAGTCGGGAGCCCCGACTATCAGATACCCGTTACTCAGCTAAGGGAGTGCGAGGGAGATAGATATATAAAATCTTTGATCGGGCATAACTTTTTAACGAATGGTCCGATTTGAAAAATTTCTTCTACATTTCGATAGGTATTGATAGTCACAATAAAACTGCATTTTTACTTTTCCGAAATCTTTAAAGGTGTGGGCGCCAGACACCTTTCAAAAAATGGTGTACGGCGATTGTGGGCGTTAGAGGGGGCGTGGCACCTTTTTGAAACAAACTTGTGCTGCGTAGGAACTCCAAGAATCTGCATGCAAAATGCCAATCCTCTAGCTTTTATAGTTTCCGAGATCTCAGCGTTCATACAGACGGACAGACGGACATGGCTAGTTCGACTCGGCTAGTGATCCTGATCAAGAATATATATACTTTATAGGGTCGGAAAACCTTTTTTCGCCTGTTACATACTTTTGCACGAATACAATACACCCTTTTACTCTACGAGTAACGGGTATAATTATCGTCAGTTTTCGAGAAAATCCACTAACAGTGTTTGAATTTGAAAGTAAAACACATTTATTATTTACATATGTCTTTAATTTTTTCAGGAGCCTTGGGCAAAGAAGAAAAATAAAAGAATAAATAAAAATTAAAAACAAGAGAGAACGCTATAGTCGGGAGCCCCGACTATCAGATACCCGTTACTCAGCTAAGGGAGTGCGAGGGAGATAGATATATAAAATCTTTGATCGGGCATAACTTTTTAACGAATGGTCCGATTTGAAAAATTTCTTCTACATTTCGATAGGTATTGATAGTCACAATAAAACTGCATTTTTAGTTTTCCAAAATCTTTAATGGTGTAGGCGCCAGACACCTTTCAAAAAATGGTGTAGGGCGATTGAGGGCGTTAGAAGGGGCGTGGCGCCATTTTGAAATAAACTTGCGCTGCGTAGGAACTCCAAGAATATGCATGCAAAATGCCAATCCTCTAGCTTTTATAGTTTCCGAGATCTCAGCGTTCATACGGACGGACAGACGGACAGACGGACAGACGGACATGGCTAGTTCGACTCGGCTAGTGATCCTGATCAAGAATATATATACTTTATAGGGTCGGAAAAGCTTCCTTCTCCCTGTTACATACTTTTGCACGAATACAATATACCCTTTTACTCTACGAGTAACGGGTATAAAAATTGTACCCATTTTATTTTATATAATGAACGGAAATAATTTTTTTTAGTAAATGAAATTGCTGATGACATTTTTATAAAGTCATCCATGAAATCACCTATGACTCAAAGTGACACTGTCACCGGTTGGTGACATCTTATATGAAAAATTCTTATAAGGCACTGGTGAAATCCCCGGTGACTTCGAAAAGAATTTTATTTGAGCTGTCCCGAGTGAAAAAGCGGAACTCCCATACAATTTTCTCTATGTGGTGTCATGGGTGCGTCACGAGGGACAAATGACCTGTCCCCGGTGATTCATCTGGTGATTCACGAGTGAAAAATGATTTCTGGAACTGAAGGGACAGGTCGACAAAATCAGGACTTTTTTTGGCCCAAGAATAAACGCTACAAAACCTAAAAGGATTTTTAGTTGTAGATTGCTACCTCATACTTGGAAACATTCCATCACGTCACAGTTTTGAGAAATCCGTGGTCAAAGTTCCTAATTTTCGATTTCTAGTCACTTTTTGCGGCTTAATAGCAAGAGAACCCTTCGTAGCCCATAGGCACAATTTAGCGGAAATGGTACTTTGAACCTTTGACTTCAAGATTGTCCAATCACAAAGTTGGGCGAACTCTACCTCTTTAGCTACAAAGGATTTTACTGTATTACTTTTTGTCACTTTTTTTCATCTATAGTAGCCTGAATTTTATATACGGCTTTGGCCCTGGCATTAACAACAGTTAACATATAAACAATAACACAAAGTTTGGTTTTAAATTCTTGAAAGAAAAGAAAACAAAATGTCCAGGGAATGCACTAGCAGCTCTCTTTTTGCTATGTATGCGGAAAATAAACTTTTAAATGTCAAAGGAGAAACTTTACTCCCTATGTAAAACAATGTTACCAAGAAAATATTAGTTTCTCGGTTCTGCATCAAGATAAGTCTTGGGCGCCGCTATATACTGCGTTAAGTGTTGCAGACACATCTCCAAATGGAAGGAAGGCAAACAAATCCCTTTGATGAAACGTATTGTTCGGATGGAACCAAAATCCCATTCCGAATGCTATTTTTGTTTGACCAAACTTAAAGGATTTAGTACAAAATCAAAGCATCTAGTAAAATATCAGGAAACAACGTTGTTTGAAGAATCCGCATTTCATGGAGGATGGGCTGAACAAGCAAGCTTTCATAACCTTGAGAGCAATGACGAAATAGATGAAACAAACTTTATTCTTGCCGAAAAAGGTCCTCACTTAATATGTCAAAACGAGCTTAATTATTTGGTACGCGACTTAAATTTATCAAAGTTTCAATATTAGCATCTCGTTTAAAGGATTGGAACTTGCTTAGCTCTGACGCCCGAATTTGTTCATATAGAAAGCGACATGCTGAAATGGAAAACAATTTTTCACGCCAATGACTTGATTTATTGGACAAATGTCCAAAGCGTAATGACAAAACTAGGTTATCAGTATAATCAATATTCTTATCGTGCTTGGAAAATTTGTAGCGACCTAAAAGTTGTCGCATTGTTAACCGGACTGCAACTAAGATTTACAAAGTATTGCTGTTTCATATGCGAATGGGACAGCCGGGACCGAAAAAATCATTATAAAAAATCTGATTGGCCAATATGTAAATCTTATATCCCTGGACAGAAAAATATAAAACAAGGTCCTTTAGTCTGACCAGAGGACGTTATTTTACCTGCACTTCATATTAAACTCAGCTAAAGTGAGTGCGTGCATAACTTTCATCGTGCATAACATTTTATCGAATGGTCCGATTTGAAAAATGTCTACATTTCGATAGGTATAACTAAACACAACAAAATTGCATTCGAAATCTTTAAAAATGTTGTCGCCAGACACATTTTAAAATCGTTTGTGGCGCTCGGCTGAAATAAATTAGCGCTGCGTAGGAAGCCCAAGAATATGTGTTGGTAATCCCAACTTTCTAGCTTTTGTAGTTTCCGAGATCTCAGTGTTCATAGAGACGGACAGACGGACATGGCTATATCGACTCGGCTAGTGACCCTGATCAAGAATATATATATATGAGGGAAAAAACCCAGTCTAAATTTAAGAACAAAGTTCTTAATTTAAGAAATTTTGGTTCTTAAATTTTGTTCTTACTATAAGAATAAACGTTCTTAAAATAAGAACAAACATTTCTATATTAAGACAACTTTATTCATAAATCAAGAAAATGTTGTCCTAACATTTAAAAGTATATATTGTATTTATGAACTACAAAAATTATCAATTTTTTGTCCAATAATATACGAGAGAAAATTAAATTAAGAAAACCAATTTAATATAATACAATTATCAAACAAGTAACATTTATTTAGAAAAAAAATAATGGTTTTTGAAATACGATTCTATTATATTTAAGTTTTTGAGATTTAAAAAGGTTGATAGAGTCATAATACATAGAGAATCTTACAATGTTAATTTACTTAAATACGCTTAATTCTAATATACGATTTTCCATTGTTTAGCGCCGTTTTCTCGTCCGCATGTTAAATTTAAACGGCTTTCGTTTTTAACTAAGTAACTGTTGCTTTCATAATCCGTACCTTAATATATTATTGAGTTGCTTAACTGAGCATTATGTAAATTAAACGGACAATCAATTTTACTTAAGCAACTTTCAATGTCATGGTTAAGTGGTAATGTGTTTTTTATGACAAACAGTGTTTCAACAGAATTCTCGAGTCGTAGTAAAATTGAGAAAATTTAATACCTAACTAAATTGCCAAGGTATGAGGAGGATTAACCCGCGATGTAATACTTTGAAAATAAATTTTGGCTTCCTTGCGCTTAGCTTCGAATCGCATGCACCACAAATACTTCAGTGGACCGCACATACGTATAGCTCTGGGATAATGCACCATAAAATGGTGCTTCGGCTTTAAGTTTCCATACAACTTTATGTATCCTCCGTGATGCTTTTCATCTCAGAAGCAACTTGTATGACTGAATATTGTTGTATATAAATAAATATATAATCTTAAATAAAGTATTTTTAATCTTAAAAGAATATCACTTCTTAGTTTACCTTACTCTTAAATTCAGAATATTTAGTCTTAATTCTATACCATTGACATCTTAAATTAATAAAATATGTTCTTAGATGAAGACCAATTTTTCTTAATTGCAGATTTTTTGGTCTACAATAAGTGTTCTTCATTTAAGAACATTCTGTCTTGATATAAGAACAATCGGACTTGACTCATTTCTATGACCAAACGTTCTTAATTTAAGAATATTTCTCTTAATTTTAGACTGTTTTTTTCTCAGTGTACTATATAGGGTCGGAAACGCTTCCTTCTACCTGTTACAATTTCCAATACCTCAGGGGTGGTGTACAAATTAGAAAGTCCAGACAACCGTACTCCAAACAAATTTTAAGCGAACGAAGTCGCTCCGGGTATAGCTAGTAAATAGGGATGTCGAAATATTTAAAAATATCGAATCGATGATATTTTTTATTGAAACAAAAAATTTTCTTGCATTCTGAATGCTATGCTGTACTACACACATACATACATATGCATATGCGCTCTTTTTACTTTCTTTGTCTAAGCACTTAATATACGCGTCTTGGTGTTTGTTATACCCTTGCAGAGGGTATTATAATTTCAGTCAGAATTTTGTAACGCAGTGAAGGAGGCGTTTCCGACCACATAAAGTATATATATTCTTGATCAGTATCAATAGCCGAGTCCATATAGCCGTCTGTCGCGATGAAACTTTCCCAAAAGTCTTCTTTCTATTTCTTTACTTTATCTGCAAGGGTATATAAGCTTTGGCTGGCCGAAGCTAGCTCCCTTTCTTGTTTTTTAAATGCGATAGCAGGTTGGAGCTAGTGCCACTAGTTTTTATGTTCTATCACAAATGTTGCACTTGGCATTTTTGCGGCTCTCATCTGTCACATATGTATTTATTCTTCTCCCGATGAAAAGTGTAACCGCTTAAAATTATCAAAAAAATATGCAAAAAAAATCCATGATACCTGATACTTATTTAAAAAAAATATCACGATAAAAATATTTATTTGTTCGCAAAAAAAAATCAATATATTGATATTTCGATATATTTTCAACATCCATACTAGTAAATAAATATTTAAATAAAAATTGGTCACAGTAATAAGCGTTAATTATTTTTTAAGTTGGTTAGCTGAGTAATGGTAATCTAAAAGTCGAGGCACTCGACTTACTGTTTATTCTTGTTTTTAGTTACATACTTTAAAGAGGTTTACAACGAAGGTTTTCATTTGTTTTAATTGCTCATTTAATTGCTTAATGGTGTAAAATTCAAAGATTTTAGTTTAAAAAACTTTTTAAAAAAATTTAGACAGAGCAAAAAAAGTGAAATTAAGAGTGCTTAAAAGAGAAAGTTTTGTCGAGTGCCGAAACGTAAACTGCGGAAATGCTGGTAGGTCATAAGATTTCAATGTCACTTGGCTGATTGCATTTGTAAACATTGTTTGCTAATAAAATTTCGTTGGCTTTTTTCCAATGGCCGGACATATTTTCATTACCGAAGACTTTCATTACGCCAATGCCAAGTCGCAAGGACAAAGTGCGGAGGAAAAAAACTTGTCGACAATTCGCAGCGACAAAAGTTTTGGCAGTCAGCACAAAAAGGGAAAGTTCAAAGACAGGCTTTGATACGGACTTTTTCTGGTGATTCTTGAAAGGATTTCCATAGCTTTTAGACGAATTGAAATGGCTGCAGCCAGGGATCAGCTAAGCTGATGACAATGATGGCAAAATCCAAGGCACAACCTTCTGCCTGGCCCAATCGAAGAGGTCAACGAAGGTATTGTTCATGGGCATTGATCGATTTAGGCTGTGTTATACAAATGATTTGCATTCAATTTAAGGCTCCGAATAATTTGTCAACAACACAAACGCTGTCAGGTGACCTAAAAGCGGGGCCGGCACGTGCTAGGTCGAGGTCCTTGTCCGATTAATGGCTGGCATAACTAATTATGTTTAATATTTCCTGATTTGTCGCTCGCTTTGGGACCTTCCTTTATTGGGATCTCTTTCCCTTTACGTCATCGTTAGTATCCGGTTGTACTCGTATTTTTATCGGATGTAGGTACTTCGAACATCACTCTACATAGCTGCCTTATTATTTCGCATTTTTACTTCCATTTTATCATTTTTTTTGCCCTGATATCGGCGTGTGTGGCACGTTTAATTGAATTGTTCATTGACATTTTCAGACCCTAGCAACCCGTTTACATTGTCAACTTTTTAATTGAATTATGTAATTGCATGCAGCACAAAGTTGCAGCAAAGTGTTGCACGCGCTGCAGGGGGAAAACTTTTAGTTCGCCTTTTTTTAGATGGAAAATTGCAAATTAATATCTACAGCAATGCAGCGGGGTTATAATGCCACGGAAAAGTTGCAAAACTGTATTTGATATGCTGTGAAACGTACATACAATAGCAATAGCAAGTGTGCATAGCAAATACAAATTGAAAAGTAGCTGATATTGTAAAAAATTAAAACTAGAAATTAAGCTTTTCTGGGATGCCTAATGTATCTATACGGAAAAAATGTAGAACTGGAAACAATATCAATTATTTAAATATTTAGTTTCCTTTTCATTCTGTTTGAAAGAGAGAAGTTCATTTTATAATAATAATAAACATTCAAATGCCTTTCTTGTGCTTACTAACTACAATCCGCCTGCAATATAATTTTACAGTTGTGGCTTCACTTCCATAGAAAAAAGTGTGGGGACATAAGTTTAATTTGAAAATACATCATATTCATTGAATTGGCAGCGCAACAACAGACTTTGAATTATTGGTAGGTCATAAAGACCAGCATATGAAATTGTTCTCATAATACTAGTCTATGTGGCCTTCATATTTGCCCCTGCTCATTTTGTTGACCTTCTCCCAGCTCTAAATACTAAGTAAACCGAGCTTGCCGCATATGGTCATAGTTTTCATTATTTATTGGCTTAATTCGCTCTCCGACTGCTCCAATCACTTATCCGTATTAAGGGCTCTCGAAGGGGCTTTCAGGTGTTTGATTAGGTACGATATGGACATGCGATGCAAGCCCATGAACCCGAGAAATATTTATGCCCCAAACGAACCACTTGTGGGCATATTTTTACTCAAGCCACTTGGCAAGGCCTTTTGATTAAACAGAATATTAGCCCAGACCATGGTCCAGTCCACAGCCATCCATTACTCTTACCAATCGGTCCTTTTTCCACCACAAACTCTCTGGTAACTTAATTGGCCTATATTAATATGGATTTTTACTTTCCTTCTAATTATGCTGCACCGGAATAAATGATTAAAAAAGCAACTATGTCTTATTTACACCCACCTCATCTGCATAATAATTATCGATTGTTAAGGCGTTTCAACCATGTCAAGGTCGTTTTGATAAACTTTTTTTTTTAACTTTTTAAAGAGCCATTAACTTCCAGAAGTTTGTATTTTTCAGCATTTTTATACCCTTGCAGAGGGTATAATGATTTTAGTCAGAAGTTTGCAACGCAGTGAAGGAGACGTTTCCGACCCCATAAAGTATATATATTCTTGATCAGCAAGACAAGACGAGTCGATCTAGCCATGTCCGTCTGTCCGTCCGTCTGTCTGTCCGTCTGTCCGTCCGTCTGTCCGTCTGTTTCTACGCAAACTAGTCTCTCAGTTTTAAAGCCATCGGGCTCAAACTTTCCCAAAAGTCTTCTTTCTATTGCAGGTAGTATATATGTCGGAACCGACCGGATCGGACAACTATATCTTATAGCTCCCATATGAAGGATCGAAAAAAAAACGTAAAAAACGTAAAAAAAATTCTAGCTTTGGTGTTTTTTGAAATATTACCTTCTACTTTTGGGAATAATATTTTTTAAATATTTCTGAATTTCGAATAAAATTTTTAAAAAATCGGATGACTATATCATATAGCTGCCATAGGAACGGTCCGAAAATTATATGGAAATTAATAGGAAAAAAAGTATATCTTTGTTGATTTTTATTACATTGTCTTTTCCTTTAGGATATGGCTTTTCTTTAACATTTCAAAATTTCGAATAAAATTTAACAAAAATCGGACGGCTATATTATATAGCTGCCCCGGGAAGGATCAAAAAATTAATGGCAAAGTAATACGAAAACAGCTAAAATTTGGATTGTTGTAACATATACGCAAGTTAATTTAAATGTAATGTTTTTTAAATGAATAGGAATGATCTGCTAGGGTATATAAGCTTCGGCTGGCCGAAGCTAGCTTCCTTTCTTGTTTTATTATTAAACAAAGATAATTAACAAATTATATCAAGTTAAAACAAATAAATCTGCCACTGTAACCACGATTGGAGTCGTAACTCAAAATTGGAGATATCGTGACAACCCGTTGAAGTGACGGGGTTTCTATAAAAACGAAAGGCAACAAACTTCAAGTTCTTCCGTAAGCTCTCTGCCGCACCCAAAAAAAAAAGTCCATAGAATCTAAACTATTTGTACATTAAAACTAAACTATTGAGTGTCAAAAATTTCTCGATACTCTGAGTATTAACCTACCACCTTCAAAAGTATTAAAATGAAACTTTCGAAGTTTTCAACTTTAAACTAACGAGTATACAGTTTATACTCACTCAGTGTACTGAAATTTAGGCTGCTAGTTTATTTTTTATACTATTTAGTATAAAAGCTATGCTATGTGGTCTTAGTTTTATACTATTTTGTATACATATTATACTAAGCTCGTAAACTGTAGTATACTTATTAGGCTATTTATCAAGATTGTTAGTATACATTTTAAACTATTTCGTATAAGTCCTATACGATTTCCCCACTACCTGTAGTATACAATTTATACTTTTTAGTTTTTCGTGGTATACAAATTAATCCCAATAAAATCTCGTTGTATATTGTTTTTTTTTTATTATTATTTAATATTTTATTTTATTATTATTTCATAAATATTCATACATTTTTAGTTAAAATAATTTTAATCTTACATAGCTAACAGCATTTTTATTATAATGCGCAACACCTATGTACACTCACTCGCATATCTCTGCGTACACCACCAAAAAATGTCAAAATCAAACTTTGAACATTAATTGTTCGGCCATTTATGCATGTATTTTATTCATTCTTTTTTTAAACAAAACTATAGTTTATTGTCTTCATTGACGTAGTTTTTTAGAAATATTCAAGGGGTTATATTTTATTTTTAATTTTAAACTTAACACTACAAAAAAGTGTACGCGCAAAAGTCTGCGTACAGTTTACTATAACGTAAAAGAAGATCCTTTTTAATAACTTGTAGGGTATCCTTTCCTCTGGAGTACCTCCGTAAGACGTTTCGGCATGGAGTCGACCAGTTTTTTGGTATCCTCCGGAGTGATTTTGCCCCATTCCTCCATAATTACATCCTTGAGCATTTTTTTTGATGTTATTGTGTGCTTTCGGATTTTTCTCTCAAGGAGATCCCATAAATGTTCGATTGGGTTCAGATCCGGACTCTGGGGTGGTGTTCGCAGCTGATTTTTGACATTATACAGCAGCCAAAGCTTTGTATTTTGTGCAGTGTGCTTAGGGTCGTTATCTTGCTGGAACCAATATTCACTTTCCAGCCCCAATTTCTCAGCACTTTGCTGCAAATTGTTTTTTAAAATGTTAATATATAGTCCTTGATCCATTATTGTCTCGATGAACGTCAAATTTCCCACGCCGCTTGCCGCCATACACCCCCACACCATAATACCGCTTCCTCCATGTTTCACCCTACTAAATTTTCTTTTTTGAAGGCTTCTCCGCTTTTCCGCCACACCAAGACTTTTCCCTTGATTCCGAATATGCAGAATTTGCTTTCGTCGGAAAATATTACTTTGTTCCGGAAGTCTTGAGGCTTGGAAATGTACTCGTTGGCGAACGTAAAACGTTTTTGTCGGTTGACCTCAGAAATCATTGGTTTCTTTCGTG
The DNA here is from genome assembly GCA_035046095.1 of Drosophila pseudotakahashii. Classification (NCBI taxonomy): domain Eukaryota; kingdom Metazoa; phylum Arthropoda; class Insecta; order Diptera; family Drosophilidae; genus Drosophila; species Drosophila pseudotakahashii. Next base: position 1,541,446 of record JAWNOE010000134.1, on the reverse strand, counting down.
CGACTCTGCTATGGTAGTCAGCCTTTTTAATCACACGCCGTACAGTTTCCTCGGAAACAGTTTTGGAAAAACTTTCCTCGATTTGAAGCTTGGCCTGATGAGCTGTAGTCCTCGGGTTAAGCTGAATAGACTTGACAATAGTCTTCTGCTCGCGAATGGTTAGCAGGGGCGGGCGGCCAGAACGAGGTTTTGATTGGATACTCCCAGTCGAGTTATAATTGTTTATAACTTTTTGGATGGAGGAATGGGCTCTACCAACAAAAGCTCCAATTTCCCTATAGGATTTTCCGTCCATAAAGAATTTTATGATCATTTTTCGCTCCTCAACTGAGATTTCTCTGCCTTTTTGTTCCATGTTGAAATTCTTAGGAACTCGAGCCCAAATTTAGTTTCAACTGCGCAAAAATAACTTGCATAGACAATCTGCACAAGATCGGCGCCAAAAATCCTAACGGTAATCGCACATTCTTGCATTCCACTTGGCTTTAAACAGCTGTACGCAGACTTTTGCGCGTACACTTTTTTGTAGTGTTAAGTTTAAAATTAAGAATAAAATATAACCCCCTGTTGAATATTTATAAAAAACTACGTCAATGAAGACAATAAACTATAGTTTTGTTTAAAAAAAGAATGAATAAAATACATGCATAAATGGCCAAACAATTAATGTTCAAAGTTTGATTTTGACATTTTTTGGTGGTGTACGCAGAGATATGCGAGTGAGTGTACATATATGTTTGTGGCTCCTTCGCGTGTTTCCATGGATGGTTTTGTACGTAATACAAGTATTTTAATTTAAGCAACAGAATTGCTTTTGCACTATGCACACAAAATTTGCCAATAGGGACAATAAAATTTTTCACTTTTTAATTTAAAAATAAATATTTTACTTACTCGGCACGAATAACAAGAATGCAGGACCAAACTCACTCATCATAATAATCACAAACGCGTCAAAAAACGCCAAATCTGGTATCATTTTTTGTGTTCGTATACTCGCTTTTGTCCTGGTTTCACACCAAGTCATATGTACAAATAAACGCTATCGTCCTAGTTTCACACCATAAAAAATAATTTTTCCGTCAGTATAAAATGTATGCTACAGATTGTCACTCTTATAATAATTAGTGTAACCTTAATACTATAAAGTGTAGGCATGAAACTATTTTGTAGTACGTCGAAACTACATTTTGTTATACTACAGAAATTTTTTTTTTTAAACTACAAGTGTAAATAATAAACTAAATAGTCGAATATAATTAGTTTACAAATTACACTACAGGTTTACGCCTTATACTCTTTGGTATACCACTTACACTACAAAGTATACAGTTTAAACTAATTAGTGTTCATTTAATAGTTACACTTTCATACTACCCCTAGTATTTTTTTAATACAACGCTCATTAAATGTAAACTTTTGGTTTTTTTTTTGGGTGCGGGCATTCCTGTTTATCGCTGTAGCAACCAAAATTATTTCAACCATTCATTTTATGAAAGTTATAGATTAGACTTATGGGTGAACCCCAATAAGAAATAAATATATTTGAAACTGAAAATCATGAAAAATGTAACAGAATAATATACAAGTTTTAATTCAAACCCCGAGTACCCCGTCTATCAGATACCCATTACTCAGCGACTGCTTGCACGGCTCGAATTTCATTATGTGCTCATAATTTTTTAAGATGTGAACGCTAGACACATTTCAACAAACTTGAAACAAACTTACGCTGCGTAGGAACCCTTGGAATCTGTATGGTGAATCCCAACTTTCTAGCTTTTATAGTTTCTGAGATTACAGCCTTCATATAGACAGATCGACTCGTCTAGTTATCCTGATCAATAATATATACTTTACGACGAATACTCTCCGAGTAACGGGTATACAAATGCATTTCTTAAAAATGAAAAGTGATAAATTATGTTATAATTTATTTTTTTATCACTCATTAATCTGGAAATGTAATTTTAAAACGGCTTGGGCTGCATAAAATATCTAAGCAAGCAAGAATTTATGGTGGCGAAATTGTTTAATGTTTGGCCGGTCCACTAATAAGAACCCGTTCTTCTTAAAAAGCGCCTTTACTCTGATGCCAACATGATCTTTTTATTCCATAAGTAAAGGGGAATTTTTCCGAGTGCAACTGCACCTATGGGTGCTGTCATTTTGATGATTGCGTGTTAATTAAGCGTTTGCACGCACAGTTGCACAGCCGGGGGTGAGGAAGCTGGGAGGAGGGCCGAGGGGAGGCATCAGCCCCGAATGCGGAACATAAATGTATCCCTGGTCGGTGGTGCAGATTTATGGAGGACCAGCTGCCACAAGTGTCTGTCATGGGGCCTCCCTCCACCTTCAGTCCTTTGGTCCTGCGAGCCGGTAAGCCTTCGAAAAAACTTTCGGCCAAGTCGCATATGCGAGCACGAGTGTGTGTGTGCACCACTACACGCACACGAAAGCACAAGTGACAGGTAATTTGTGCATAAGGGCGTGCTCAGGTGTGGTGGGTGGAAAGTGGGGTGGGAGGGGAGATGGGGAGGGTAAGGGCAAATGGAAGGGGCACCCACGCATACATTATTCATTTCATCGCCAGCATTTTTCCTGCCTGCGCACACTTGACAATTTTCGTAGTTGTACCTCAGTGGCTCTATCGCATTTTTTGCACTTTTCAACAGATTTTCATGGGACAGCCGTGACACCTGACGGCTCTTATGGCCATATTCGGTTAGGCTGTTCGATTCCGTGTCCTGGCTTATTATCATGACAGCCTGACGCTGTCAACATTCGTTGCCCGTTAAACATCGAAGCTAATTATCGAGTGCGCAGTGTTTGGTCCTGTGGCAAGTGCGGCTTTATAGAGCCCAGAGCTGCCTACAAATACAAACTCTCCACGAGCTAAACTAATTATGCCGAGCACAGAAGATTCAATTACTTGTGCAGAATTTACACAAAATTCAATCAATTCAATTCAGGCAGGCCAAAAAGCCCTTAGGAGAGCCCTTTGTCAACAAAAATTATCGTGTGCAATAATTGCTAACGAGCGTACAAAAGCACACATTCGAAGAGCCAGTTATTGTTATTGACAGGTTGAGGGATTACTCGAACTGAGCCAGAGTGTAAACGGCATTGAAAACTAGGCGTTATCTCTGATTTACTGCAAACACTTAATCCTGTTGCTCTGAAGCTAAGAGCATATTTTTGTTGACTAATTGATGCAAAATTCAATTATCAAATAACCTACAGCAACGGTAGATGTTTAAAGTAAATATCTCTTTGTTAGGAAGCCAAATGGAATTCAATTGCATTGCAAGGTGTCAGATGGTGCAACGAATGAATGACTACAATGCTGAGCGTCTTTAACTACCAGATATGCTACGACTCAGCTCGGACTTTTGCAGCAATTAAAATAAGTAAGAGTTTTCTCGGCATAGGGACCACCTTATTAACGCCAAAGTAAGAGGGCATACAAAATATTGCCAGGCCAACGATTACTAAGTGCCGCCAGCCGACAAGCGCTACAAATCGTTGTGCATAATAAACAGATTTCTGATTCCAATACAATGTCCTGACTCCGGGGCAACAAGTAGACGCCATAATTGTTGACGATGCCATTGTTCGGCGCTTGTTTGACAGCGATTCAATTACTGGCCGAATTGCAAGGCCTTTGTGTACGGCGGGGCTTTATTTAATTGCGTTGACGGTCTGACGTTGCACGTTGCGTATGCGTAATAAGCCGTATTATCAGCCTCTAACAGCCTTGTTACGGCAGGAAAATAGAAAACAGTGGCCGCAGGCCAAACAGCCACTTATTACGTATCCGCAGTGTGTACGTCGGCATGAGGGGTATACCCCTATAGGCGGCAAAAGCACCTGGCTCTCGGCCTGTGTTTATAGTAATCTTATTTCCCTCGCTCTTCTGTAGTCTCCTGTAAATTATTTGGGGGAACGAAAATGCCCAGGATCCCGTATACAAAAAAAATCAAGTATTTATTAATTATTTAATTTAACGCTCTTACTGTAATCTGAACTTAATCCCAAGTAAAAACTTTAATATAATAACTATGAAATCCCTCATTTTGTAATTGTCTTATATGTTTTTCATTGTTTAGAAAGACCGATCAATATATTGTTATTGTTTACGATAAATGTGGGTTCTCACTCCCATATTGACATATTGACAAAATGGAAACATTTGTTTATAAATTTCCTTTTTCTTTTCAGTGCTCTATCTGTAACTCGTTTTCTGTCTGTACCTGCGCATCGCAACACCCAGTTGAGTAGCCAATAAACTTTGTGGTCTTCGATTCCCCGCAGGTGCGTGTCCCGTTCGCAAAAATCCTTCCTGCCAGTGCCAAGACTCGTAATTTGTAATTTGCCAGCATTTCTCCGAAGGACTGCTAAATTGCATCACCCACACACACTCGCTCGGAATGTGGCTCGTAAATCTTGCGGCTAATGCTTGCATGTCATTTTCCTAAGAACAAGAGGCAGTCCTTTGCGCTGTTGTTTATTTACGCAGTTGTCGACCAAGTTTTTAAGTGCATGTCAATGTTTATTGCGGCAAGCTGTGGTCCATCCTTGGGTGTGTGGGCTCTTAAAAGTGTGAAAGAGTAAGTACATTTTGTTACGTGCAACTTACCAGAAAGTTCGCAATTGTTTGTTTCCTGGACAGTTGGGGGAAAGTTTTTCCTTCGAGTAGTTCGATCCGGCCAAAAAGCACCTATCAAATTTCAAATTTAGTCATAAATCAATAATTATATATTGATGAAACCGAGTAAGCGATTCACATCAAAAACTTTTAGGAATGGAAGCTTATTGTAAAGTATACCATTTTAAAGTAGGTATTTATATATCTACTGGGGGTTGACCCCCTCATCCATGGAACGGAAGGGTGCTGAGCAATACTCACGAATACAAACTCAAAGCTTACATTTTTCATGAATAGAATATACCCTTTTTACTATCCAAGGAACGGGTACAAATTGAAGCCCACCTCCATTTGTGCTGCTACCAACTTATCCTCTGTATCTCTGGCAGACTTATCTCCGTCAAATGCAAATGTATGTTTGCCAAAAAGGTAACTGCTGTTCCAGGTCTCTCAATTTGGGGATTGCTGACCACGGACTAGCAGTTGAATGCCAGGATATGTGCTCCGAATCCCAAAAACCCCAAGGAGGCACAGGCACTACTATTGCCGTCATTGTTTAGCCTTTGTTTCTTTACCGACGGGAGTGGGTTTCCTTGTTATTGTGTTGGGTAAATTGTCCAAAAAACTAAAATGCCAACTGGAATTTTCTGACCGCTCAGCAGTTTTTGTGAAAACAATTAACAAATGCACAAATTGGCAAATATTTGCCTTCACCACGGCCTATTAAAATGTTGATAAGGGAACCATGCAAACAGGAGTCCAAACACGGATGTCAAAAAAAGTTGTCACTTGCCACGAGCAGGATTTCGACAAATGGCTCAACAATAAATATTTACATGCTCATTAAACTTTTCACATTAAAATAATACGGCACCAGAAGGAGCGGATTGGGACGGAGTCCGGACCTCGCACTAAACAGTAAACTACACCCAAATAAACAAGAACCACAGGAGTAAGCTTAAAACTTTTTCGATCTCCCTCGCACCACTAAAGTTGGCCAGCTGCCTTTATTCTTAGTCCTGTCCCAGGACGTGTGGGCCCACGCTAAAGCCTCGGCTCACGTGCGGTGAATTATAATCGGTGTTCGGCGTAGGAGCCTGTAGTTTAAGGTCAAAATGCTGGACAAATTGAAATCTCTCTCACTAAACATCCTAAAATTGAATAAAGTTTTGGATTAAAACTGGAAAATAACTTGCTTAAACTCTAAGTATGTTACATTCAACAAGTACAATACAAAATATTTAAAAATACCCCAACAAACACAAATAAAAGAAAGAACGCTATAGTCGGTTGTCCCGACTATCAGATACCCGTTACTCAACTGAAGGGAGTGCGAGGGAGATAAAGATATAAAACTTTGATCGCGCATAACTTTTTAACTAATTGTTCTACATTTCGATAGATAAACACTTAATTTTGCGCCATTTTTAAAGGACACCTTTTAAAATCGTCTAGGGGAAAAAAAAATCAAACTTTTTTTTTTTTCATTGTAGATGAACATTTTAAAACTGTACAAGACAATCGGTCAAAAACATTAGAAGTTAGGCTTAAATTGAAACTAGTATGAAACAATTTTCCTAAAAAAATAATTTTTTATTTTGAACGGTTAAAAAAAATAACAAATTTCCAGGGGGCGATCTAGCCATGTCCTTCTGTTCGTCCGTCTGTCCGTCTGTCCGTTTCTCAGTTTTGAATCTATCGGACTCGAACTTTCCCAAAAGGATCGGACAACTATATCATATAGCTCCCATCAGAAAAATCGGAAAAAAAACGAGAAAAATATTCTAGCTTCGGTGTTTTTTGAAATATTACCTTCTACTCTTGGGAATATTATTTTTTAAGTATTTCTGAATTTCGAATTAAAGTTTTTAAAAATCGGATCACAGCTGCCATAAGAACGGTCAGAAAATAAATGGAAATGGAACAAAAATTTCGAATTAAATTTACCAAAATTCGGACGGCTATATTATATAGCTGCCTTAGGAATGATAAAAAAATTAATGCCGAAATAATACGAAAGCAGCTTAAATTTGGATTGTTGTAACATATACGAAAGTAATTAAAATTTAATGTTTTTGTAAATAAATAGGAATAATCTGCAAGGGTATATAAGATTCGGCTGGCCGAAGCTAGCTTCCTTTCTTGCCACCGATATATAGTAGTATCGGCTATAAAAATTAGTTGATGTTATTTAAATGACACTTAATATATAAATATACAAATAATATACAAAACGTTTGAATTAAATCCATCCAACCATTTTTTTTTGAGTGTAAAAGAAATTAGAAGCAGTATACAACATTAAAGTATTAGAGCCATGCGCGGATCCACTGGGGGTGATATGGGTGATATATCCCCCCCACTAAGGTGAAAAAATAAAGTAATTTTGGTATTCAGAAAGTATGCAACAAAAAATTTGTTCTAATATCACCCCCCACAACAAAATCAGATCCGCCACTGATTAGAGCCGTACTTATAATATAAATAATTAATAATATAAAGCCTACACTCTGTAGTTCTAATTTAATGCTAATAAGTATTAGGGCCGTTTTCTCGTACGCCTGTTAAATTTAAAGAAAGCTTTAAACTCTGATTTCCCATACGATTTCATGGTTTAAACCGTACTTCAAATTTAAAATGCGCTCGAGAAAACGGGCCTAAACACAAAAAAAAAGAGAACGCTATAGTCGGGTGCCCCGACTATCAGATACCCGTTACTCAGCTAAGGGAGTGCGAGGGAGATGGATATATTAAAACTTTGATCGGTCACAACTTTTTAACGAATGGTCCGATTTTTAAAAATTTCTTCTAATCTTCTAATCACAATAAAACTGCATTTTTACTTTTTCAAAATCTTTAAAGGTGTGGGCGCCAGACACCTTTCAAAAAATGAGGGGGCGTGGCACCTCTTTGAAACAAACTTGCGCTGCGTGGGAACTCCAAGAATATGCATGCAAAATGCCAATCCTCTAGCTTTTATAGTTTCCGAGATCTCAGCGTTCATACGGACATGGCTATTTCGACTCGGCTAGTGATCCTGATCAAGAATATATATACTTTATAGGGTCGGAAAAGCTTCCTTCTCCCTGTTACATACTTTTGCACGAATACAATACACCCTTTTACTCTATGAGTAACGTGTATAAACATCTATAAAGCGACCAGTACTGTCACATATGCCCTGAAGGATTATAGAACGGACTAGCTTTCTATTATAGAAGTCTCGGGCATTTCTTACAGGTTGCTTTATAGGTATATGGCAGCCGTATATAACACCTGGTATTCCTCCAGATTATTCCTCAAAAACATTTGTTGATTTTACATGGCGCCTCTTTTTCTTAAAAAGTCGAGTTGTTAATTCGATTTCGTCCACCGCCGCAGTTACAGCACTGCACACTGCATTGGTAGCCACATCAAAACAAAGAATTCTTGCAAAATAAAATTAGAGTCACCCGAATCCATAGTTTTTCATTTATATTTGCCTTTATTCTCTATTCTACTCGATATTTTGACTATCGATAGAAATATCGATTTTTCGGAACATCGATGTTTTTGATGTTTATGTTAAACTGCGCCATTTAGAAAGAAAAATTAGATTTATAGGATTAAAGAAAAGAACACTAAAACATAAGCATATAAAATGTATATTATAAACATAAGTAATAACTTACATTGAACATAGGTTGATTAGCAGCCTTGTTGATCTAGCCATGTCTGTCTGTCTATTGTGTCTGTCCATTCTTTTAAATACTAGGGCGATCTAATATTGCGCGTTTTAAAATTTTTGTTTATTTTGATTTTCGTTTACAAATAAAAGTTTGTCCACAGTATGCGGCTTAAGTCGAGTCCCCCTATCAGATATTATTTGACTAGCCTTGTTAAAATTTCAGAAATGAGAACTTTGGTTTTTTTCGAAGAAAGAGTCAATTCCGGTTGCGTCACATGATTCTGTGGCGTTTTTGAAATAATTGAGAATATCTCCTCCTCCACAGTCTTGACAGCTTTTTCTGCATTCTCTGATAATTTAAACCGATCCTTTTTAAATCTTGGATCTATTAATGTTGCAATTTGAGAAACAGTTTGAGTCTCATAGTGAGCAAATCTTTCATTTAACCTGGAACTCAATGTTTTAAATATAAATATTACCTCTGTTGAACTCAAATGATCTTTAAGATTTCGAAGTTTTAGGTTAAGCTCGCATATCAGGGGAATAACTAAAGAAATTGTTGCAGCTTGTTGCCAGTTAGTCAAAGTAGCATCTTCGAATGGAGAAAGAAGATCTTCAAGTTCTTTTAAAATTATCATTTCATTGAAAGTAAATGGAACTGGAGCTCTTGGTGTACCCAATAATGCCACTGCCAATGCATCTTTTGTTTCAAGTAGCCTCTTAATCATATGAAATGCACTGTTCCACCGAGTTGGCACCTCCTGGATTAGGCCTAGTGGTAACTCAACTTCTAGGACTTGCTTGAACTTTGCCATCGCAATAGTGCTGCGCTTCATAAGCTGACTATTTTGCAAGTCAGACTGGAGTTTGACTTTTAAGGATTCGTACGCATTTGGAAGAGCAACATCCCGAAGATATATCTTATACATATATACGTTTTAGAAATTGGTTTTACATTTATACTCGGAATGCATGTGTTCATACCGAAGAATTTAAACAAATTTTACTTAAGCTTTAGCTGATTGTCCATATCTAGGCTTTTTTCTTTTTTCCTTTTAAAGTATCTCTGACCAGTTCAGCTCGGAAAACTTAACAAAAATTGATTTTTACTTAAAAAAACATAGATTTTTTCGAGGAAACATCGATGTTTTACATCTATTTTTTCTCCACCTCTAATTTCAGTGATAATATCAAAAACGCGTCATAGGATTTCAATAACTTTTAACGCATTAGTCGTTTGTTGTGCCATTTGTGCCGAGTGAAGAAAAAATAACTTGCGTAAGTAAATAATATTGTTTTATTTATAAATAGATTAAGACTTTCTATTATTGAAAAATGTTGTGCGTGTATTAAAGCAATTGTTTTTCTATGTTAAAAGTGATAGAGTACATGAATAAATAAGTGTGCTGTTTTTGTTGCCATGGTAACTATAATTATAATAACTATAGTTATTGGCTCATCCCCGTACCTACATATGTATGTACATGTTTCATGTATGCACGTGACAAGTGATTTACACATGCGCATGTGCAAATAACTTGTTACCATTAAACAAGAATTAATTATGTTCTTATTGCAAATTGTAATTTTATTTTTTATTTTTCACCAATAGTTATTTATCTATAGAGTTAATAATGTTTAATCATCATTTATTCAATTCGCCTGCCAGTATTGGCAATTATAATTCGTATTTCCCCAAACCCTTTTAAAATAATATGCTTTCAAAAGTTTGCGTACCTTTCCGTTTTAAAACTTCGGCGACTTTGGTATAGAATTGACCATCCTTTCAGTCTCAGCTTCGGCTATTTGGTCCCATTCTTGTTGCAATATGGTTTTTAGCATTGCCTTTGACTTAATTGAGTGCTCGATAGGGTTCAAGTCTGGAGACTGTGGCGGTGTTTCGAGCTGATTTTTTACGTTATACAGCAACCAGAACAGATATTTTGAGCTGTACGCTTGGGATCATTATCTTGTTGAAAGATAAATTCGTCCTGTAGCCCCAGCTTGGTTGCGCTTTGGATCAAATTATCCTTTAACAGTTGGATATACATCTTATGGTCCATAATACCATCGATGAAGTGTAGATTTCCATATTATTATTCCACCTCCTCCATGTTTCACAGTTGGAGGTAAATTCTGCTTTTATTCCAAATATGCAAAACTTGCTTGCAATGTTTAATATCAAATAGTATTCTTATATAATATAAGTTATATTATACAAAAAATCCTGCAAAATACCTGATACACTTTAAAGAAAATATCTAATGCCTGATACACTTTAAAGTAAATATCTAATCTCTGAAGATTATAGATTGACAGCGGTGTGGCAAGTGGGTAGGGCTTAAATTCACAATTACACTGAGAAAACTTGAGAACAAAACAAGAAAGGAAGCTAGCTTTGTAAAATTCTGCACAGAACGGCTACAATCGCACTTTGAGTGATATTTTCGGGTGTTGGAAATAAGTCCCCAAGAAATAAGAAGAAAAGGATAAATACTCTAAAAATTTTAAATTAAAAACTTCATCAATCTTGGCGTGAGTCATAACACCCTCAACTTCTAAGAAATTATACAAAGCAAAAATGTTATAAAATTACCGATAAGTAAATATGAAATCATAATTATTCAATGTCAAGACTTAGCACAGGTCCATATTTCACCTGCGACGCACCTTGCCCTTCCTTCGTTAAGCATGTTAAATTGAAACAATTCCAACGTTTCTGAATATTTTATTAATTCATTACTATTCTATTTTTTTTTTAAAGAATGCAGTTATTTTCCTCCTCAAAATATTGAATATAAATAACAAGTAGCTGTTTAAAGCACCTTTTGGGAACTATTTTAAAAGTTCCATCCACTAGGAATCTTCTATTCTGTGGTGGTTGTTTTTCTTTTATTCCACTTATTATTTTAAAAGAGGAAAATATACAAAAAGCTTGTTTTCCACCTCGAAAATACAAGCCGTAAGGAATGGCAGTGGATTTGAGATATCCTTGGTTAGACCAAAGGAAGTCTATAAATTGCACAGGAAGGTTTGGCTGGCGATACATTGTAAGCCGCGTCGAATTTTGCCAAACTCAATGTAGTATAAAAATTACTTTCTAACATGAAGACTTTTTTATATATTTTTCTTTATTAAAAAAAAAATAATATTTCAATCAGCATGGTTTTAAAACCGTCAGCTGATCACTGCGCATATAAAGATGACTTCCCATTCTAATACACCTGGCTACCCGGGTCTTCCCTAGATACCAGATCGTTCGAATGAGAAGCGCCTATACATGCAAAGGTGTCTCCTATATCTATTCATCAAAGAATTGATTCCTATATCTTTGCGCCTCGCTTAGGAAACCAATTAGATTCGGCCGATGTCCTTCATTTAGTACGTTTTGGAATTCCACGTAGCCTAACTCGTCTTTTTCCCAGTATAATCGGCGTATCTCTCGTAAAATAGGGCATGTTGCTATGAAGTGGAAGGAGTCTTCCCGTTTTCTTCGGTTACAGAGTGTGCATTCCTCCGTTTGGGCTTGTCTATGTGGCGCGTAGTTTAGTCGTAGTACCTCCACTCTAGCTTTAAAGATCGTGGAAATAGCATAGATTTTGATGTGGTCGCTAAAATAGTTTTTTGTGCCTAGATTGTACTCAACCGTTCTGTAATGTTCTCGGCATCTCTTTGCCTTGCTTGTTCTTCTGCTCGTTGCCTCACTTGGATGTTTATCGCCTCGAGTATGTTCTGGTGACTATCCTCAACTCAATGTTTTTTGTATCTTCTGGATACCTACAAAATAACTAATAATTAATATTTTATAAAGTTGCACAAAATCAATAAATACCGTTTGTAGGTATTACGATACGCTGATCAAATGCAACTGATGGCACTATTTTATGCTCCTAGAACGCCATTTTCGTAAGAACATTGATGTGATATAAAAGAGCGAATATTTATATTATTATACGCCTATTCCTCGTCATGAATGTGTTCAATAAATTTTGTAGGCATTTAACAGGTACCGTTTTCAAAAAGATTTAAGCAAGCGCGGCAAGTTTTTTTTCGGCATTCTAGTTTTATTATATAATAACTCGATTTTTTCATTTTTCAGTTCGGCGTAGTCCTATAATTTTCCCGCACTCAATAATTCACGTACACGTCGCGCAATGTAAATAAGCGAACTAATGCAGGTATTCCACTACATTGTTCGGCTCATTCATTAGACCAAATTTGTCTCAGCCTATACGACTTTACGTAGGTGCGAGCAAGACAGATATATGTCGGCTGCAATGAGCAGTCATTTAGAAAAATTGTAAAAACCGATGGGCATTTTCGGTATTTTTTTGAGGTATTTATACCCGTTACTCGTAGAGTAAAAGGGTATATTGTATTCGTGCAAAAGTATGTAACAGGGAGAAGGAAGCTTTTCCGACCCTATAAAGTATATATATTCTTGATCAGGATCACTAGCCGAGTCGAACTAGCCATGTCCGTCTGTCCGTCTGTCCGTCCGTATGAACGCTGAGATCTCGGAAACTATAAAAGCTAGAGGATTGGCATTTTGCATGCATATTCTTGGAGTTCCTACGCAGCGCAAGTTTATTTCAAAATGGTGCCACGCCCCCTCTAACGCCCTCAATCGCCCTACACCATTTTTTGAAAGGTGTCTGGCGCCCACACCATTAAAGATTTTGGAAAACTAAAAATGCAGTTTTATTGTGACTATCAATACCTATCGAAATTTTTCAAATCGGACCATTCGTTAAAAAGTTATGCCTGATCAAAGATTTTATATATCTATCTCCCTCGCACTCCCTTAGCTGAGTAACGGGTATCTGATAGTCGGGGCACCCGACTATAGCGTTCTCTCTTGTTTTAAATACATCCCTACGGTATTACCTGGAGCAGTGAGCAATGAGCAAAATTGAATCTAAAAAGTACAATTTTGCTCATTCACTAGAGCAAATGTGAAATGGGATCAATAATAAATATATAAACAAACAAGAACAATACAAAAAATATTTCAGCGGCCTAATTACTCCGTTTCTAACTAAAAATAACGTCATGCGTCTATAAAGTTTTATAAAATTGATACAATTAATTATAAATACGTATGTACTTTGTACAGCCCAAAACATTTTAAAAGCGTGTTTAAAATGTCTGCTTTTATGACAATACACACTATTAATTGTACAGCTTTGAACTTTAATGATTTAACGAGTTAAAGTTATTTGAATTAAAGTTTAAATTTAACGTTTAAATTCTGAGTGACCATGCCATCTTATCCAAACAAATCCCAGTAAATGCATATATATTTCTCCCTATCTAAGCCTCTAATGAATGCTCTAATGAGCCATCGATTTGATTTGTTCTCGTAGTCATCGTTCCAATTTTTACAGTCAAGAGGAAGAATTCAGAGTTGCACCGAAAAAACATCGCCTAACTATCGCATAAAAAAGCCCGTCAAAGTCGGTCAAAATTGGATGGCGGACTAACAGGGAAATTTTCGGAACGGCAAAACCTTACGGACCATCCGTTAAACGGATGGTGGATGGAGCTCAGTGGGAGAACCCTGTAAGTTGAGCTAGGTCAAAAATTGATTTTTACTTCACAAAACATCGATGTTTATCGAGGAAACATCGATGTTTGTGAAATATCATTAAACATCGATCTATCGATTTTCACATCGATTTTTTCTCCACCTCTATTGTGGAGGGCTCTAATATAAACTGTATGCCTTTTATTTTAACCATCGCATATGTAAAATACAATTTTTAATTAAGCCAGTGGTGTAAGGTTAAAGCTAGAATTAAATTAAATTTTTTATTTAGCTTCACAAATAAAAAATATTTTATTGATACTGAAGATAGCTGGCATCTAGGGTCCGTTAGAATTAACTTGAGAGCAGTAAAGAACCTCGAGCCATATCTTATAAAAGTCGACCATAAACATTTACTCAGATTTAAATTTTTTGGTAGCGGCGAGTAATGGCTTTAAATTTTGCACATAGTTCTGATCATACTCCAATTAGCAGGCGTCGACTTGGATTGATCATCATATTATATCAATCTTAGAGAAGTTTTCATAATCCAACAGTCTTTGGAACATCAAGTATGTTAAGCCCCACCGAGTTGGGACATCTATAACGGGTAGAGGTAATCCCTGGGCGGCACAATCATTACGAATAATTTAAAAAAAAAACAAGAGAGAACGCTATAGTCGGGTGTCCCGACTATCAGATACCCGTTACTCAGCTAAAGGAGTGCGAGGGAGATAGATATATAAAATCTTTGATCGGGCATAACTTTTTAACGAATGGTCCGATTTGAAAAATTTCTTCTACATTTCGATAGGTATTGATAGTCACAATAAAACTGCATTTTTAGTTTTCCAAAATCTTTAATGGTGTGGGCGCCAGACACCTTTAAAAAAATGGTGTAGGGCGATTGAGGGCGTTAGAGGGGGCGTGGCACCATTTTGAAATAAACTTGCGCTGCGTAGGAACTCCAAGAATATGCATGCAAAATGCCAATCCTCTAGCTTTTATAGTTTCCGAGATCTCAGCGTTCATACGGACGGACAGACGGACAGACGGACAGACGGACATGGCTAGTTCGACTCGGCTAGTGATCCTGATCAAGAATATATAGTCATATATATTAACATAACGTATATATTAACATATTGTCATCCCTAGATATTAAGACAGCTGATTATTAAAAAGCTCTCGTTAAAGTAAGCCCATATCTGGGAAGTTAGTCTTATAAGAAACACGACGAAGTGGAGTTGAATAAAACTTACTTAAAAGACACGCTTGTATTTTGCGCTAACGATTGCGTATATTTGGCAACCGAAGAAGGCTGCCAAATTTAACAAGGATTCCGGCAACGAGGCCTTTCCTGATTCCCGCAACACGAGATTGCGAACTTGTGGCCTTAGCATTGTTAAACCTTTCGCCACCTAAAAGACCAAAGTGGTTGGAAACGTAAACCCTAAAATTCCACGGTTTGCGAACTAGGTTGCAACAATCATCAATGGCTACATAACTATATATACTTTATAGGGTCGGAAAAGCTTCCTTCTCCCTGTTACATACTTTTGCACGAATACAATATACCCTTTTACTCTACGAGTAACGGGTATAATAAAGAAGATCGATCAAATAGTTCTTGTGCAATCGTGGTCACCGCAAGCCGCTATAAAAAAAAGGGGTGTCCGAGAGAATTGCCATAACTATGTAAATTATTCATATATTTTTAAGATCAAACGCTTGTTGTTTCGATATAAACATGTACTATCAATAAATAATAACCTCAGTTTCATAAAATAATTGCTACACACCTGAAAAAAAACCCAAAGTTCCCTCAATTTTTTCGCTCAAAAAGGTATATAACCCCTTAAAAACCCCATTACACTTAACTGCAAAGTATGGGCAGCACATTTAACAGATGTGATAGAAAATAGTTCTAGGTTTTAATGAGATTGTCATCGTCATTAAATTCATCATCATCCAAGTTAGTTGTAGGGTCCTCGTTTAAAAGAGACACGGCTTTGAATATATATACAGTTGCGGTCAATATAATAGTAGTGCCGGTCGCGCACAGAGTTTTTTCTCAATATTTTTTCTAATTCTTCACATATCCAACTCATTCTTTCACAAAAGTTACTACAATTATCTGCTCTTTAAAAATGTATAATTGTGTTAGGATATCGTCTCTCTTTGAATTCCTTTTTGCCTTAATTTGCAGGGATGGACGTATTGGACTCAGTCAAAATAATAGTAGTGCCAGAGAAATGATCAAGAATAATTAAATTTACTCCATTTTAAACCAGTTTAGTGTTGTTTAACAATACTTTTGGGTGTTATTTATTAGTCTCTAGCATTTTTAGATCCTTCCTCAACAGTTAGTCCTGGCTACAAGCGACGTGGCAAACACTGTACTGCCGAGGGGCGAAATCTGATTTAAAAATTGATTCCTGCTGAAAAGTCGAATGTCAAAGTGCAAAATATTATTGGCTGCTCTTCTACAAAGGTTAGAAATGCTATTAAATATGAGCCACCAAATGAAACTCGTTGTTGACCCAAAATATTGGACGAAAGATCAGTGGATCGCTTAGCAAGACAGTCAAGGATCCAGCCATTTGCGTCTCCAGCACCACTAAAAAAATTTGTGACCTAAATGTAAGTTTGGAGACAGTAAAAAGACGGCTTAGAGATAAAAACCCCATTTCAAGAAGTCAAAAAAAAAACCGTTACTCACACACAACATATCGCCAAAAGTTTAAAGTTTGCAAGGAAAAACTTGAATTGGCCTTTGGTGAAGTGGAGGAATATTTTGTGGTCGGATGAGTCCAAAATAGTTTTTTTTTGGTGGCCGTGGCTTTGTCAGCTGGTTAGACGACCAGTTCTATCGTTTTTTAATCCAAAATAGACCTTAAGAACGGTAAAGCACGACTGTTCATTAATTGTGATTAGGGCGAGCTTTTCGTTGGGCCAAAATTGGGTCAAATCCATTATGGACCGATATCAATACGTCAACATTTTGAACGACGTGATGCTCTGAGGATATGCATCATGTTTCGACGTTCCAACAGGATAACAATCCAAAGCACCCTAGCAAAGTCGCTAAATAGTGTTTCGCAGCCAATCAAGTAAATGCTATAGTGTCCCGCAAAGTCACCCGGTCTCAATCCAATTGAGAATTTATGGTGCAAAGAAGTCTCGGAAATAAAACCATGTAATAACTTTCAACGTTGGAAAGCTGTACAATGATCTTCGAGCTCTTTTCCGCCAAAGACTTGCCTAAAATAAGTTAATTCCATGCACAGGCGCTGTACGTCTGTAATTGCAAGCAAAAGATATGCAACAAAATACTAAAAAAAAAACCTTGAATATATCTATTATATACATTTAATCATTAAATTTTAAAACGTTTTTTTTGGCTGTAAAAATGTTTGAAACTTTTTACTACTATTATTTTGACCGAACTAAATTTGTTAAAATTACACTTTTTATTTTTTTCTAAACAATCTTACGAAGTATCCTAAGTTGTTTATTATTATTACCTACAAATAGTAGAGTTTCAGTGAAAATTAAAAAAATAATTGTAAACAAAATTGTAAAGGTATTTTTAGGGGTTTCTATATATGTTAAAGAAAAGCTATATACCAGCGAAAAAGAAAATGTAATAAAAATCAACAAAGATATAATTATACCCGTTACTCGTAGAGTAAAAGGGTCGATCAAGCCATGTCCGTCTGTCTGTCCGTATGAACGCTGAGATCTCGGAAACTAAAAAACTAGAATGTTGGGATTAACCACACATATTCTTGGGCTTCCTACGGAGCGCAAGTTTGTTTCAGCCGAGCGCCACGCCCACAATCGCCTTAAGTGTCCGACGCTCACATCTTTAAAGATTTTGAAAAATTTATTAGTCGGGTGCCCCGACTATCAGATACCCGTTACTCAGCTAGAGGGAGTGCGAGGGAGATGGAGATAAAAACGTTGATCGGGCATAACTTTTAAAAAAATGGTCCGATTTGAAAAATTTCTTCTACATTTCCATAGGTATTGATAAACAGAATAAAACTGAATTTTTACTTTTCCAAAATCTTTAAAGGTGTGGGCGCCAGACACCTTTTTCAAAAAAAAATTGCGCTGCGTAGGAACTCCAAGAATCTGCATAAAAATGTCGTGGAATTCAAACATGCATTCTTTTATATATCTAAACCGCTCTCACTCACTGTTTTGTTTTTGTATGTCGACTCTCACGGCTCTGCGAAATAAGTCCCCAAGAAATAAGTCCCCAAAAAAAAAATGAAATAAGTCCCCAAAAATTTGTATGGCGACAACAACAATGATTTTAGATGTCATTTTGGGGAAGTATTTCATTTTTTGGGGGAAAACAAATTGGGGACTTATTTCATATGCAATAAGTTCCCAAAAGTGGATATGAAATAAGTCCCCAAACCCAATTTTTGGGGACTTATTTCATTTTTCTTGTTTGACAGAAAATAGGTCTAAGTGTGCCAGGCAACGCCTGACAGCTATCACATCATAACCTAGCCTTGGTTTACTAGTAATTGCGCGACTTGTACGTGAACTATGGAGTGCGAGAGAATTATAGGTCTACGCCGAACTGGCCATTTGTTTTATGTTAGAGAGCAAAAAATGTTGTATATGAAAAAATCGAGTTATAATAATATAACAAAACTAGAATGCCGAAAAAAAACTTGCCGCGCTCGGTTAAATCTTTTGGAAAACGGTACCTGCGAACTGCCTACAAAATTTATTGAACATAACCATGAAAACGAGGAAGAGGCGTATTTAAAAATAATGGCTCTAAATGATATGAAACAACAATGTTCTAACGTAAATGGCGTTCTAGGAGCAGAAAATAGTGCCATCAGTTGCATTCGATCAGCGTATCGTAATACCTGCGAAAGGTATTTATTGATATTGTGCTTATGCAACTTTATAAAATATTCATTATTTTGTAGGTTCCCAGAAGATACAAAAAACATTGAGTTTGGCAAAATTCGACGCGGCTTACAATATATCGCTAGCCAAACCTTCATTACTTCACCTCAACTTCCAGTGCAAGTTATAGAGGCATTCAATTTTGAGCATGTGTGGACTTCTTTTGGTCTAACCAAGGATATGTCAAATCCACTGCCATTCTTTACCGCTTGTATATTCGAGGAGGAAAAACAAGCTTTTTGCATATTTTCCTCTTTAAAAATAATAAGTGGAATAAAAGAAAACATACCTCCACAGAATAGAAGATTCCTAATGGATGGAACTTTTAAAATAGTTCCAAAAGGGTGCTTTAAACAGCTACTTGTTATTTATATTCAATATTTTGAGGAGGTAAATAACTGCATTCTTTCCAAACAAATAGAATATTAATGAATTCATAAATATATAATATTTAACATGCTTAACGATGGAAAGGTCAAGTTGCGCCGCAGGCGAGCAATTTTTTTTTTAAAAATCGCGCGATTATTAAAAAAAAAATTGCTCGCCTGCGGCGCAGCTTGATATTGAATAAATATGATTTCATATATACTTATGGGTAATATTATAGACTTTTTGCTTTTTATAAGTTCTTGGAAGTTGAGGGTGTTAAGAATTAAACCTTTTCTTCTTAGGTATTTCCAGTATTTTTCATTTTAATGAATAAAAAAAATAAAAAATGTTATGAAGAATTATTACAATATATCAAAGAAAATGTATTCGATTTGGAGCCTTCAACAATAATAACAGATTATGAGGCAGCCATGAGAAAAGCCATCCGAAATGTGTATCCCACAGTTAAAACTGTTGGTTGCTGGTATGTAAATTGCCGTTTTTGTTTTCGATTACATTTTTTTCGTTTTAAGGTTCCATTTTTGCCAAGCATTAAGAAGAAATATGAGCAAACGCAAGTCCTTGCTAGAATTTATTAGGAATTCAAAACTAGCTAGTTCGGATTTTCACAAAATATTGGCTTTACCATTGCTACCTCCGTATTTAATTGAAAGCGCTTTTCACGAAATCAAGATTAGAATTTTTATGTTTGATGTTAACAACGATTTTCGCAATTTTTTAACTTATTTCGACAAGCAGTGGATTGAGAAGGTAACACCTCTTAACGTAAAATATTAAAAATAATAACTTATTTCTGAAATTGTAATTAGGTGGGCTGCAATAACTTTTCAGTTTATAAGGAAAATACTCGCACGACAGCAGCTGTGGAAGGATACAATGGTGTTTTAGGGCGTTCTGTGTTGCCAAATGGCAATTTCTTTAAATTTGTTAAAGTTATTCGGGACGAGGAATACTTTAAAAGTCGCCAATTTATACAACTAACTGAGAGTGGAGGTTCTTCGACACATAAAAGACGAAAGGAGAATATTGAAAAAGATAAAAAGATTAAGGAAGCAACATTGCTATTGGAGGAAGGAAAGCTAAATGCAGCTTCCTTTCTTTCTCGGATGGTGTATAAGGATAATGACATTTGTGCCAACATGATGGAAAAAAAAAACATTTTTGATGATGTAGATGACGATTCGGCAGACGAAAATTCAGATGAGGAGGAAGCCGCTAATAATCCGATAGCAACAACTGACGATCGTAAATGTGTGGTTTGTTTGGACTTGGTTCCAAATATTTTATTTTTTCCATGCAAACATTTAAAAACTTGCGCTGAATGTCATCTAAAACTACAAGGAGAAGCAATTGCAAGTAACTTAGAGCATTACAAGTGCCCTTATTGCAGAAAAGATGTTGAAGATACCATGCAAGTCTTTATTTAATTTTAAATAATTTAAAAAGAAAACATAAAATACACACATCAAAAGAACTAAAACAAATTTGGGGTGTTATTTTTTTTTTTGAATTGGGAACTTATATTTCATATGAAATAACTCCCCAAACCTTTTGGGGCCTTATTTCATTTTTTTTGTATTGCCGACTTTTTGGGATTGGGGAGTTATTTCGTTTTTTAAATTGGGGACTTATTTCATATGAAACAACTCCCCAATTTTTGGGGCCTTATTTCATTTTTTTTTTGGGGACTTATTTCTTGGGGACTTATTTCGCAGAGCCGACTCTCACCACTATTGCTGTTGCCTCGCACATGTTGGATGCGGTCAGACATCGAAGTTCGCTTCGAACTTGGTCTTGAATTGGTTCTCAGCAGACCTCAAGCTGAGCAAATGGGGCCTCTATCATGGTACAATTATACAAGGTAGTCTCGTCGGCAGTCCGTTAACAATACTCACAACAAGTGCGAGTGAGAGGAGTGTGCGTAGTAAGTGCGAGTGAAACGGCAATAGAGCTTGTTGTTTAACCCTTAGAAGGTACATGGGGTTTAAATTGTTCATTTATAGTAAAGAGAGTTAAAGTTGTTTATAATTTAATTTTTAATAGTTTTGAGTTTGAAATTAATCGTTGTTTTTGTTTTTGTATAGCTATTTATACCCGTTACTCGTAGAGTAAAAGGGTATATTGTATTCGTGCAAAAGTATGTAACAGGGAGAAGGAAGCTTTTCCGACCCTATAAAGTATATATATTCTTGATCAGGATCACTAGCCGAGTCGAACTAGCCATGTCCGTCTGTCCGTCTGTCCGTCCGTATGAACGCTGAGATCTCGGAAACTATAAAAGCTAGAGGATTGGCATTTTGCATGCATATTCTTGGAGTTCCTACGCAGCGCAAGTTTATTTCAAAATGGTGCCACGCCCCCTCTAACGCCCTCAATCGCCCTACACCATTTTTTGGAAGGTGTCTGGCGCCCACACCATTAAAGATTTTGGAAAACTAAAAATGCAGTTTTATTGTGACTTTTTCAAATCGGACCATTCGTTAAAAAGTTATGCCTGATCAAAGATTTTATATATCTATCTCCCTCGCACTCCCTTAGCTGAGTAACGGGTATCTGATAGTCGGGGCACCCGACTATAGCGTTCTCTCTTGTTTTTTGTTCAGGTTCTTTATTTTAAAATAAATGCGAATCTTAAAGTAAAATTTCTTAATATCTAAATTAATTAAAATTAAGCCAAGGGCTTCCTCCCACAATGTTCTCTTTGTTACACAGTTTGGTGCATTCATAAATTTAACTCCATGCACGTGCTTTCGACATAAGTTGCAGAACGTCATCTTTACACAAGGGTTAATAGTCTGAAAAAAATCGTCCGCACACAACCTTTTCCTTTGACAAGCTGACAAAAAGCCGAACGATTAGGCAGCCGACGAGACTACCTTCTATAATATATATAGTTCTATATAGTTTCTTACTCTATGGTTCGGCTAGTCGAAAAATATTATTCTTCTGGAGTGTGACCGAAGTTTTCAGAGTTCACTTGCTGTGCTTGTAGCATGATCTTATTGTAAAACAGCTGGGTTCTCAAACAGCACACAAATCAACTGGCGCCAATTTTAAAATTTTACAAAATGTTGAGCCGACCTGTTTCGCAAGCTTTAAATTTGCTGTTGGTATTGCCGCAACTCCTACAGGCAGTTTTTCATTGGTTTTGAGGTTTCCTTCAATTTTTAATGTTATTGGCACACCGCCTCTACACAAACACAGCCAAAGATCAAATGTTATATTATATAATTATAAATTATAATTACTCCGCTATGTATGGTATTTATACCCGTTACCCGTAGAGTAAAAGGTATTATTGTATTCGTGCAAAAGTATGTAACAGGGAGAAGGAAGCTTTTCCGACCCTATAAAGTATATATATTCTTGATTAGGATCACTAGCCGAGTCGAACTAGCCATGTCCGTCTGTCCGTCTGTCTGTCTGTCTGTATGAACGCTAAGATCTCAGAAACTACAAAAGCTAGAAAGTTGGGATTACACAACACATATTTTTGGGCTTCCTACGCAGCGCAAGTTTGTTTCAGACGGTGGCCACGCCCCCTCTAACGCCCACAATCGCCCTAAACCATTTTTTTAAAGGTGTGTTAGTGTTGGAATACCCCTATTCCTATACAGAAATACCATTTAGTATACATATATCCTTGTTGGCTTTAAAGACGTAGCCTTTGGTCATAATGACGATCTTCTTTCTCTTTTCTTGTGACCTTTTCTTGAGCTAAGTTGTGGCTGGTGTTGCGGTATAATTAAATAACTAAAACATAAAATATAACTACATCTGTGTAAATTATTGGGTATATTGAGCAATATAAACAATAGTTAGCTATCAGTTTTCGTCGTACTGAGTGCTAGGATTTACTTTACCTATGACTGTCTGCTGTTTTGCAATTATATCATTTACCTCCATTTGGGGGATGGGGATTTGGTGCTGGAGCTGGGGGTGGGTAATACCCCTGATAATAATATGGATTCATCTTCTGCAAAAAGTATTATTTTTATTATTTATTAAAATAAAAATAAAAATTTCACTTTCTTGATTTCGTGGCGTCCTTTCCAAAAAAGAGTAACTCGGTCAAAAAAGCCCAAGAAAACGTAATAAAATACTAAGAAAATAATATGTGCATTAACATTGGACGCATTCAGCGCGCTTCGATTTTGTGGCTCCCCTCTTTTATTTATTGTTTTTTACTTAATAGTACATTTTTTATTATGTATTACTTAATATTAATCTGAAACAAATACACCAACAGCATTATTTAATTATATTATTTATTTATATTTATTATTATTTATTTATTTATGTTTAATCATTATTAATATTATAAAATAGAAAAATTATATAATTGTTTAATTATAAATATATGGAAAATGCTAACAAGATTGGAAATTTAAAAGCTTGTTATTTATTTAAAATAAACGAATTTATTACTATGTGTTACTTATTATGACAGTATTTAATTTTTAATATTCTATTATTACTCATAATATTCATATTCATATTCATAATATAATAAAATATAAAATTTGTATATATATGAAAAATATAAATATATAAACCAGGGACCGTAATCATTATAAGTTAAATATTAAAAAAATTACTTGGTAATGATTAAATTTCAATTTTTATATTTTTCTTCAATGATAATATTTATTTTGGAGTAATATAAAAAGACTTAGAGCATAATAATTATTTTTGATCAAAAAAAATATGACTCAACACAGGCCGACAGTGTTTTTGGTGCAGCCCTATGGGCATTAAATTGTGTTAATATAGACGTATATAAGCATATCTGCATACTTAGTTTTCGCGTTTAACGGGTGGTATTTGTGCAATCGCGGTTTGAAAAAAGTAGCAACATTTAATTTTTCGATTTAAGATATCTTCGAGGGTCTGTGCTCAGCTGTAATAAAACCTATGCCAAAAAATTGCTTAGATGCCCTTCTACATAATTGCATTTAAGGTTCCATTATAATTTGATTCAATCGAAAGCCTATGAGCCATTGAAGTAATTTGTTCACCTCTATTCCCAACCAACTTGATGCGGTGAACAGGCTTAAAAAAATACAGGGAAAAATGTGTGCCCTAAAATATTTGACAGGCATCTAGAGGCTTATTTTCCCGAATTTTTAAGATAAATATCAGCCTTGTCCGTCGAAGGATGGAATTTATAGAATTTTTTTCTAAATATCAAAAAAGTAACGGGTCAGAAATTAGAAAATAGAAATGTGTGATTTAAAGTAGTAGGCTTTAGAAAAATAAAAGAGGCGTAGTCATTCAAAGTAAAAAGGGGTTTCCTACTAGAAAATTCCTCGTGACAAAACAGATTGGTACTTTGTAAAAATTGAGAAGCTCTAGAAGCTTTTAAAAAGATTCTGATATGAAAAACTGGCAAAAAATTTAATAAATATAATTTTACATAAAAAAAAGAAACTTTTCTATACCAAAATACTTTTAAGACTATTTAATATTAATATTTATGCAAATGGAATTTAAGTAAAGCAAGCGATAGAACTTCTGCAAAATCCTTTTAACACCTAAAATAAAACAAAACACCGTTTTTTGATTGACTTAAAAATGTAATAGATTTAATTACCTTCATTTTTTTACAATTACAAAAATTTGGTTCTTGAAAAGCTCCGGTCACCGTTAAAGAAATAGCGGCTTGCTTATTAGATTTTGATTGTTCGTCCTATTAACTTTATAAAAGATGTGACCGCTCGATAGCCCAGTGAGAGTATACAGCATTCCAGGGATTTCTTCGAATTCTGCGAAGCATCAGCTTAAGGTACTTCCGCTACCAATCGTCCGAACTAGTGAGGAGTTTGGCTTTTTAGTCTCAGGGAAGCGTCACCGTTTCCAGACATAGGTGAACGGGTGCAGCTTGCAATATTTCTGATATGCTTGCTGATGACGACGTCCGTTGTCTACTCGCTGCTACAGTTCTTCTTGATCGCCTGTTTTGATATTTTGCTCAGTACGCTTCCCTAGTTTTTAATGCAGCATTTCCGTTGATTTTGCTTAAAAATAGCAAAGTCACGAATTACTGTGGCAAAAAGGCCCTTTTAATCGACGCCCGAAAATTCGGAGCTTTTAAGTCTGATCGCGTGATTCCCCAGCAGTAATCGGCCATCATGTTTTCATTCCATCTTTCCTGGTATCTTTCTTCTATGTTTTTGAAGTCCTGGTGAAATCGTTCGCCTTGCTCTTCGCCTTGCTCTTTTAATAGAATTCCAAACATTAAATTCCGTTTCTGTCATTGAATTTATAAAGTTTTTGTCTTTAATAAGCGTTCTTATTTGTGGACCGTCGAAAAATCCAGCCTTTAATTTCTCCTTACTTATTTTTGGAAATTTGTTTGAAACATATTGAAAGCATGATCCTTGCTTGTTCAGCGCCTTTATAAATTGTTTCATTAAGCCAAGCTTTATGTGCAGAGGTGGCAAAATAATTTTATCTCTGGGTATTAATGCTGGATTTATTATATTTTTATCTCCCAAGAGCAGCGATTTTCGTGCGGGTCAAATCCTTTTTTTCCAATGCTGCATTTTATCTCTGCTGTCCCACAAGCAGAGAAAACAGGGATACTTCGTATAGCCGCTTTGCTGACCTAAAAGGAAGTTTAGCATTTTTAATTTCTCCGGCGGCTCGCTCGGCTCCACCTGACCAATGGCATCTGAAATAAAAAAGATTCATTACTATAGAAATATATAAATCGAAAGACAGAAAATAATCTTTATAAAGGCTTTTAAAAATTAACTTCACAACATCTAAAATTGACCTCGATGGATGCTATATTTTTGGATTCGTTATGAATTCCCAAGTTAAACTGCGTTTTCCAAAAAGTTCCCCGACGCAAGGATTGAAAACCATACTCAGAATAATTTTAGGTTTTTTTTTGAGGGAGTAACAAATTTTAGAAAACATAGTCAGAAATAGTACAAATCGGAACCTTCGTTAAAAAGTTATGCCCGATCAAAGATTTTATATATCTATCTCCCTCGCACTCCCTTAGCTGAGTAACGGTTATCTGATAGTCGGGGCACCCGACTATAGCGTTCTCTCTTGTTTATTCTGCGTTCCATCTAAATTGTAAGCTAAAATAATTTCGTCCGACATTATATTTCGTATGCTCCTGCTGCGTTTTTCTTGCTTCAGCAAGTCCATCATCATCTTGACCGAAAAATATTTGAAAATATTAAACAACAAAATATATGAAAATATCTTAAAAACATTAAATATTAATCAATTTAGAATAGAATACTTACATATTTGTCGGACTTGCCTTCGCCTATACGGAGCTCAATGGAGGACAAGTCCTCTTCAGTTTTTACTGGAAACACTTCCTCCAATTGTTGCTTTGTTAGCAATTCCTCCTTCCTTGATTGCTTTAACAAAGCACACATCGTCCCGACGGCTTCCGTAAGGGTCGCTAGTCTATCCTTCACCTCGCGAACCTCCACGAGGACCTGCGCCACATCCTTTTCGAGTCCTAATTTAATTAAAAAAAATATATCTATCAGTAATATGCATATGCATATTTATTTTAAAGTTTCCATCTACTCTTGAACGATTTGCATATAGAGAAAAATGCCCTTCTTCATAGAAATTTTGCAAGTTAATTCCATTTTAAAAAGTTAAAAAAAATGACAATAAAAATAATACGAAAACAATTTAATACCTGAACTAATACCTAAGTCAAATCAGAAAACATAGGATAAATGAAAAATCTAAGACAAAAGCAATTAAAAACCTAACTTTAAAATATGTAAAAAAAAAATAATAATAAATGATTATTAATAATTAATATCTAAAATAATTACAGTTTTAAGTTTCTATAATCGTTCAAGAGTTCAGATAAAGCTTTACTTTTCTTATCAGACTCTAAATTAATTTCGTTAAACAGGTTTTGTATAAATGTCCATACTAAAGTACATTCTGGTGGGAACTCAAGGTTTAGAACAAAAAATATTTTGAAGCACACCTCAATGCTTCTTAACAAGGTTGGCATTCTATAAAAAACACCTGATAGGTAAACTGAAAATTCATCAAGGTCAAAAGGGCTTGTTCCCACGCTGCAGATGATTGGTTGCAGTTTCTGCTTTCCGGAGTAGCCATTTTCCGTCAATGCCTTCAAATGTGTTTGCAGTTCCCCAACAATAGCCTTCCAAACCAAGAATCGGCTTCGCGAGTCCGCAATGATGTGCTTCGCCTTCTTGCTCCCGCCTTTCCATCCTTCCTCTTTTGTCCTGGCTTTTGGCACCAACACTGAATGGATCGCAAGCCAAATTAAAGTTGATTGTGTGACTATTTAAATGCGAACAGTCTAATTATTGAATGAGAATAAAAAAAACAAAAAGCACATACCTTCGGTATTCCCTGTTGCTCCCGTACCTTCCCTCTTAAAAGGGGAAAAATTCTTAGGTTCAAGTCGTCCCACTTCTGCGAAAAGAGGTTTGCGATAGCGTTTGCTTCTGGATAAAAAAGAAACAGCCGAATCACAAGCAAATTTCGACCACTGACGATATGACGCAATAGAAATTTGGGGGTTGTTTTTGAATATGCACTTGTGCATGCGGTATATCAATCAACCATGTGTGTATCCTGTTAATTGCAATTGCATCATCTTTTTAAATCAAACACTATTTACATATACACATACATACAAATTGTTCTGCCGCATTTCCAATTTTTTAAAAAATTCTTCAGCTGGACCGACTAGTTCAACAGGAGTTTCTCCTCGTAGCTGCTTCCAAGTCAAATTTTTTATAGTTTCAATGCTGAATTTTCGTTCTGTTACAGATATGTAAATTCAATAACTTATTGATATCCAAATTGCACATTTACATATGTATGTACACACCAGAACAAATTTATTTCTTCTTTCTTTTTTTCAATTTTTCTTTCCCTATTATTTATTTATTTATTTATTTAATGCTAACAAATAATTGAAAATTAATTGCTAACAGTGGGTATGAGCTTTAGCAGCTGTAGGCCTTCAGCTCTAAAGAATTTATGTAATCTCCTGTAAGTTTCTAAATGTCAAAATAAGTACTGTCTCTCTAAATGAAATTGTACCTTTAGTACCTAAGTCAAATAATATTTCAGAGAAAGCATCGCCTCACAAATCCTTTAATAACGTTTCCATCCTTTAATAAGGTTTCACACAAACACGTCTTTCGCTGCCAAGCGTCCGAAAAGTTGTGTCAAAGGCTAGACAATGCAACGAAAAGAACACATACATACATATCATATTTACATATGTATCCATAAATTGCGTCTTAAAATTTTGTTTGACCCTTCCTAGTTTTTTTTGTTTTTTTGTTTTACGTTTTAGGGCGATTTCGCCCTATAAAGAAGAAATTACTTTTAAAGTCCACTCAAAAATTTGCCCTAAATAATAGGGCTATTTTGCCTTTTTAAAAAAAACTAGCCCAACAAAATATTTTCCATGGCGATTTGTCTTATTATAGGGCGACCTATGTTTTACTGCGACTTTTCTAGTATTAAGGTAAAAACTTCTATGAGTGTAGTTGCCTTCGCACACTCTCCTGGTGCGTTTCGTCACTACGTGTACTGCTGTCTCCAGTGATATAAAATTACAAATTCAAGTTCGGACGAGATATTTTTCATCTCGAAGTTTTTTAATGTGTTAGACCCAATTTGTGTCTGGGCTTCAAAAGGAAATAACTTCACAAGCGAGGATTTGTTTTGCGGCTCATATTTATTGTTTAAGTGTAAATTATTGTTCTCATTTACACAGTATTAACTAAAGAAACAACATATCTTTCGGGGAAGTTTAAATGACCTAAGGGGCTATTTATTTCTGTTCAAATTCAGTTTGGGCTCATAACGTTCTAATGACTACCAACCACAGTTTTAATAGGTACTTTCTATTATTTTCATGTAAGATAATCTAGCACTAATCATAGTTATCGTTTATTTTTCAACTTTTTTTTATTTTTACTTAGGAATAGAGCGGTGACTAAAATTAGAATGTAGGCATGGGAGTGAAATACTGTTATCATTGCACTCGCTATTTCTCCTATTCTAATTATCGGCTTCTATTTTGTTGTATCCTCCTTCCATATAGTACAATGATATGCGATGAGTTTTAAGTTAAGTATTTTGCTCCGTAGTTTCTACAAAAGTCGTCAATTTGATTGTGATTTGATTTTGGAAAAGTTAGCATGAATCTCCCTGAAGTTTTCTTTTACTTTGACTAGCAGCTAGTAAGTACAGTTGACTCCGTTTTTTGCCGTTCTGTCATTATAAATTCGTATTTAGGGGGTTCAAGTGGCTCAGCACTCGTCATCGGTGATTGTGTAGCTTCCCCGAAACTCGCTCAATGGCGTCGCGATCGCTATGGATGGTGTCATGAGTGGCGCCCCTTGGAAGGATATTGCCAGCGGCAGGGCCGAGGGGGCGCACAGGCTCAGGGCGCCTCGTCCTTCCGTCACAGAGCGGTAGCGCAGCGGGCGGCCGAAACTGAAAGTATATGGCAATAATAACGTTAGTGGCTTGGCATTTAATAGCTATTTCAAAAGGATTCTTTTATTTTTATTTTGTCAAATTAAAATTAGTATACAATACTTAATTTAATGGAAAGAATAAAATAGCACTGGAAGCTGAAGTCCTTCGGCATGGTTGTTAGAGTTTAATTTTTATGACTACATTCTAAGATGGGCTTTATTAACAAAATCCTTCATTTTTGTTATATTTGTTTTGGTGGGGGATTTGAGTAGAGAGGATGGGAGGGTCACGGATCCAAAAATGGAAGATCGTATGGGCCTTAAGGCCTGGCAGCTGAGATGGTCGGTTGAAAAATTCCTATCCCCGCAAAAGCGGCAGGGGGGGCAAGTAGATCCTTGAAGTAGATGTTCATGTGTTTCTTGTATGTGTCCAATGCGAAGGCGGGTGTACATCCTGCGGTCGAGTTTTTTGAGGTCGGTTGGAAATGTGGTTTTTTCGCAGGCTGGGTTTAGCGTTTTGTATTTGTAGTTGAAACTCTCCCAATCAGCGATTTTCTTTTGCTTGTTGATGGCTTTAATTAGCATCGAGATGTCTCTGGCATTGATGGGTGTGAACTGGACGGTTGGGGCTGTGCTCATAAATCGGGCAGCCGCGTCCGCTTGTTCGTTCCCAGGAATACCCTGATGGCTGGGTGCCCAAACGATGGTTATTTTGGATTTGCTCACGATGGCAACGATGTTCCGTATTTGGCTTATTGTGGGATCTGTTTGCCAAAGATTTTCCAGCGCTGAGATTGTGGAAAGGCTGTCGGTGCAGATGGCGAATTGCCCTTTACCTTTGTTGGCGTATGCGCAGGCCTGAAGGACTGCGAAAGCCTCGATGGTAAATATCGAGTTGAAGTTGGGAAGGGATCCTCCCGCGATGATGTCATTATCCTTGTCGACGACTGCGAATGTAGATGAAGATTCGGTTTTTGAACCATCCGAGTAAAGCCAATTCTTTGGGCCCAATTGGCTTCTCAGAAGACTAAATTGGGCTTGGAAAATTGAGCTTGGTGTGTCGTTTTTAGCGAAGAAGTGGAGATCCTTTTTGATGTTTTCCGATACGTCTTTCCAGGGTGGAAGAGACGTAGTTATTTTTCTCTGCGTAGGGACTAATAGCCCGATGAAAGCAGCATGCTTCGCGCATCTATAAAGGGTTGAGGGAACCCTGGGAGACCGTGTTATCCTGAAGAAAGCTTTGAAATCCTTTACCAACGATTGATTTGGGCTTGTGAAAAGCCTGGGAATTAGATTGATGGTGGCTTCGTTTAGTCTGTCGGTAATGCTTGGTAGCCAAGCTTCGGTCAGAATGCACCGTACTGGCGATGTTTGAAATGCATTAATTGATCTACGAACTGAGGTGTTATAGGGTGCTTGAAATTTCTTCAGGTGTGTTGCTGCACACCAACCATAAATTGGGATTCTAGTTAAAAGTGAAAAGTAAAAAACCCTTTTTCGTTTTTATGGCTCATTGCAGGGAAATGTCTGTATGGATGCATAAGATAGCAGAATAAAATGTCTTGGTAAAATTTACCAATGCCGACAGTTAGGTATCTAAAAAATATAATACTTGGCAAGTAAAAATAGTTGTCCATATATTTATTTTTGCTAGGTGTACTAATATATTTTGTTATTGTATCGTAAAACTATTTTAAATAGAGTCTAGCGCTCTATGCATTAATACCAGATTCAGAAGCTAAGACTTTAAAGGAAACCTATTTTCCGTATTAAGGCTTTAACATAATTTACTACTAGCTGGAAGGCAAGTGCAAGCCGTGCTGCTTTAAAAGGACAAATTGGATAATTAGCTTTTTAATATTACTTATAAATTACTAGGCTAAAGTGACGTCGGCGAGAGTGGGGCAAGAAGACACTCAAAACAAAATTAACCCTAAAGTCAAGGAAATCGCCCTATTTTTGTATTCAAGACAAGCTCGCCCTAAAATGTAGGGTAACACTTTCCTATATTTTTGAAGCCATTTTTCTAAATATACCCTAATATATACCTAAAATATACCGTTTTTCTAAATTTAAGGGTAAAAATTTCTAAAAATTAGAAAGTTTTACTAAAAGATAGAAATTGAAAACAAAACAAAAAACATGTTTAATCCTGATTTTTTTTTGTATATACATACGTTTGTGTTATGGATACTCTTATGTACATACATACATACATATGCATCCGTACATATGTATGTTCTGAATGTTAAGGTTATATAATTGTAGCAACCCTGCAGTTCCATTCATCACATTTCTAGCAGTAATTCACTGCCAAAAATTGAGCACTAAGCGCTCAATCACTAGTGAATTTGTATGAAAAATAGCGATGATTTTAACATGGGCATGTCCTAGGGGCTTATCACTGCCAGAAGCTGGCGCTGATTTAGCACCTGTTCATCACCATTTTTCATCGCCTAATTCATCACTAAATGCATCACCTTTTCAGCGGATTTTCAGCGCCTAATTATCATTTAAATTCATCTCCCATTTTTATTGAAAATATGTTGAATTTCATTGCTTTTATCAATGGGTTTATTATTACATTAAATTCATACATTTTTACAAACTACGGTGACTTGTAGGGTTCTTCGGCAGGTTCTCAGCTTCCGGAGTCTTGGTGAGCTGGAGATTATTCACGCATTTTTGCACTCTCTCCGGAGGCTCTGTAGGCTCCACCTGACCAATGGCATTTGAATGTGGAAAATATTTGTTTTTATATCATATAACGAGGCAAGAATGATAAAAACTTACTTAGCAGTACAAGAATAACATTCTTCTGGGCTGTAGGACAAAATGATTTCATCTGAAAAGATATTTTATAAGAACTGTGTACCATCAGTTTAACCTAAAAATATGAAAAATAAAGGATAATGTAAAAATTAAAAGCTACTGTAATTAAGATAAGACAATACACTTGAGAATTACTTACCTAAAAATGTATTCTTAATAAAAGCACTTTTGTTTAAACTCGAAAATAACTAATCACAGCAATGCTACTCCTTTAAAAGTTAAAACGGAGTTGAAAACCGCGGAAAAACGGCGCCTGCCTTCGAGAAATAGAAAAAAAATACTGAGCGAGAAAAACAACATCAATCGCAATCTCTCTTGTTGTTGTCTTCCCTTTGCGACGATCGCGCTTGCCCAGCTTGTAGAGCGAGGCGAGAAGTTCGACATTTTGTCTCGTTTTTCTATGATTTTAAGAGAGAGAAATTTGGGAGAGCGTGATTGAGAGAGAGGGGGTTGGTGAGAGAGTCGGTTCTGCAGACGCTCTGCCGGCGTCGCAGTCGACACAGTGCTATTTTAGCGCTTGGGCTAAAATCGGGAACTGCAGGGTAGTGTTTATTTAATACTTACACTTTCATACTACCCCTAGTATATTTTTAATACAACGCTCATTAAATGTAAACTTTAGGTTTTTTTTTGGGTGTACGTATATATATTGTGTACATTAGGGTGGGCTTCTTTAAGGTCAACTGAGCTCAGCATCTTAAATGGTAGGTTTTTGTGTCCAAAAAATGTCTGCGAAAACCGAAAAATTTTATTTCATCGTTTAGGCGGTGCGCAATGGCCCTAAAGTTTCGCTAAAAACAACGTGTAAATTTAGGAATTTACTCCATTCCATTTGTTGTCAGATTTCAAACGATTTTGAAATAAATTATGGCTAACAGAAGCATTTTTCTAATCGGCAAGCTTAGCCCACAGTCTGGCAATGTAACGACCTTCCCCAGCAAGAGGTCCGTGCTGTCTGTTTTATGAGACGAGGGTGATGGGCCGAAACCTGAAGGATAGCGTTCACGGCATCTCGCAAAATTTGGTTGCTACTTGGTCAGGGAAGCACATTCGAGCTAGACCAATTCAGCACGTAAGATCCCAAATATTGCGCCTTCGTGAAGAATTCTTTGTTCTAAAGAAGAATAGATGCCGACGAGGAGAGCTTTACCGGAAACGTGAATCGTCTTTCGAAAAATCCTTGGATGAGGTGTTTGATATCAAACATGCGGTGGAATTTGCACAGGTATCTGAAGAGCTAGGTAATTTTACCGATAGCGATTCTACCGATTATGAGCCGGAATGTAAAAAGCCAAGGAAACGAAAGTATGAAAAGCCAAAGGAATCAAAACAAAAGGAGTTTATTACTCCGAAGCTTGTTGAGGTCCTAGATCGGTGCAAGATAAGCTCTCGGAACGCTATCTTCATTTTAGAAGCAACTGCAGAGGCACTTGGCTTTGACGTAAAAAATCTTATTATTAATAGAACCAGCTTAATGAAGTGTAGAAGTAAGCTGCGTGCAGAACGAGCGTTGGAAATTAAGAAATATTTTAACGATTCGATTCCGAGGTTCTTAACCGTGCATTGGGACGGAAAACTTGTTCCGCCTCAGAGTAAGTATTTGAAAGTGCAATTGATTATTATTAGCTTTAACATCCCAGATGCAAATGAAAAGCCAGTAGAAAGACTGCCTATTTTGGTTACGGGAAGAGGTATGGAAAAACTGTTATGTGCACCACAAACTCCAAACTCCTCTGGTAAAGAGCAAGCGGCAGCCATTTGTGCAGCCCTGCATGACTGGGAGCTGCAGGACAACATCCAAGCCGTTTGTTGTGATACGACTGCATCCAACACAGGCCGCTTAAGAGGAGCGTGTGTCTTGTTAGAACAAGAGTTGGACAGAGATCTTATGTATTTCCCATGCAGACATCACATATACGAGCTGGTACTAAGAGGTGTAGTAGAGGCTAAACTACCAAAGGCAAGCACTAACGCTGACTTACCGCTCTTTAAGAATTTCAAAAAAGCTTGGCCAAATATTAATAAAAATGACTTCAAACACGCAGTGGACTTTCCGAGATGCTGGAAATATATTTCCAAAGGCGAGCACTTCTAATGAAAAGAAGTACACGCTAAAAATAGAAAATGTAAAAGATTTTCTCGGTAATAATATATATAATTTTTTTTTTAATTTTTAACCCACAGACAAGAAAATTGACTCCTTTATATCAAGAAAAAGTCTAAATTTTTTTAGTCGTTGGGGCCTTTTACGGGATTTCTTGCAGACTTCTCCCTTGTTGTGGTGTGAGCAAATTGATTTCAAAGACAATCTTCAAACTATCAACTCTTTGAGCGTTGTGAACGATGTGGCAGAAAGAGCAGTACAAATGATGGAAAAGTTTAATGGTAAACTTTCATATAATCAAGAGCAATCGGAATGCATCCTTCAATGCGTCGAACACCACACCAAAGTGTATCCAAATTGCTTGAGACAAACACTTTCAAACAAATTTGATTAAAAATTTGTGAGGACAAAGGACGCTAGGACAAGGCTGAGACTGCGACGGTGAGATCTGTAGGACGCAGAGATTGAATTGAAGGACGAGAGGATCGCCGCAAGGAAATTCACGCAGTGATCTTGAGCCGAGGAAGGCACAACGACGACCGGGCGAGCCGCAAGAGCCAGCTGACGCTGGCGAAACGCTAAACTGAATAAAGTTTTCCGATTTGTCCCAATCGGATATCTGGCATTTTTCTTTT
The DNA here is from genome assembly GCA_035046095.1 of Drosophila pseudotakahashii. Lineage (NCBI taxonomy): Eukaryota > Metazoa > Arthropoda > Insecta > Diptera > Drosophilidae > Drosophila > Drosophila pseudotakahashii. The sequence goes on along the minus strand of JAWNOE010000134.1, from coordinate 1,506,233 downwards.
GTCACGGGCAGTCACGCAATAATATTTGGTGGGACGAACACACAATATCTCTGAGCTAGTCGCGGCGTTTACGTAGCCATCGAACAGTTAAAACAGTTCGTTACAAATTGTATTCGTACTCGTTATTTTGAACCAATAAAGTTTATTTATTTTATTAAATAAATAGCATGTTTCTTTTTTTCCTGATACAAAAAATGTTGTCGACTTTTTAGCCGACAAATCGGCGAGGTTTGTGGCGCTCACAGTTTCAATGGTAAATAAAAGATTTTAGCCCCAATAATTTTAAAAGATTTTGAATTAATATCTTTAAAAAATAATTCACGATATGCACTTTTTTTTACGAATATTCAGCTTTTGGGGATTTTGTGAACTACCCCAGAGCTGTGAGAGAAGTTCACCAAATTTCAAAACATAGGTAATTTTTGGCGTACTGTCAAAGTATAAAATCAGGTCTACGGCTTCTAGATAAACATAAAATATGCGTAATAAACTTTAAAGCCATTGCGCACCGCCTAAAACCCATTTTTTTTAACTTTTTCTTTCTGTTATGTATTAAGGGAGCTAAAAGGCAATTTATAAGGCTGAGAGTATGACCTTAGAAATTTCATACAAAATAAGTCCACCCTAGTGTACATGTATAGTATGAAAATTTAGAATAGTTTTTCTAAATATATATCAAGAAAACCGAAAAACTTGTGGCAATAAACTTTAATTTTAGGCAAAGCGAAAAACGAAAATGAGAAAATACGTGTGGTCGATCTAAATCAATTTCAACGATTGCACGACTATATTTTAACAAAGTTCTTAGAGCCTAGCTTAACAACAGTTGACGAAGACGGGGCGAATTCGCAGAGAGCGAGAGAGAACTTTATTGTGCACCCGCCTTCGTCCTAAACTAACTTACACTAAACTTCAAACTTCAAGTACAAATTCAAAATCTCTCAACATAGTATTTATTAATGTTTGTTCAATTAAAAATTACATTCAGTAAGTTATATAATTGTAAAAAATATATGTAAAAAGTAAAAAAACAACAATTTTAAATTTTGCCTCTTTAATACGGGGTATAATAATTATACTGGCATTGCTAAAATAGTATGAAATGTATACTAACATTTCCACAAAATAGCTTAACATGTATACTACATATTGCTAACATAGTATACTCTGTATTCGAAATAGTATTAAAGTAATACCAAATAGCACAGCATTTATACTAAATAGTATACAAAATTAACTAGAAGCCTCAATTTCAGTTCACCAGGTGAGTATAAATTTTATACTGGGGTCTCACTTCAATACTATCGAAAATATCAAGTTAATACTTTCGAAATTAAATTATTAAATTTTTCTATATTAATTTTATATCCGGAGGACAAGGATTGCAGTAATGTTGCACAATTTTCAATCATACATACATATGATCTATGCCAGTTATTTCTGCAGATAAATGAGAATTATTGAATAATTTAGTTGCTGTGTTGCCATCATTTGAATTTCCACTGCCACCTGATTTTGGTTTATCGACAATAAGACCCAATTTTTTACAAAATTCGGACTGAATATTTTGTTTTCTACTCTGAAATAGTTTTCTAATTTCAAGTTTATATGAAACGTAAAATATTCAAAGAAACAAATAAAACAAATTCGTAACAATCTATTCTGACTTCTTTTTGCAGGCATTTCTTAATCTCGTTAATTTCCGTAGGTTTGGCTTGACATATGTAGCACTTTTAAGATGGTGTTTCACTTAAGGCATTGCAAACTTTGCCATACACCATAGTGAGTTAAAGAACATGATCGACATGGAATATACGGTTAGTGGCGGTTTTTAATTCCGTGGGAGTCAACTGTTTAATTTGGTTTTGGAAAAATACTTTTTAATTTTTAAGTAAATTTTTCTGATTCGAATGGGGCGGCAATAACGAATCGACGATGGTCGTAAGTTTTTCTAAACAATTTTCTGTTCCATATCATATGATATGAACATATGATGTGACAAATAAGCCACTGTCCACAATTTTAAATATTTTCCAATTTTGCTTATATTGGCTTTGTTCAGAACTGCCATCGAAGCCCCATTTCCCAATTAATGTGAGGTAACTATAACCCTCATCGAGTTTATCTGTTACATCGCTTTGTAACATTTAAATGCGCGACGCAGTGTTGTAAAGAAACTAAAATGTCAGATTCTGTAAAGCTTATTGGCTCAGGATAGCTTTTCTGTTTTTCCTTTAAAATATTATTATAGCAGGGAAAAAAGTTAGCCTTAATTTTACTGTTAACGAAGCTTCTGATAAGTTAATATTGATGTTTTGTTAAATTTGCTTCAGTTATAAAAGCTACTTCTTTGCATTCTTTTGCTGGAAAAATCGAAGGATTCGCTTGCCTGCAAGCCCAACGTATGTCATCCGTAGCGGACGCATCGAGCTCTGCTAATTCTGCTATCCGTCGTCGCTTTGTTCTTTCTGAGCACTCTGCTAGACTTAATTTCGGACGTCCTCGATCAGATGATTTACTAAATTGGCTTACATATGTATATACATTCAAATTGTGCTAACCATTCAGAATTTAGTTGAATAACCTTTGTTCCTTTTTTGAATAAGTAGTCAAGTAGTTTCTTAGAAACATTTTTAATAATATAGTAACAATTAGATTAAAATCTATGTTGTAGGTCGTCATAAACTTTTTTAGCTTTTTCAGCAACTGAACCTATTACTGAGCACCACATCTCAAAAATATTTAAGCGTGATCACCGAGAAAAAACACCGTGCTCATCGTTGTTGATTTCACTATTTTCGATGTCAAAACCTAGCCAAAATTGACTTATACTAAAAATGCTTAAATATGTGTGCTCTCGATATCGACATGATGTCTTCTTGGTTTCAACATCGAATCGATGTCGATTTCAGGATGAACCGATGTCGAATTCAAGTATAATCCATACTTGATTTCAGTTTTTTTATACCCGTTACTCGTAGAGTAAAAGGGTATATTGTATTCGTGCAAAAGTATGTAACAGGGAGAAGGAAGCTTTTCCGACCCTATCTTGATCATCTTGATCAGGAACTAGCCATGTCCGTCTGTCTGTCTGTCCGTCCGTATGAACGCTGAGATTTCGGAAACTATAAAAGCTAGACGATTGGCATTTTGCATGCAGATTCTTGGAGTTCCTACGCAGTGCAAGTTTGTTTCAAAAAGGTGCCACGACCCCTCTAACGCCCACAATCGCCTTAAACCATTTAGAAGGTGTCTGGCGCCCACACCTTAAAAGATTTCGGAAAAGTAAAAATGCAGTTTTATTCTGTTTATCAATACCTATGGAAATGTAAAAGAAATTTTTCAAATCGGACCATTCGTTCAAAAGTTATGCCCGATCAAAGTTTTTTTCTCCCTCGCACTCCCGTTACTTAGCTAACGGGTATCTGATAGTCGGGGCACCCGACTATAGCGTTCTCTCTTGTTTTTAATTCCAGTCCTACATTGAGATTTTATCATTCCATAATCCATTCTCAAATAAAAAGTACATATTTTTAAATACATTTATTATACCCTTGCAGAGGGTATTATGATTTCAGTCAGAAGTTTGCAACGCAGTGAAAAAGACGTTTCGAACTAGCCATGTCCGTCTGTCCGTCTGTTTCTACGCAAACTAGTCTCTCAGTTTTAAAGCTATCGGGCTCAAACTTTCCCAAAAGTCTTCTTTCTATTGCAGGTAGTAATCGGATGACTATATTAGAGCCCTGCACGAGTATACTCGAAATGCCCTTTGACTCAAATTTCAGAAAAACAGTTCGAGTAAATCAGCTCATAGAAATTTTCGGATCAAGTAGCTCAGCTCACACATTTTTACGTTGAGCTGTTTGTTTGATCGAAAAAAAGCAAGTATAGTAGATCATAGATCATGTTTAGTAAATCAAGTATCCGAACATTTGTAAGAACTTGCACTTATAATTTGGATTGATTTCGAATGTTATTGTGTAAAAACATAAGTTGCTTTACCATAAGGCTTTTTGAGGTAATAGCGGCCCTTTTCACACAAATTAGATTTCCTGCTTGGGAGAATGCTCTCTCTGAAGAGGCACTGCTTGCTGGTACACTCAAAATTTTGCAATTGGCCTTGAAAAGCAGGGGAAAATTTGTTTTATTTGTTTCCCACCACTTTAAAGGATCGAAGTCTTCTGTGTATTGGGTCATATTATTTGTGTATGATCTTATCTCCCTCTCTATAGCTTGGTCCTGTGTTTCATTTCCAACGGAGCGCGATTCGGCTAAAACCTTAATGTTAAATATTTTAATTGTATGAGGTTACTCAAATTCTTAGAAAAAAAACTTACATATTGATCTGCTTCCAGCCCATCCATGTCGAGAAATGTTAAAACAAAAAATGTAACTTTTCTATGTTGACAATAAACCCTATGAGCTAGTAGGTGAGCTATACGAGTCAGCTGATGAGCTATAGGAGTCACTACATTTCTAATGAATTAAGTAGGTCATGGCTCATAGTATGAGCCATGTTTCATAGGAGTCATGAGCCATAGGAGTCATGACTTAAAAAACATAGATAGATCGAATGGCTCATGAAATCAAAGGGAACTATGACTCTACTCATGCAGGGCTCTAGTACAGAGCTCAACAATGTTATGTAGGAACAGATCTTATGTAGGAAAAGCAATCTGATTGAAGAAATTCGGGAATATTATTGTAGTAGGCTGAGTATATGGTCACCTTACGACCGATAAACTACTGTTAAGTTAACATTAAGAATAACATACTCGGTAATCGGGCTAATGTTAATCATTCTTGGTACAAAAGCAGAATAAAGCGGACGTGCTTACAGTGAAAGTGTAATCGTATTTAATATAAAACCGCCCCTCACAAATTCAGAAGTGGGATAAGATCTACGCAATGGACGACATAAACTTTAACGAGTACTCGGTGGTTCAATTAAAAAGATGGCTTTTCGCGTTGGGAATGCCGACTCAAGGCCTTAAGGCCGAATTGATGGCTCGCCTTGCGCGTGTCCCTCTTGAAGAGCACGGCCAAGCACCACGTGAGGACGCCAACCAAAACCTTGGAGAGGATCAACCCGGTAACGAGAATTCTGGAGAGGATCAAGACGACGCCTCCGCCCAAGAACTTCAGGGCGCCGAGGGCAACGAACCGGACAACGCACCAGCGGCTGCACAGATGGCGATTTCCCAGCAACATGAGCTTCTTGCTATCATCAGGCAGCTGCAGGCAGAAGTTGGTGCGCATCGCAATTTATTACGGCAGGCGCAGACACGTGGCGCCGCACAACAGCAACAACAACAAGCAGTTGGCGTCAGTGGCAACTCCGGAGTCTCGAACATTCTGCCGCAGTCGCATGTGCACGCTGCGATTGGCAACCCTGCCAGGCTGATCGTGCCACCGACTTCAAACGACAACGCATCTGGTGGCAGCACTGCAAGCTTAAACGTTTCGCCAGCCCTGCTAGGTATCGCATCGGGTGGCAACACCAACAGTATGGCAGTATTGGAATCAGCAGACAACAACAACGCCGACAGAGCCACCAACCGGGCTGCATCAGCGGCATCATTGTCTTTCGCCAAAGAAGCAGCAATAGATTTTGACGAAAACATGTGTGCTCGCAACTGGGTGGAGCACCTTAAGAATATCGGACAGATATATGTGTTGGCCGACGATTGCCTAAGGATGCTGTTTATTACCAAGCTTAAGGGAAAGGCACAGCGCTGGTTGCATGCCAACCCTACTAGGATGCTGGATCCTTTCGAGAGGTTATGCGAGCAGCTGATTATGGCTTTCGGGCAAGTGTCTTCTAAGTCCGAGCAGCGTCGCAAGTTCGAGCAACGCAAATGGTAGCAAACCGAGCGTTTTGCCATGTACTTTGAGGAGAAGATGATGCTGGCCCAACCCATCAACCTGGACACAGATGAGCTGTTAGAGCAAATCATCGAAGGAGTGCCATCAGCAAACTTAAGGGATCAAGCACGCATTCAACGATTCGCCAATCCGGAGCAGATGCAGCAAGACTTTGCAAATATCTGCCTCCCACAGATAGATGAAATCATCGCACCGAAGAAGTCATCAGTGGAGGCCCCTGGGAACAACGATTTGCGCTGCAGGAACTGCAACTCCAAGGGCCATTTCGCAAAGGATTGCCGCAAGCCGAAACGGGCTCCCGGATCCTGTTTCGCTTGCGGAGAAATGGGGCACTTCGTAGGACAATGCCCTCAGAGGAAGAGCGCTAGCGACAACAACAACTATGTGAGATCCATCCAAATTGTTTTTGTTCATAGTTCTAATATACCAATCATTGCAGAATGTCTCATAGACTCAGGCAGCGCGATATCTTTCATAAAACTATCCAAAGTCCCCTATGGAATACATATTATTAAAGTTCACACTTCATATCATGGTATAAATAAGAGCAAACTTAATGTAAAAGGAAAAACGTTGTGCTTTATTATGAAGAAAGAAATAAAGATTTATTTTGATTTGATTATTGTCGCTGATGAGTCCATGAGCCATGACGCAATTCTCGGGAGGGATTTCATGGATATTTATGGATTAAGCATTAATCTAGACACCCTTGACCCTATTAAGGATAGTAATAGTAGTATTAACAAAAAGAACACCCTCTCTCACACCTGCAACTTGAACCTGCTGTGTGGGACGAAGGGTCAACGACATGCAATGGCTGAGTTATCAGATGATTTTTGTACGGATTGCCTGACTAAGAATAAGACTGTTAAGGACAAACTTTTAGGAAACGAGACTGTTAAGGAACAATTGGTAGAGGAAGAGACTGTTAAGGAGCAACTGTTAGGAAATGAGACCGCTAAGGAACAATTGGTAGAAGATAAGACTGTTAAGGAGCAACTGTTAGGAAATGAGACCGCTAAGGAACGATTGGAAGAAGAAGAGACTGTTAAGGAGCAACTGGTAGGAGAAGAGACCGTTAAGAACCGACTGTTAGGAATTGAAACTTTTAGGGAACAACTGTTAGGAAAACAAACCGAAAATCTTACAAAGAGCGTTTTAGAAGAAACATTTGATGGAGCATCAACGTAGTTGATGATCAATTCCCGGAATATAGCTGTGGTAATGAAATTGACTACGAGACCAAGTGCAGGTTCGTCAAAATGTTTAACACATTATACGATACTGCAAAAAGACCAGAAATACCTTTTACCAGATGCGAAATGAAAATCAACATAGAAAAATCGAAGCCGTTCAGTTGTTCACCTAGGCGGCTATCTTATAGTGAAAAGGATCAGCTTCAAAAAATGTTAGACGAATACCTAGATAAAGGCATTATAAGAAACAGTGACTCGGAATATGCTTCCCCAATAGTGTTGGTAAAGAAGAAAACTGGAGATCTTAGGTTATGCATAGACTATCGCAAGCTAAATAAGGTTCTAATAAAAGACAACTATCCTCTGCCTCTAATAGATGACCTCTTGGACAAGCTAGTAAACAAAAATGTATTTTCAAAGCTCGATCTAAAAAATGGGTATTTCCACGTTTTCGTGAGTGACGATTCGATAAAGTACACGTCTTTTGTGACTCCTTTAGGACAATTTGAATTTTTGAGGATGCCCATGGGAATAAAAAATGCTTCAGCCGTTTTTCAACGTTTCGTAAACAAAATTTTTTCCGATTTGATTAGAGAAAATAAGGTTATTGTATATATGGATGATATAATGGTGGCTAGCACAGATATAGAAGAACATTTAGGTACATTAAAGGAAGTATTTATTCGGTTAGTCAATAATAATTTAGAGCTTCGGCTGGATAAATGTGAGTTTATGCAGTCAAGCATAAAATATTTAGGATTCTTCATAACTAAAGAAGGTATTAGAGCGGATGATAGAGGGCTTGATGCTATTAAAAACTTTCCGATTCCAGAAAAATTACACAATGTTCAAAGCTTTTTGGGTTTATGCTCATATTTCAGACGCTTTATAAAAGATTTTTCTGTTTTAGCCAAGCCACTTTACGACATGTTAAGGAAAGACAAGGATTTCACGTTTAACGAGAAAGAGTTTAATTGTTTTTTGAGTCTTAAGAGAAAACTAATTGAGTCACCTGTGTTGGCTATTTATGATCACAGAGACGATGTCGAGTTACATTGCGATGCAAGCTCTTTAGGTTTCGGTGCAATTTTAATGCAAAAGAAATGTGATGGAAAACTTCATCCTGTGTTCTATTTCTCAAAGCGAACGACAGAGACTGAGTCCAAGTACCACAGCTTTGAGCTAGAAACATTGGCTATCATATACGCGCTTCGTAGATTTCGAATTTACCTTCATGGAAGGCCTTTTAAGATAATAACCGATTGCAATTCTTTGACCCTCACTTTAAATAGGGTTGACCTAAACCCGATGGGCACTCGAGCTTCAAAATTTTGATTACGAAGTAGTTCACCGATCGGGAAATAAGATGCAGCACGTAGATGCTCTAAGTAGGTGTCATGTATTGACGGTTGAGGCAAATAGTTTTGAAGATAATCTGTTAATATGCCAATCAAAGGATCCAAACATTTTAAAGGTTCGGGACCAACTAGAGAAAAACCAGCTTAAATTGTTTGAAATGAGAAACGGGGTCGTGTATAGAAAATCAAACGACGACAGGTTATTATTTTATGTTCCTGAAGAAATGGAGAGTCATGTTTTACATAAATACCACAATGAACTTGGACACATTGGCAGAGATAAAATGATAGACGCCATTCTAAAAACGTATTGGTTCAATAAGATGAAAGAGAAGTGCTGTAGTCACATCGAAAACTGCCTAAAATGTGTGGCATTTGCTCCAAAAACGGGGAAATCAGAAGGTTTTCTGCATAGCATTCCGAAAGGAGAAAAGCCGTTCGAGTTACTGCACATAGATCACTACGGACCAGTAGATAAGGGAAGAGCAAATAAACATATATTTTTGATTGTTGACGGGTTTACTAAGTTCGTACGACTGTACACAACTAAGACAACAAGTACAAAGGAAGTTTTGAAAGCATTAAGCGACTACTTCAGGGCTTATAGCACACCAAAATCGATTGTGTCAGACAGAGGTAGTTGCTTTACCTCTAACGATTTTGATCAGTTTTTGTCTCAAAGGAACATAAAGCACCTGAAAATTGCAACAGGGTCTCCACAAGCTAACGGACAGGTAGAACGTATAAATAGGAGCATTGGGCCTATGATTGCAAAACTTACGGAGCCAGAAAACGGGGCACATTGGGACAAAGTAATTGAGCAAGTAGAATTCACCCTAAATAACACCGTACACAGAAGCATTAAACAGATCCCGAGCAAAATGCTTTTTGGGGTTCAACAGAAAGGAAAGATCGTTGATGAGCTCAGGGAAAAATTGGAAGAATTAAAAGATACGATTGTTACAGAAAGTTTAGAGGAAATTCGACTGAAAGCAATTGATAATCAAATTAAAGCTCAGGCGTACAATAAAACTTATTTTGACAAAACAAAGAAAAAGACCAAGGACTATAAAAAGGGGGACTACGTCATGGTAAAAAACTTTGATAGCACAGCAGGAGTTGCTAGAAAGTTGATCCCCAAGAATAAAGGACCATATGTTATAGCCAAAGTGCTCAGAAACGACAGGTTCTTGTTGCAGGACGTCGAAGGCTTTCAAGTATCGCGAAGTCCGTACAAGGGTGTCTGGAGTGCTCAAAATATAAGACCATGGATAGGGAAAAGGAAATCATTGTAAGACATAAAATTAAATGATTCAACGTTGTAACAAGATAATAAGTAATGTAATTAGCTTTAACTTTCGCTTTAAGAATCTCAGGATCAGGGGATCCAAGTCGCAGGATGGCCGAATTGTAGTAGGCTGAGTATATGGTCACCTTACGACCGATAAACTACTGTTAAGTTAACATTAAGAATAACATACTCGGTAATCGGGCTAATGTTAATCATTCTTGGTACAAAAGCAGAATAAAGCGGACGTGCTTACAGTGAAAGTGTAATCGTATTTAATATAAAACCGCCCCTCACATTATATTGCTTAATATTTTAATTAATTTACTTATAGCAGTTCAACGTTTCTTATTTTGGCTAATAAGTTGTTTTGATGTTATAAATTTTTATTTGTTTGTATTACAGTTTAAAAACATTATTTCCTTTATCATTTCTGGATTTGTTGCAATGGCATTGCGCTTCTCTGAAATAAGATTTCCGGCCAAAGAAAAGGATCTTTCAGATAAAGCACTGCTTGCGGGGGTTCCCAGAACTTGGCAGCTTGCCTTAAATAATAATGGGAATTGGTTTTTATTGGTTTCTCACCACTTCAGGGGATCAAAGTCCTCGGTGTATAATGCTATAGTTGTTAAGTATGCTGTCATTTCTCGGTCGACTTTATCATCAGCGGTATCGTTCGCGAAATTGCGTACAAAGTCTGCAAACCTATCATTGGTTTTTGATTTCCATTTTCGTCATGTGCATCCAAAAAATTTTTCTTCAATTGTTTTGAATTTTTCGGTGTCTGTGAACTGTAGAAGTTCGTTTCCTGGTGGGAATAAGAATAAAGCTATTTTGTGGTACTCAGTGATGTTAGGTATAACAATGGAGTCTATGTAGTTAAACAATAAAATTTTGAGGCTGCACGCTAGATCCGAATCATTTGAGTCTATCTTACACTTTTTTTTTAGGGAGTGAATTTCTGGAATGACCATATGTAAAGTGGGATAGTTTGCGCTTTCAAGAAATTTAGACGTCTTTTCAAAATGTTCGAGAATTTCAGTTACTTTTAGGTTTTTATACCCTTGCAGAGGGTATTATAATTTTGGTCAGAAGTTTGTAACGCAGTGAAGCAGACGTTTCCGACCCCATAAAGTATATATATTCTTGATCAGGATCAATAGGGGAGTCGATATAGCCATGTCCGTCTGTCCGTCTGTCCGTCTGTCCGTCTGTCCGTCCGTCCGTCTGTCCGTCTGTCCGTCTGTTTCAATACCGTTTGCGAGCTCAGTTTAAAAGCTAGCGCCTTGAAACTTTCACAGTCGTCCTAAAACATGTGTACGCAGATCAAGTTTGAAAGCCGACCCGATCGGACGTCTATATCCTATAGCTCCCATAGGAACAATCGGAAATTAATGCCTCTGATTATTATTATTATTATTATTATTATCCTAGCACAGCAAGTTTACACTTATATTTGTAGCACTAGTCACATTGAATTGGAAAAGCTTATTTGAACAAAAAAGACTTAAAGCTAATACTTATTACTAACAATTTTTCATTATTATTATTATTATTACGTGGGGATTGATTAATATTTTATGATAATTATTATTATTTTGACTTTAGTTTAATTTTAAGATTTGTTTTTGTTTCTATTTTACTTGAAATGTTCCTTAATTTTAGATTGAAACTGAGTTGCGCTCCTAATCGTTTTATAATTATGTGGTAGACTGTTCCACAAACGGATAGCATTTACGTAAAACTGCCTATTCGAGCATAGCGTATTATATCTCGGGCATATGAAGTTATTAGTTCTAGTTGATGTAGCTGATATAAGTTTGTTATACAAATATGAAGGTTCTTGGGTTATCACAATTTTATGGAAATATATTAGAGTCCTATAGTTAATCCATGAGATCAAGTTCAGGTCCAGAATTTTATTAGTCAAGTGTGATACATGGTCAAGACGGTTCAAATTAAAAACATATCTGATGATAGAGTTTAAGGCTACTACCAGCTTTTGCATATCACGGGTATCGCAGTGTCCAAAAACTTCCACACCATAAAATAGTGTTGGAACAAGAATCACTTTAGCTACTAACAGCCTTATTGGAAATGGTAGGAATGTTTTGGAGTATCTAAGCTGGCGCAATAAGCCGTAGGTTCGACCTGTAGCCTTCGATATGTGTTTACTCCAGCTAAGTGTGTTGCTGAACGTAATACCTAAATTATGTGCGTACTCCTCAAATTGTATCGGCATGTTGTTGATTACTAAGTTTTGAATACTTGTGGTATCGATTGGATTCTTAGCGATCACTACACACTTGGATTTTTTTGGGTTTATACTCAAGCCATTTTCGCTCGCCCATTTTTCAATTACTTGAAGCATTTTATTACTAGATCTAACGCAAACATTTAACTGATTAATTGGACTACTAACATAGATTTGTACATCATCTGCATACAGGTGAACTTCACAATCGGACAAAAGACTAGGTAAATCATTCACGTACATAGAAAACAATAATGGTCCCAGGACAGATCCTTGGGGAACTCCACGAGTAAGTAGGCTGAAGCTAGAAATCTGACTTCCCGCAACAACTGCCTGCATCCTCCCATCAAGATATGATTCTATAAGGCGAAGTGCAGTACTTGAAAAGTTAAAAAGATTCTTTAGTTTTGTAATTAAAATACCATGGTTTACAGAGTCAAATGCTTTGCTGTGGTCCAGAAGGGTTAAAAAAGTCACATAATTATTGTCAAGTTGTTTACGTATGTCTTCAACGATATTCGTTATTGCACTTACACAGCTTCTCTTTTTTCTGAAACCAGATTGTTTTTCTGATAATAACGAGTTTTTTTCTAGAAAATTTTGAATTTGTAGTGACATTAAATTTTCAAGAACCTTTGCTAAAAATGGTAGGATAGAAATAGGCCTATACTCTTTATTTGCTTTTAGTACTGGAATTATCTTGGCTTTTTTCCATGTTGAAGGAAAAGTGGAGGTCGTAATCGTAGTGTTAAAAATCTTGGTAATATGTGGGAGGAGTAAAGGTAACATAATTTTTAGGAATTTTGGGTTAACATTGTCTAAACCTTCAGCACTTGACTTAATTTTGAGAATACCGTCTAAAACATCACCTTGATCGACGCACACAAAGCTAAAACTATTATCACAGTAAGTAGTATTATTCAGGTACTGGTTGAAAGTTGCTTCAGGTACATCGAGCTGAGTAAACGTACGACAGAGTTCCTCGACATCAACATTGTGATCAGCACTTAGCCTACACTTCCCTATTCCTAAGTTGTTTATGTCCTTCCATGTTTTTTTTATTGATGGATTGTTTTCAAATTTCGAATTAAAATGTTCACACTTAGCATCCTTAATCATTTTTGTGACTCGCGATCTTGCCTCCCGGTACTGCATACTGTAATGTTGGGTTCTGTATCGCTTCCATTTAAAATACGCCACATCCCGCAAATAAAGTTGCTTCTTGATTTCATTAGTAAACCAGGGATTTTGTCTAGGCTTGATTATTTTAGACCTGATCGGTACGCATTTGTTAAAAATATACTGTATATTATTATTTAAGACATTTAATTAATAATATACAGTATATTTTTAACAAATGCGTACCGATCAGGTCTAAAATAATCAAGCCTAGACAAAATCCCTGGTTTACTAATGAAATCAAGAAGCAACTTTATTTGCGGGATGTGGCGTATTTTAAATGGAAGCGATACAGAAATAGCTTTCACAAAATGAAGATATTTCGCTAAGTGTAAGAGCTATTGACAAGAATCTTTCTAAATCTTAATATTTTACGCATACCTTGATCAGGGTAAAAGCGCGTGCCGATCGGACGTCTATATCTTATAGCTCCCATAGGAACAATAGGGTGAAATCGGTCAAAAGTTGTCGTTTTTCAGGATATTTCGCGCAGAATATAAGCTATTCCCATGAAACTTTCGAAATCGTATTTTTTTGTGCGTACCTTGATCAGGGTAAAAGCGCGTGCCGATCGAACGTCTATATCTTATAGCTCCCATAGGAACAATAGGGTGAAATCTGCAAGGGTATTAAAACTTCGGCTTGCCGAAGTTAGCTTCCGTCCTCGTTTAAGTTAAGATCTCCAAGACGGCTCTCCTCCTTCTTCCTTATTAGAATTCCTGAAATTGCAGCCCATTCATCCTGTATAGAACGCAGCATATAAAACGCAGTATTCCATCGCGTAGGACACAGACTTTTTAGGGACGATTTAAGATTAGAGTTCTCCCCGGACTTTTTAAAATATTTTACAAGCTTGGAAGCTTGTCCTAGCATTTTGTTCATATCTGGGTCGTCAAATGATTTTTCTACGACATTATTGAGCATGTGATTAATGCAGTAAATATGCTTGTTGTTCTTGTACGCGGAAATCATATTTGCTCCTCGGTCCGTCACCACAATAACATTGTCCTGATCAAGATGACATTCAAATTCAAGAAGACAGCGTGCAACAGTTTTCTTTAAATTTGCACCTGCAAAATAAGTCGGTAAATTAAATATAGAGAAGATAAGCTGATGTAAAATATATGATTATACCGGTTGAGGGCTCCCCTTTCGTAGCCTCCACAGACAGAAGTCGACTCATAATTGATCCTTTTATAACATAATGAATTGTCACTGAAACATATGCACTTTTATATATGTTATCTGTCCAGCCATCTGTTGTAACGCTGTACCCGATACTAGGGTTGGTAAAAACATCGATAGCACTATCGATACTATCGATGGTTTAAAAATTTAGGAAACATCGATGGTTTGCGCCCACAATCGATACTATCGCTCAGAAAAATAATTCAATTTTACATGTAATTTTTGGTATATTTTAAAAAGAAAAAAGAATTTTAAAGTATATATTTTAGAACACGACGGTATTTTTATTGTTAGGGCTCAACATTAAATTTTGTTTTACTTTAATCGCTGTAAAATTAAGATTGTTTTTTTCCTCATACGCTTTATGATACAAGCATAAATTTTGAAAATTTTTGTTTCTCATTATTTTCCTTAAATTTTGTAATTTGATTTTTATTTTCATTAATTTTCGATACTATCGATAATATCGATAGTGACTACCATCGATAGCCAAAAACATCGATAGTGTCCACCATCGAAGTTTTAACAACCCTACCCGATACCTTGTTTTCTGTTTTCGCATATCTCCGTTTTTACACGATTCTGATGCACAGCATACAATTTCGAGATTTGTCTTGAAAGAGTAGTTGGGTGCGGAAGCACAGAAGTCGCCTTTAAATTCTCACCTAACTTCGATCCGAGTCTTATTAATGCATCCGCCATTTTTAAAAGGCCTGAGTCTGCTAATAACTCAAAACTCAAAACTCTGCTGCCAATTTAACAATTTTTGACTTCGTATCGTTGTCAATTTTCACTTCTGGCTCATCTTCGCATTTTGGCTCAAGAGCTTTAAAGCATTTATGCCTAGCCAAATTAGATGTAGAGTTGCTATACTTGACTGCATGTGAACACTTTTTGCATGCTACGACGTTGGTTATTTCTTCTCCCTTTTTATTTAGAACGTTTCCGAAAATTTTCCATACTTCGCTTCTTCCACGTTTTTGGCTTATGGTAAAAGTACCAGATAAAACCTTCATCCTGATTTCATCCAAGCTTAGCTGAGACTAATTAGACTTTAAAATTGTTACCAAAGTGTAGATGCTTTGGCGATACTTACCTGTGGTACAGAAGCCATTACGAATGTTAAGAAAAACTATATAAAGAAATAATAATTACGAACTCGCTCGTTTTATTAGCCGGAAATATTTGACACTAGACCCTGTGAGCTGTTCGGTCTGTTCGGGCTGTCCGAGTAATCTGAGCTGTTTGACTTGTTTGCTTTGTTGTTGTGAGCTGTTTGAACTGAACTGTTTTAAAGGTATCCGATAGGCACATGAGCTTGTTTGGAGCTGTTACTTGCTTACTCGATAATCCCATGACCTATGACTCGAAAGTCACAAACAAACTCTAGCTCAGAGCTGTTTACGAGTCTACTCGTGCAGGGCTCTAGAACTGTCGGAAAATTAAATGGAAATTAATAGGAAAAAAATTATATCTTTGTTGATTTTTATTGCATTCTCTTCTTCTCTGGGATATGGCTTTTCTTTAATATTTCAAAATTTCGAATAAAATTTTTTAAAATTCGGACGGCTATATTATATAGCTGCCATAGGAAGGATCAAAAAATTAATGCCAAAGTAATACGAAAGCAACTTAAATTTGGATTGTTGTAACATGTACGCAAGTTCATTTAAATTTAATGTTTTTCTAAATGAATAGGAATGATCTGCAAGGGTATATAAGCTTCGGCTGGCCGAAGCTAGCTTCCTTTCTTGTTTTTGATAATACAACTACATTTGTAAACCTACATTTTTTATCTTAAATTTTCATTTATTTGCTAAATTACAATATAAAAATACATTTTCGAAATACATTTATAATTATTTATAAAAAACACCGTCACCTGAAAGAAAACATTATTATACATACATATGTAGATATCATTTATATTTTTGTTAAACTTAACACAAGCTGTAAAAAACAATCAATTAAGAAATATATTTACATACACTTGCCAGGAAAGTATGCGTACAAATATTTCCGGCAATTTTGGAGTTAGAAAAATCATGTTAAAAAACATCTAAAAAATCTCATTTTAATTTTAACAGAAAACACATTTATTTATTTATTTATTTATCTATCGCCAATGGATAAATCCTTATCTAGCTACATCTTGCTACAATTGATTAACTTAAATCTATTAATGAAAATTAATTAAAAAATATTCCCTAATGGGGTTATTCCACTACATTGTGCGGCTCATTCATTAAAACATTCATTAGAGCTTAGAAAGGGAAAAATATATATGCATTTACTGGGATTTGTTTGGATAAGATGGCATGGTCACTCAGAATATAAACGTTAAATTTAAACTTTAATTCAAATAACTTAAACTCGTTAAATCATTAAGGTTCAAAGCTGTAAAATTAATAGTGTGTGTTTCCAGACCTTGCTCTGGAGGGAATTGCTAACAGCAATGTAGCTAAAGGATGAGTTAGGTTTCCAATATAGAACTCGTTTTCATTGCGTTTTTAATAATACACCTTCTTTTCAATTTATTTTCACGAGTAGAGTGGCCAGATATCGTTCTTACAAAAAAGAGATCGCTTAGTAAGCTTTCTCTGGACCGCGGCGTTCATATTAAAATACTAACATTTTACTTAAAATGACGTTAACTTCAGATTTCAACATTAGTCTATTCACAAACCAAAAGAACAGGGTGTTTCCCAAACATACTCCCCCCGTTGCAGGATCCATGATCTTTCAACTATTCCATTGGAAGAGGAGCAATTTTATGAATTGGGCGTCGCAGCACGTTCTTTGAAGTTTGTAGATCCACAACTCGAACCTTCCCGTCCTTTCCTGGGATTGCGGAAACGACGCGAGCGAGAATCCAATGTTGTGGTGGTGTGTTATCCTCATGTATGATGACAAGTTGGCCCGTTTTGATGTTTGCTTGTTGAGTATTCCATTTTCCTCGACGCTGTAGGGTGTGTATGTAATCCCGCTGCCACATACTCCAGAACTGCTGCTTGAGAAACGTAACCCGTTGCCATCGATTCAAATAACTTAGCTGGGTGGTAGATTGTGGTTTGAAGATGCGCTCGTCTGGAGCAGCCAAAAGTGATGAACCAACCAAAAAATGAGCTGGCGTTAGAGCGATTCCGTCGTTAGGATCATCTGATTGAGGGGCAATAGGCCTAGAATTGAGAATTGCCTCTATTTCAGCAAACGTTGTCTCCAGCTCCTCGTACGTGAGATTGGCCTCCGATATGTTCTTCAGTAAAAGGGTTTTGGCTGACTTCACAGCGGCTTCCCAGAGCCCCCCGAAATGTGGGGCTCGAGGCGGAATAAAGTTAAAGTCAAATCCTTTAACCGCACTGAAGGAGTGAAGATCGTCGATGACCTCTGTACTGAAAAACTGTTGCTTAAATTCGTCCATTTTCCTTGCTGCACCACAGAAATTGGTAGCATTATCGCAGTACAGTTTTGAAGGCAGGCCCCGACGTCCGATGAATCTTCGAAGACATAATAAAAATGCATTAGTTGATAACTCGGACACCACCTCAATGTGTACAGCTTTCGTAGCAAAGCAAATGAATATCGACGCATATGTTTTATATGGTCGCTTGCCACGTATTTTATAGCACGTTTGAAATGGGCCACAGAAATCCACCCCTGCAATTGAGAAAGGGCGTTCCGCGTGAAGTCGGTCAGGAGGCAGATCCCCCATAATTTGTTGTGTAAGTCTTGGCTTGTAATGAAAACAATGTGTGCAGTTCCGGACGACCTGACGAGTTAGAACTCTGGCGTTGACAATCCATAACCTTTCTCGAGAGAGAGAAATGAGTATTTTTGAATTTGCATGTAGATTTTTTCTATGAAGGAATTCTACAAACAGCTGAATGAAACGATGGTTTCGTGGAACGATTGCTGGAAATTTTGCCTCAAATGACAACGCTGATCTTGCTAATCGCCCGCCTACCCTTACCACATTGACACTGACACTATCTAATTCCATCATTTGAATAAATGGAGCAAGACCCTGTAATTGTGGCTTCAAAGATCGATTTTTTGCTAGTAACTTCAATTCCTCATGAAAGGCTGACTGCTGTATGTGCCCAATAATACGCCAGAACGTAACGTTTAGCTCAGATGCAGATATATGCAAAATATCCTTTACCTTGAGTTTACGATCTGGTACGACTTTGTTAAATATTCTATAAATGTATGACAATACTCGTAGTATGCGAACGTACGATGAGGACTTGTTGATGACGTAGTCTATGATTGAATCTAAAACATCAACGTTAAATTCTTGACTCTCAACTGACGTCCCTACGTGGCAGGTAGATGGTTGGTTGCATATAACTAGTGCTCTTTTTCGTACTTCGATAGATGATGGTGAGGAAATACAGAGACTCGGCCATTCCTCGGATGGCAGTTTCAAAAATTCTGGTCCAGTTAACCAAGTGTTAGCTAACAGGTCAGAAGTGCGACAACCTCTCGAAACAATGTCCGCGGGGTTCTTTGCTGACGGTACATGTCTCCATTCGACATCTGCGCTGTGCTTCTGCAGCTCTGAAACTCTGTTTGCTACAAAACAGTTTAGTTTTGAAGCATGCATAGTCATCCATTGAAGAACTATCTTTGAGTCCGTCCAGAAGTAAATCTTGTTGACGTATGGAGAGAGCTTATTTTGAAATTTTCGAAACGTTGCATTTAACAGGACTGCTGCACATAATTCTAGCTTTGGTAGAGATACAACGGTAATAGGAGCTACTTTGGATTTTCCGATAAGTAGATTTGTGTGAACTGTATTTCCTAATTTTACTCGAATGTATATACAGCAGCCATAAGCTCGCTCGGAAGCGTCCGCAAATCCATGAACTTCGCACGGCTCTGACGGAGACGTGTGCATGTGTCGAGGAAATTTCAGTTTGGGTGTATTTTTCAAATCGTTTCTTAAATCACTCCACAATTTATTTTGTGAATCCGGGAGTGGCTCGTCCCATCCAAGTTTGAGAATGTGCAGATCTTGCAACAGGATTTTACATCGTATGGTTACGGGACTGAGTAATCCTAGTGCGTCAAAGAGACTTGCGATAGTTGACAAAACAATTCGCTTAGTAAACGTGTTGTCGGACGATAAATCGTATCTGTATACGAAGTAGTCTTTTTGAGGCTGCCACGACAATCCGAGGGCTTTGGTGACTTCTTCTTCTTAAAACTTGATGGCGACTTCCGTTGCTGATAAGCCTCCGATGATGTGAGAGTTGCTGTTGAATTTCGACATGCTCATGTTTCCCTTCCTCAATATTTGTACGACCTGTCTTTTCTTTTCCAGTAATTCTTCTACCGTATCAGCACCTGTCAGGAGGTCGTCTACGTAAAGATCGTTGCACAAAACTGAAGCTCCTGCAGGAAATTCTGAACTTGATACGCTTGCTAAATATTGTAAACTTCGGATGGCTAAAAACGGAGCTGATGATAGGCCGTATGTCACGGTGTTTAATTGGTATACTCTTATTGGATCTTTCGGGTTTTCCCTCCACAGGATCAGCTGGAATATTCGGTCACGGGGATCGATCATGAATTGGCGATACATTTTAGTGATATCACCGGTGAGAATGAACCTGTGTAGTCTAAAGGCTAAAACTGTAGTGATGAGATCCTGCTGAATTGTCGGTCCGCAGAGTAAAAGATCGTTTAGTGATTTGCCCGAGGTTGATTTAGCTGATCCGTCGAAGACAACGCGGAGTTTGGTCGATAGGCTTTGAGGTCTATGTACGCAATGATGCGGAATAAAAAAGTGTCGTACGTTGGAATCGAATGATTGAAGAGGCGACATGTGCCCCAAAGCCTCGTACTCTTTCATAAAGTTTACGTAGCCTTCCTTTAATTCGGGACAGCGGTTGAGTCTTCGCTCAAGCATTGAGAAACGATTTTGAGCCATGTTGAATGAATTACCTAAACCTGAACTTGAATTGCTGAATGGAAGGCGCACTTGAATCCGTCCGTCGACTAAAATGGATACGTTTTGTGTGAAATGATCTTCACACGCTTGCTCTTCATCCGTAAATGTAGGAGGAGAGGTACAATACTCTTCGATTTTCCAAAGGCGATCTAAAATTGTGTCGGTGTCAGCACGATTTTCGTGAAGTGTGTAATGAAAGGCTTTAAACACTGTTAGAGCTG
The DNA here is from genome assembly GCA_035046095.1 of Drosophila pseudotakahashii. NCBI lineage: Eukaryota > Metazoa > Arthropoda > Insecta > Diptera > Drosophilidae > Drosophila > Drosophila pseudotakahashii. The sequence continues at coordinate 1,485,707 of JAWNOE010000134.1, read as the reverse complement.
ATGTGATATTTCCTCCTACTACCCAACCGAATTCTGTATTGATTAGACTAGGCTTGCCAAACCCAAGAGAATGCTTCCCATTTTTTAATGCTTCGAAAAAGCCTTCGGTACTAATAAGCATATGAACCTTGGTCGACTGGAAAAAGTGTGGGTCGGCTAGATTGACATTAGTTGGTAGCTTCCAATCGTGAATCCCAATGGTGCTGCTAGGTTGATGCGTGCATATTGAATTTATTACCGCAAACGTGGAAGTCCATTCAAATTCAGAAAGGCGCGATTTTATTGTAACTATAACGTTATACTTGATTGGTTGACACGTATCTGAAATTCCGCAAACTTCTTGAGATACCTTGAATTTTTCCAAATTCAAAAGCTTGGCTGTTTCTTCAGTGATCAGATTGACTTCTGAACAGGAGTCAAGCATGGCGCGAATATAATGAAGTTCCCCGAGTTTGTCCTTGACTTGGACCACTGCTGTGGGGAGTATACCGAGTTTAGCTGCTCGCACAACTAATGAAAGGTGTGGCTGCACCGTTGACGGAGGCGATTCTCCCGTGCGATGGACCTGATCGCTTGATTGTGTTGAAACTCCAGGCGAAAAGTTGTGAAGAAGTGAATGATGAGCGGAGCGACAAATTTTACAGCGCGATTTCGATTGACACTGCTTTTTGTTGTGATTAGGACGCAAGCAGTTTAAACAAAGTCCCCGTTTCCTGACCCAATCTCTTCGCAGGTCCAAAAGAAGAACGGAAAACGTTTGACAATTCGATATGTAGTGATCGGATGCCCTGCAATATTCGCATTTGGCATTGGTTGTGATGTAAGCCTTTGATGTTTGAGCAGGCCTTTGTTTATGATTCGACTCGTGCGAGTCTGCTGGTTCCTTCCCTTTGGAACGGCTCTCCAAGAATTGGCACCTATGAGTTAAGAGTTTGCAGCAGGTTTCCCATGATGGCAAAGCCTCAAAAGTCAGCTTTTCATCGTAATACAGTTTGGTATCAGAATCGACCTTGGAGAGTAGAATGTGAATAAAAATTGCGTTCATCACATCTTCTGCTGACCCTAATGATAGTAGAGAACCTCTTATAGCTGCGGCTGAATGTATAAGTCTTTGAAGCTGTGATGCATCTGGTTTCTTCAATGTGGATAAAGTGAAAAAACTAGAAATGTAGTCCAAAAAAATTAATACATCATTATCATATCGTGCCTTCAACTGGTCTAGGGCTTTTGGGTAGTTTTGTTCAGTGATTTGAAAAGGTTGAACAACTTCTAAAGCTGGGCCAGCTAGACAATTAAGGAGATAGTTAAATTTATCAATGGTGGCGATGCCTGAATCCTGATCAACAAGGTTGGAGAACGCGCTTATGAACCGTTTGTATTGTGAATAAGTCCCATCGAAACTGGGCAACTTGATGTTAGGTAATCGGTTGTGGTGCGTTGTGTTGCCAGTGGAGTTCAGAAAACTTGGATCGTCTCCAACGAGGCTGGCTTTACGCTTTTTATTCATGAGCTGTGTAATTGTTGATTTGGCATCAATGAAGATTTCTTCCACTTGCGCTCTCCCCGTGTCGATGCAGAAAATTTCCTCGATGTTTGACTGAATCTGACATAATGTACGAAAGTAATTTTCAACTATTTGCAAATTGCACTCCAGCACTGTGGGTTCAGCGGATGCCCCAAGAGTGAGAACACGATTTTTAAGATTTTTGATATTGCGCTCTATCGTTGTCCGCTGAACTCGTAATTTTACAAGTTTTGCGTCATTAACTTCTACTTGGGATGGACCTGCTTCGTGAGGATTGATTGACTCAGCCTTATCCATTGTTCAATGCGTACACTCAAGATCGAGAACTGACTAGTTTAATTGAAAAGTACGTTCGACCCCTAGCGGCGGCACCTGCAACTGAACTGAAGATAAAATGGGCAACAGCAAGAATCTCAGCCTTTCATAGAAATAGCTACTTGGCGCAACAATCTTTATATTTTTGTATGTGTTCTACATCTATATGGGTACAGGGTGCGTAGATATGTGTGTGTACTTGCGATGTGTAAGTGTGTGATAGATGCGTGTCTCGAAGTGTGGTTATGTTTGCCGAAATGTGATCCGCTGAAGTGAGGTTGTGGTTGACCGAAGTGAAATCCACCAGCGAGGCTTTGGCAAACTGCTACTGATGAGTTGCTCCAACGAAGCCCTGGTTGACTTTCCGAGATGTCCAGTGAGGCTCTGACCAATTTGCGTTCGTAGAATTGGCCAGCGAAGCCCTGGCCGATGTGTACTTGAATTGCAGTTCTATATTGATCCGATGAGAGATCCGCAATCGTACTTGCGCGTGTGACTTATCCTTTAGCGCTGTCCTGTCACGGTCGCCAAAATGTTTCCAGACCTTGCTCTGGAGGGAATTGCTAACAGCAATGTAGCTAAAGGATGAGTTAGGTTTCCAATATAGAACTCGTTTTCATTGCGTTTTTAATAATACACCTTCTTTTCAATTTATTTTCACGAGTAGAGTGGCCAGATATCGTTCTTACAAAAAAGAGATCGCTTAGTAAGCTTTCTCTGGACCGCGGCGTTCATATTAAAATACTAACATTTTACTTAAAATGACGTTAACTTCAGATTTCAACATTAGTCTATTCACAAACCAAAAGAACAGGGTGTTTCCCAAACAGTGTGTATTGTCATGAAAGCAGAAATTTTTAACACGCTTTTAAGATGTTTTGGGCTGTACAAAGTACATACGAATTTATATTTAATTGTATCAATTTTATAAAACTTTATAGACGCATGACGTTATTTTTAGTTAGAAACGGAGTAATTAGGCCGCTGAAATATTTTTTGTATTGTTCTTATTTGTTTATATATTTATTATTGATACCATTTCACATTTGCTCTAGTGAATGAGCCAAATTGTACTTTTTAGATTCAAGTTTGCTCATTGCTCATCGCTCCAGGTAATACCGTATGGATGTATTTAAAAATACCTCAAAAAAATACCGAAAATGCCCATCGGTTTTTACAATTTTTCTGATTGATTGCTCATTGCAGCCGACATATATCTGTCTTGCTCGCACCCACGTAAAATCGTATAGGCTGAGAAAAATTTGGTCTAATGAATGAGCCGAACAATGTAGTGGAATACCCGCATTAGTAATGGCTCATTGCGAGCATAATTTGTCCATAATTTGTTCCATAAATGGTAACAAGGTACGAAGATTCCTGGCAGGAGCAATAAAATTAATGCATCCTAACAGGCAAGGACAATTAATATTACCTAACTGTATATCATTAAGGAAAAGAAGGTCTCCAATTGCACGGCGATCCTTCAAGGAACAAGTGTGAAGCAGGGAACACTGGCTAGCATAGGGCGGAGCGGGTTCAGTAAAATGCAAGGATTGCAATGCAAATGCAAATAATTCCATCATTTGAATAAATGGAGCAAGACCCTGTAATTGTGGCTTCAAAGATCGATTTTTTGCTAGTAACTTCAATTCCTCATGAAAGGCTGACTGCTGTATGTGCCCAATAATACGCCAGAACGTAACGTTTAGCTCAGATGCAGATATATGCAAAATATCCTTTACCTTGAGTTTACGATCTGGTACGACTTTGTTAAATATTCTATAAATGTATGTAAGATTGATAGATGTTTATTGGTAACTTTTGATTAAGTATATGTGTAATAAGGTATGATTAGATTATAAGAAGTACAATGAGTTCACAAATCTAGAGTTAAATCCCGACAATTTAGCGACTTTACAACAGAACAACTTTATAGCAGCAGACTCGATCAACTTCTCTCTCGCCACTCTCATCGCAACTACTTCAGATTTCAGGGACTTCCCCTACTTCGACTCTAGGTATCCAATCTGCTATTCTTAATGGGGTTGCCAGAAGTAGCATTTGGTATATATCGCCTTCTACACTCGGCCATCCTGCATATCATCTGCCTCAGATGATTCTTCGTCCACGTCATCGTCTTGGATTTGCTCAAAATAACGCCAAAGCTTCATGTTGTCTACGCTGGTTGAAGTTTCTTGTGGACCTGCAAAATCAGAAACTTTCTTAACGTTATACCTGCCGTTTCGTTTGACTCCTGTTACTTCATAAGGACCAATGAACTTATTTGCAAGCTTTTTGCCAGATACAAATTGGGTGACTTTGATAGCGACTAAGTCCGACAACTGATATACAGATTCTGGCTTTCGCTTCTTATCGTAATGTTGTTTGTAGGTTTCTTGGGACTTCTTGATTTGATTCCTAACCTCGACTCTGATTTCATTTCTTTCATCTTGAAAAACCGATAGCATCTCGTCTTCCAGAAGTTTGATCATGTTGGTATCAGCTTCGTTTTTCATCTTTACGCCAAAAAGAACTTCGAAGGGTGTGAATTTGGTAGACGCATGAACATGAGAGTTAATTATCCTTTGAACCTGAGGCACATACTTGTACCATTTGGAAGGTTCAGCTACTGAAATCTTTTCCAGCACAGCGATTATTACACGGTTAACGCGCTCAATTTGGCCATTTCCCCTTGGCACGCCTGTTGTTGTTTCAACGTGTTCAATGTTACCGTTAACGCAAAATTCCTTAAAACGGTTCGATGTGAATGCTGATCCTTTATCGCTAATTATGCGATTTGGACTTCCGAAAATGGTGAGCCAAGTGTCCATGTGTCTGATCACCTCGTCGACGTCAGTTGATTTTGTTGGGTAAAGCCAGGTATATTTTGAAAACGCGTCCACTACCGCGAAGATATATTTGTAGCACTTTGATGTTTGGTCCAACGAACCCAGATGATCGACGTGTAACGTAGAAAGAGGTACATCTCCTTTGTCAATCGCGTGAAGAAAGTCCTCCTGCTTGCCTAGCTTCCTGTTATGGGTAATGCATTCGATGCAATTTGCTATTATATTTTTAAGTTTTCCCTCCAGATGTGGTATATAATAGTCCTGGCGGATTGCGTGCATGTTTTTCTGAACTCCAAAATGACCGAAATTGTGTGCTTTTTTCATTATTTCTTGTTCCATTACTTTAGGAACAGCAAGTAAGTCCTGTCCGTCGACTTGTTTGTAGAGTAGATTGCTTTTAATTTTGTAGTCTCCGTATGGTTTTGTTTTCAAAATTTCTGCTACTGCTGCGAGATGATCATCTTTTTGCTGAGCTCGCTGTAATTGAGCGTGGATCTCAGCTGAAACTAGCATGATAGGGTAGCGGCTTAAACTATCGACGTGTCTCATTCTTACGCCGGCACGGTGCTCCACTGTAAAAGTAAAGTCCTGGAGATACATAAGCCATGTTGAAACCTCCCTTGGTATGTCCTTTTTTTGAGTCGTTTGCTTAAATGCTGCGCAGTCAGTGACTAGTACGAATTCGATACCCAACAAATAGTGACGCAGCTTCTTCGCAGCAAGATAAGCAGCCTTCACCTCCAAAATGTAGCTGGTTTTCTGTTCTTCTGTGGGCGACGTCTTCTTACTCCAAAAAAAACAAGGATGCCACTGGTTGTCATGCTTTTGTAGCAGCGTTGCTCCGAATCCGTGTTTAGATGCGTCTACATGGAGTTGAGTTTCTGAGTTCTGTCTAAATATTTGTAGAACTGGCTCCTGCGTAAGTGCTTGCTTCAAACTCTCAACAGCTTTGATCTGATCCCTGTCTATTTTAAACTCAGCCTCTTGTCTTAGTAACTGAGTAAGAGGTCTGGCTAGTATGGCATAATCCTTAACAAATTTTCTAAAATAACCTGTCAGACCTAGAAATGCTTGAATTCCTCTTATGTTCTTCGGAATCGGGAAGTTTTTAACCGCTTTTACTTTGTCGTGACCTGGCCAAACTTTTCCATTTGCAACTTCGTGGCCCAAGAACGTAATTCTTTGCTGTAGAAACTGGCACTTTGACCATTTTATCTGGAGACTGAACTTCTCAGCTTGAGTTAAAACGCGTTTCATGTTCATCAGGCATTCATCTGCTGTTGCACCAAATACAACAATATCGTCGACGTAAATTTCCATTAAACCTTCGTTTATTAGCTGCTGAAATATGAAGTTAATGTACCTTACAAACACGGCTGGCGAGTTACAGAAGCCAAAAGGGGCTTTGTTGAACTCAAACAGTCCTTCCTTAGTCACGAAGGCTGTGTACTTTCGACTTTGTTCATTTATCTCAACGTGAAAGAAACCATTTTTAAGGTCCATCACTGTAAAGTACTTTGCCGCTTGCATTTTTTCGAGGACATCGTCAACGACAGGAACCGGAAATCTATCCTTTAGGACCAACGTGTTTAGCTTACGGAAATCGACACATAATCTGTAGGAACCGTCCTTCTTCTTTGCCAAAACCATTTGTTCGATAATTTGTTTCACCTGGTTCAGGTACTCGAGAGGTGCGTTTCTTCGTTGACGACATTGTATACGTTGTTGAACTCAGCTCTTTCTACTTTTGCATCTTCCATGTTGGTAAAATTGTAGCTACTTCCGCTGATAGTAACTGTGAATTTTTCAATAAAGTCGTACCCAATAATCGTGTCGACGTTTATATCAGCGTCAGGTACAACCAAAAAAATGTGTACGGTTTGCAGTCCATCGACTTCAACGTTTGCAGAAAACTCACCTACTACCTTCGTCACAACATTTCCCAAGCCGCATAGCTTCGCAAAACTCTTTTGAAGTGCCGTTGCTCTAAAATACTTCTTGAAAAAATTCAATCGCATTAACGAAACGTCAGCACCGGTATCGATTAAGCACTCAACTTCGACATTGTTAATTTTAAAAAGCTTATTAGAGCGTTGCTTTTTTGTTACCACCTGAACATTTGGCTTTTCACCTTTACAGTTTTTGGAAATGTGTCCCGAACCACCGCACTTAAAACATTTCGTTTCTTCCTTACACTCAGGACGCATATGGTCAACCGAACCGCAATTGTAGCAATACCTCTGCTTTGGTTTCTCATTAAAATTGTCACTTCGAACTGCTTGCTTGTTTTGTATGCGTTTGTCTACACTCATTGTTTTATTACGATCACTCGAATGCGTTGGCTTCAACAGCTTCTCAATTTGTTCGTATCGCGTACGTAAGTCCTTAAAGTTTGGAGCACTGATCAAGGGGAATTTTAGATCATCCCTTATGTTAAGTCCGCTGACTATATAACCGATAATTGATTCGTCGTCCACTTCACCGAGTGCTGCCATTTTACGCATTTGAAGGACGTAATCGTGAAAGTTCTCTGAGGACTGCTTCTTTCTGTCACGGAGTAGAGTATGCACCTCAGCACTGCTTAATTTTTTGTCGAATTCTGATAGCAAAGCATCGCACAGATCTTTATAATTAGACACAACGATCGTTTCTAGGTACAACTTCGCAGTACCTCTCATTTTATTTCGCGCATTCACATATTTTTGTTTTGCATTTAAGTCATATGCCTCAGCATTTTCTTCGAAATTATTTAGCCACTGTTGTATTGGCATCGAAATACCATCGTAGTCCGGAACAATTTTCGCGAAACTTTCAATCGACACAGATGAGTTACTTGGAACTGGGTTATGAAGAGCTTGTTGTGTTAAAATGCGAATAAGATCGCCAATTTCACTGCCTTGTGTGTATGAGTGTGATTCTGCACTTGTGTGTATAGCATTTCCTTGGAATTGTATGAAGTCTGGGTTTATTTCATCACCTTCGTCAATAGTGTCTAACTTGTCCGAATTTTCGTTAGTTTTCACAAATGTCTGATTTGCAATACACTGCTTGATTTCTGCATCTTCATCCATTTCTACAGGTGCAACTTTGTTTTTCGGCGAATTCTTTTCGTTTGTCTTTTTATTATTCTTCTTTGGGGTACGCATCATTCTTTCATTGTCTTAAAAAACACGATAAAGCTGCGTATTTTTCCACTTAACTTTTCGAAATAACACACTTAAATCTTTTGTATTGGTTTGTCAACTTTAGTTTTGGATTAATTTTTTACACTCTCGGAATTCTTAGAATCAGTTTTTCGTTCAGCGGTTGAGCCCCCATGTAAGATTGATAGATGTTTATTGGTAACTTTTGATTAAGTATATGTGTAATAAGGTATGATTAGATTATAAGAAGTACAATGAGTTCACAAATCTAGAGTTAAATCCCGACAATTTAGCGACTTTACAACAGAACAACTTTATAGCAGCAGACTCGATCAACTTCTCTCTCGCCACTCTCATCGCAACTACTTCAGATTTCAGGGACTTCCCCTACTTCGACTCTAGGGATGCCAATCTGCTATTCTTAATGGGGTTGCCAGAAGTAGCATTTGGTATATATCGCCTTCTACATGTATGACAATACTCGTAGTATGCGAACGTACGATGAGGACTTGTTGATGACGTAGTCTATGATTGAATCTAAAACATCAACGTTAAATTCTTGACTCTCAACTGACGTCCCTACGTGGCAGGTAGATGGTTGGTTGCATATAACTAGTGCTCTTTTTCGTACTTCGATAGATGATGGTGAGGAAATACAGAGACTCGGCCATTCCTCGGATGGCAGTTTCAAAAATTCTGGTCCAGTTAACCAAGTGTTAGCTAACAGGTCAGAAGTGCGACAACCTCTCGAAACAATGTCCGCGGGGTTCTTTGCTGACGGTACATGTCTCCATTCGACATCTGCGCTGTGCTTCTGCAGCTCTGAAACTCTGTTTGCTACAAAACAGTTTAGTTTTGAAGCATGCATAGTCATCCATTGAAGAACTATCTTTGAGTCCGTCCAGAAGTAAATCTTGTTGACGTATGGAGAGAGCTTATTTTGAAATTTTCGAAACGTTGCATTTAACAGGACTGCTGCACATAATTCTAGCTTTGGTAGAGATACAACGGTAATAGGAGCTACTTTGGATTTTCCGATAAGTAGATTTGTGTGAACTGTATTTCCTAATTTTACTCGAATGTATATACAGCAGCCATAAGCTCGCTCGGAAGCGTCCGCAAATCCATGAACTTCGCACGGCTCTGACGGAGACGTGTGCATGTGTCGAGGAAATTTCAGTTTGGGTGTATTTTTCAAATCGTTTCTTAAATCACTCCACAATTTATTTTGTGAATCCGGGAGTGGCTCGTCCCATCCAAGTTTGAGAATGTGCAGATCTTGCAACAGGATTTTACATCGTATGGTTACGGGACTGAGTAATCCTAGTGCGTCAAAGAGACTTGCGATAGTTGACAAAACAATTCGCTTAGTAAACGTGTTGTCGGACGATAAATCGTATCTGTATACGAAGTAGTCTTTTTGAGGCTGCCACGACAATCCGAGGGCTTTGGTGACTTCTTCTTCTTAAAACTTGATGGCGACTTCCGTTGCTGATAAGCCTCCGATGATGTGAGAGTTGCTGTTGAATTTCGACATGCTCATGTTTCCCTTCCTCAATATTTGTACGACCTGTCTTTTCTTTTCCAGTAATTCTTCTACCGTATCAGCACCTGTCAGGAGGTCGTCTACGTAAAGATCGTTGCACAAAACTGAAGCTCCTGCAGGAAATTCTGAACTTGATACGCTTGCTAAATATTGTAAACTTCGGATGGCTAAAAACGGAGCTGATGATAGGCCGTATGTCACGGTGTTTAATTGGTATACTCTTATTGGATCTTTCGGGTTTTCCCTCCACAGGATCAGCTGGAATATTCGGTCACGGGGATCGATCATGAATTGGCGATACATTTTAGTGATATCACCGGTGAGAATGAACCTGTGTAGTCTAAAGGCTAAAACTGTAGTGATGAGATCCTGCTGAATTGTCGGTCCGCAGAGTAAAAGATCGTTTAGTGATTTGCCCGAGGTTGATTTAGCTGATCCGTCGAAGACAACGCGGAGTTTGGTCGATAGGCTTTGAGGTCTATGTACGCAATGATGCGGAATAAAAAAGTGTCGTACGTTGGAATCGAATGATTGAAGAGGCGACATGTGCCCCAAAGCCTCGTACTCTTTCATAAAGTTTACGTAGCCTTCCTTTAATTCGGGACAGCGGTTGAGTCTTCGCTCAAGCATTGAGAAACGATTTTGAGCCATGTTGAATGAATTACCTAAACCTGAACTTGAATTGCTGAATGGAAGGCGCACTTGAATCCGTCCGTCGACTAAAATGGATACGTTTTGTGTGAAATGATCTTCACACGCTTGCTCTTCATCCGTAAATGTAGGAGGAGAGGTACAATACTCTTCGATTTTCCAAAGGCGATCTAAAATTGTGTCGGTGTCAGCACGATTTTCGTGAAGTGTGTAATGAAAGGCTTTAAACACTGTTAGAGCTGATGTGATATTTCCTCCTACTACCCAACCGAATTCTGTATTGATTAGACTAGGCTTGCCAAACCCAAGAGAATGCTTCCCATTTTTTAATGCTTCGAAAAAGCCTTCGGTACTAATAAGCATATGAACCTTGGTCGACTGGAAAAAGTGTGGGTCGGCTAGATTGACATTAGTTGGTAGCTTCCAATCGTGAATCCCAATGGTGCTGCTAGGTTGATGCGTGCATATTGAATTTATTACCGCAAACGTGGAAGTCCATTCAAATTCAGAAAGGCGCGATTTTATTGTAACTATAACGTTATACTTGATTGGTTGACACGTATCTGAAATTCCGCAAACTTCTTGAGATACCTTGAATTTTTCCAAATTCAAAAGCTTGGCTGTTTCTTCAGTGATCAGATTGACTTCTGAACAGGAGTCAAGCATGGCGCGAATATAATGAAGTTCCCCGAGTTTGTCCTTGACTTGGACCACTGCTGTGGGGAGTATACCGAGTTTAGCTGCTCGCACAACTAATGAAAGGTGTGGCTGCACCGTTGACGGAGGCGATTCTCCCGTGCGATGGACCTGATCGCTTGATTGTGTTGAAACTCCAGGCGAAAAGTTGTGAAGAAGTGAATGATGAGCGGAGCGACAAATTTTACAGCGCGATTTCGATTGACACTGCTTTTTGTTGTGATTAGGACGCAAGCAGTTTAAACAAAGTCCCCGTTTCCTGACCCAATCTCTTCGCAGGTCCAAAAGAAGAACGGAAAACGTTTGACAATTCGATATGTAGTGATCGGATGCCCTGCAATATTCGCATTTGGCATTGGTTGTGATGTAAGCCTTTGATGTTTGAGCAGGCCTTTGTTTATGATTCGACTCGTGCGAGTCTGCTGGTTCCTTCCCTTTGGAACGGCTCTCCAAGAATTGGCACCTATGAGTTAAGAGTTTGCAGCAGGTTTCCCATGATGGCAAAGCCTCAAAAGTCAGCTTTTCATCGTAATACAGTTTGGTATCAGAATCGACCTTGGAGAGTAGAATGTGAATAAAAATTGCGTTCATCACATCTTCTGCTGACCCTAATGATAGTAGAGAACCTCTTATAGCTGCGGCTGAATGTATAAGTCTTTGAAGCTGTGATGCATCTGGTTTCTTCAATGTGGATAAAGTGAAAAAACTAGAAATGTAGTCCAAAAAAATTAATACATCATTATCATATCGTGCCTTCAACTGGTCTAGGGCTTTTGGGTAGTTTTGTTCAGCGATTTGAAAAGGTTGAACAACTTCTAAAGCTGGGCCAGCTAGACAATTAAGGAGATAGTTAAATTTATCAATGGTGGCGATGCCTGAATCCTGATCAACAAGGTTGGAGAACGCGCTTATGAACCGTTTGTATTGTGAATAAGTCCCATCGAAACTGGGCAACTTGATGTTAGGTAATCGGTTGTGGTGCGTTGTGTTGCCAGTGGAGTTCAGAAAACTTGGATCGTCTCCAACGAGGCTGGCTTTACGCTTTTTATTCATGAGCTGTGTAATTGTTGATTTGGCATCAATGAAGATTTCTTCCACTTGCGCTCTCCCCGTGTCGATGCAGAAAATTTCCTCGATGTTTGACTGAATCTGACATAATGTACGAAAGTAATTTTCAACTATTTGCAAATTGCACTCCAGCACTGTGGGTTCAGCGGATGCCCCAAGAGTGAGAACACGATTTTTAAGATTTTTGATATTGCGCTCTATCGTTGTCCGCTGAACTCGTAATTTTACAAGTTTTGCGTCATTAACTTCTACTTGGGATGGACCTGCTTCGTGAGGATTGATTGACTCAGCCTTATCCATTGTTCAATGCGTACACTCAAGATCGAGAACTGACTAGTTTAATTGAAAAGTACGTTCGACCCCTAGCGGCGGCACCTGCAACTGAACTGAAGATAAAATGGGCAACAGCAAGAATCTCAGCCTTTCATAGAAATAGCTACTTGGCGCAACAATCTTTATATTTTTGTATGTGTTCTACATCTATATGGGTACAGGGTGCGTAGATATGTGTGTGTACTTGCGATGTGTAAGTGTGTGATAGATGCGTGTCTCGAAGTGTGGTTATGTTTGCCGAAATGTGATCCGCTGAAGTGAGGTTGTGGTTGACCGAAGTGAAATCCACCAGCGAGGCTTTGGCAAACTGCTACTGATGAGTTGCTCCAACGAAGCCCTGGTTGACTTTCCGAGATGTCCAGTGAGGCTCTGACCAATTTGCGTTCGTAGAATTGGCCAGCGAAGCCCTGGCCGATGTGTACTTGAATTGCAGTTCTATATTGATCCGATGAGAGATCCGCAATCGTACTTGCGCGTGTGACTTATCCTTTAGCGCTGTCCTGTCACGGTCGCCAAAATGTTTCCAGACCTTGCTCTGGAGGGAATTGCTAACAGCAATGTAGCTAAAGGATGAGTTAGGTTTCCAATATAGAACTCGTTTTCATTGCGTTTTTAATAATACACCTTCTTTTCAATTTATTTTCACGAGTAGAGTGGCCAGATATCGTTCTTACAAAAAAGAGATCGCTTAGTAAGCTTTCTCTAGACCGCGGCGTTCATATTAAAATACTAACATTTTACTTAAAATGACGTTAACTTCAGATTTCAACATTAGTCTATTCACAAACCAAAAGAACAGGGTGTTTCCCAAACAGTGTGTATTGTCATGAAAGCAGAAATTTTTAACACGCTTTTAAGATGTTTTGGGCTGTACAAAGTACATACGAATTTATATTTAATTGTATCAATTTTATAAAACTTTATAGACGCATGACGTTATTTTTAGTTAGAAACGGAGTAATTAGGCCGCTGAAATATTTTTTGTATTGTTCTTATTTGTTTATATATTTATTATTGATACCATTTCACATTTGCTCTAGTGAATGAGCCAAATTGTACTTTTTAGATTCAAGTTTGCTCATTGCTCATCGCTCCAGGTAATACCGTATGGATGTATTTAAAAATACCTCAAAAAAATACCGAAAATGCCCATCGGTTTTTACAATTTTTCTGATTGATTGCTCATTGCAGCCGACATATATCTGTCTTGCTCGCACCCACGTAAAATCGTATAGGCTGAGAAAAATTTGGTCTAATGAATGAGCCGAACAATGTAGTGGAATACCCGCATTAGTAATGGCTCATTGCGAGCATAATTTGTCCATAATTTGTTCCATAAATGGTAACAAGGTACGAAGATTCCTGGCAGGAGCAATAAAATTAATGCATCCTAACAGGCAAGGACAATCAATATTACCTAACTGTATATCATTAAGGAAAAGAAGGTCTCCAATTGCACGGCGATCCTTCAAGGAACAAGTGTGAAGCAGGGAACACTGGCTAGCATAGGGCGGAGCGGGTTCAGTAAAATGCAAGGATTGCAATGCAAACTTTAAAAACTTTTTCTGCAACCTCTCAATCCTATTGATCTGGACACTTCCTGAGGGATTTCAAAGAAAGGAAGCATATTCTTAACAAGCATTTATTAACCTTTCCTTTGGTGTAAGTCTTAATTTTCTGTTTCAAGGCATAGTTTCTTTGGCAATGTTGCTTAGAATTGTCTATAAAATGCGTAACCCCCCCCCCCCATGATTTGATTACCTCCAAATCGACCCACCCTAATGCATATACATACATATATATATGCATATATGCATGAAAAGGAGTTAGACAACTCATTACCGATTTCGTTTTCTAAGGAAAAACGTGGTTTTGGGTGGTGATGACGCTTGAGAACTTGAATTTTAATCTAAATTAATAAAGGAGTAACAATAAAAAATGTCCAGTAGCAAATTCCACCCAGAACGGATTGACATAAAAATCTAAAAAAATTACATTAATTCGGAGAATAATTAGGAGCCGCGTGTGAGGTATACATTAGAACCAAAAACGACCCCCAAAGGCCCCAAAATTCGATTTGTTTTTTTTAAATTCTTTTTTTTGCCATTTTTCTGTTATAAATGTTGTTAAAATGATTTAAAAATGTGATGTTCATAATCTTATGGCATACCCGCAAATAACTGCATTTAAATTTTATGGAAATTCAGCCTCCTTTACCAAGTCCCCAATATTTTCAAATTTTGTTTTGCCGTCTGACGTCACGGCCTCCACATATTATGTATGTATGTTCTGCTGGCGCACTTTGCATAAAGTCGTACATGTATGTGTGTATGTCATGCTGTCGCACTTTAAGTGTGACCGCGCAAGTTAAATTGCGCAACGTTAAATTTAAAAAATGATTTTCCTGTGTGCAAAATCATGCTGCTCCGATCAGCTTTAGAATTTGGATACAGTTATACAGTCGAAGTTTTCCTTAAAGTTATTTTTATTTTTAAAATCCAAGAACCCGATCAGCTAAGACGAAATGTTTCCAAACTATCTATTAGTTTTCAAACGTTGAGTTATTGACAAACTGTGGATTTGTAAAAAACAAAAAAAAACATTAATTCGCTCCGCTGCGTACACACACACGCACTAAATATGTATTAGCAAAAAAATGCGTATTTAACACACATCCACTAGATATGTGCGTGTGTACGTGTGTGTGCGCATTGCAGCTGACTAAGGAAGTGAGATTCGTTTAGATTCAAATTCATGATAATACTGATATCCTTTTGCTAAAAGAATAGTTTATTTACATTCCCCAACAGATTTAAAACATTTTCTTACAGATTTTTGTGTTTTAAAATTCAAATCGCATTGAAAATATTAAAAGAACACTAAATATTAAAATCAATTGATTCACTTGCTCTTCCTTATACGTGCCTCAAATTGTTTAAACAAATGGAAATGTTTAAACAATTTGATTCACGGCACCCCCTTCCACCTTCCACCTGCCTTCCTTATTTATTAATATAACTTATGCAAACAATCCATTAGAAGTTTAGAAAGATTTAAAAAAACACATAATGGTTTTTCAAGTTTTTGTATTTTCTTTAAGTAGTTTGCATAGGACAAAATACCGTTCTTTTTACGGAAATTAAGGAAAAAAGTTCTGATCAAATCTTTTCTCGGCTTATAGGTTAAAAATTAGTCATTTTTTAAATTTAAAATAAGTAGCTTCATTTTCAATTTTAGTTTCCGCAGGCGAAGCTGCGGGCTACACACCCTGCTAGTCATTTAATATTTCACTTTCATCAAAAGAAAAGTTAGATGTCGAAGCAAGGAAGGTGTGGATTGACTTGAGGGTCCACTTTCTAAAAATAATGAAGTGTAAGAATCTTCGATTATACGAGAAACGCAGAACATTTTAATTTCAGATATGTCATCTGGCTGCATATTTAATGCTGGTGGAAATAAAGTTTGCAGCTTTATGCCACAAATTTACATTTGTGACCCAAATTTCTTTAACCTTTATTAGTATATTTTCTTTTAATATTGAAATTGATGCAATATCTTCAGAATTTGGTGCGCAAACGGTTTTAATTATACCCGTTACTCGTAGAGTAAAAGGGTATATTGTATTCGTGCAAAAGTATGTAACAGGTAGAAGAAAGCGTTTCCGACCCTATAAAGTATATATATTCTTGATCAGGTTCACTAGCCGAGTCGAACTAGCCATGTCCGTCTGTCCGTCTGTCCGTCTGTCCGTCCGTATGAACGCTGAGATCTCGGAAACTATAAAAGCTAGAGGATTGGCATTTTGCATGCATATTCTTGGAGTTCCTACGCAGCGCAAGTTTATTTCAAAATGGCGCCACGCCCCCTCTCTCTTGTTTTTAAAATAGAAGGGAGCACGTAGCACAAAGAGGGAGAGCTACAAGTTTGTAGTTTTTTGAAAACAATTTCAAAACTCTCACACATTTGTAAAAGGGCTGTATCCATAAGCAACAACACTCAGGGATAAAATTGGTCTGATTGGGTCTGAAAACGTGTCTGTTTGAGTCTGAAAAATCCCGCTCACGAACCCACCTTTTTTTTTTTTAATTAGTAATCTAACAACTTAACTTTTTAATAAATTTTTGATCTTAAAGTTATTAAGGAAATGTTAAATATATATTTTAAAAACTTTTTACTTACTGTGATTTATCCGGTTTTTGAACCGGGGTCCTCTTGCATCAGAGGCATACGCCTTACCAACTGGGCCATCGCACCATTTCACGCGCGAGTGCATAAGTTCAACTTAAATCTAAAGTTACTGGTCTTAAATTAATACCGAATGGTATCTATATAAGAAGATGGTCTTAAAAAAAATAATATTAATGTAAGAAATTCGGTCTTAGATTTTTTCGGTATTTTTTTTCTGGGTCAATAGATGGCTGTGATTATTATTTCTTAAAATGTTCCTAATTGCACCCCAATTATCAATAATAGATTTGAGCATTCTATAGTGCGAGTTCCACCTGGTCGCACATTAGCTTTTCAATGAAGTGGGCAAAAGATGCTGCAAGTTAGCTTTCTTAAAATATCTCACTACTTTCTTACAGGAGTCTAAAATTGCTGTAAGTTCTTTGGTGGCAAGAAATGATTTGTTCAACACATTCAAAAATATAGCAGTTAAGACGAGTACTATTTTCTAATGCTTTTACCATATTGGTAATAAATTTGATATGATCAATATTTTGAACATTAAATTCCAAAAATAGATTTTTAAGTTTCCTAAGAACATTTTCTCCTGTAGATTTTTTAAAATCCATAGACTTCATTCCCAAAACGATAACATAAAACCTAAAATCATTTTGGTAATGAAATGTTACGCCGAGAAAATTACGCTGTACTTTAATACTTTCGCACAATTACGGCAGAATACGAATCCTCCAAGTTTGGTGTCGTCGGGTTTCATAATCTCCGCCAACAAATTCCATATGGAACTTCGTCCTTTCCGTTGACCTGACAACGTGTAGATTTCATTGGATAACCATAAGTTTTGAAACACTTTTAATATCCATTACTTGTGCTTATTGTGCTGTTGTGCAAATATAAAAACACTGCAGGACAGCTGGCAAATGCAATAAGTCGAACTGCACGGTCATACCGATAAGCGCGAAGCACGATCACACCAACCGATTGTACAAAGCAAAAGAACGCCACAAAATCGTCGTGTTTTTTCGGCCTCCACGCAAAATATTTTAAATATCGCAAAAAAACCAATTAAACCTGCCAAAAACAATTTAATTTTTTCGTAAACACAATAATTATTCAAGTTGTAAAACACTCCTATGCCGAGAAACACATTTTTAATTTGTGCTGTACGTTCTTGGAACAAACTACAACATCCACTAAAAACAATTAAATCTTCCACGCAATTGAAAGAAAAGTTACACACACATTTTCAAACTAGTAATTAGTTTAAAACAAAACTTTAGTCTTTAAGAAATCAATGTTTGTTGTGACGCATCGCTTCACGAGGCACACATTTTTATTTTCTATTTCATTAACTTTTCTACCTTATTGTTTAAGTTTATCTATAAGACGCCATGAAGTATCTTGTTATTAGGTTTAAGAGAAATCCCTGAAGTATTATCGGTTAACAAAATTAAATTTAAACCTAAGCGCGCCCTAAACAACGTTGCCAGATCGCAAGACTTTGCCAGATCGCTACGCGATCAAACCACCAGGTGGCCAGATTGACTATCGATGGTCAGCCCCGCTCGATATTTCGACGAGTGGCAACGAAACCATGAGTCGATGACCGACATTGCTCGATATTTCGACGGGTGGCAACCCAAACCGAGTTGATGTTCAGGATCAATCGAAATCATTTGCTCTCTTGGTTCCGGACCGCTGTAGGAAGCAGACGTGTGCTCCACAACTGGGTAAAATAACTTTTGAATCAACGCGTGTGACTTATATCCTAAGAACTCGGTGCAGTAGCAGGGAAAGAAGACAGGATAAGGAAATAAAGTGAAACTTCTGAATTATAACCCACCTGCGTATATTCAGTAACAGTGTAGTTCTTTGAAAAGGAACCCTAATCCTTCCTGAACCCGTAGTTAGTGATACTTCAGGCGTGGCTACGGTAATACCTGGTACTCCCAGAGAACGCCGGATCCTTGCCAGATATAGGCGTCTCATAATCAGGAGTCGCACAAGTACGCGGGAGCACCACGCGTGCGCTTTGAAGCGCAGTGCTCAACTACGCTTAAGTTAGTTCTCTTGTACAAATTGAATTAAATACATCGCCCGGCCGGTCCGCGCATTACCACGAAACAGTACACCGTGTTCTCTGTCTTTTTCATATAGTCTCGCGATCGCCGAGTGATTTTAGTATCTGCCCCACAGCTTGCAACAGCCGCAACGCCCAAGGAAGCTGCCTCCCACACAATCTAGTCCGTAATACAACAAAAAATGTCTAAGATCGATGTTTATCGATGTTTTTAAATATAAAAGGACATTTCTATTGGCCTGGCATGTATTTGCATTTGTTTTTACACATATTAAAATGAAAATAAATATACCTTTGCAGAGGGTATTTTACTTTTAGCTAAAAGATGGCTACCAAGAGCAGGAGGCAGACATATTTTTACTAACTGGGCCATTTAATGAAAAAAAAATGTTAAAGATTAAACGAAAGAACATTAAAACATAAGCATATTTAACTTACGCTATAGCGGCTTGTCCATATCTTAGCATTTTGTTTTTTTTTTTCAATAACTTTGACCAGTTCAGCTCGGTTAAAAATTGATTTTTATTTCAAAAAAACATCGATGTTTATCGAGGAAACATCGATGTTTTTAAAATATCATTAAACATCGATCTATCGATTTTCACATCGATGTTTCCTTCACCTCTACTAGCTATTCCCTGCAGTTCTAAAATTTAGACCCAGCGCTAAAATGCACTGAGTCGACTGCGACGGCGGCAGAGCGTCTGCAGAATCGACTCTCTCACCAACCCCCTCTCTCTCAATTACACTCTCCCAAATTTCTCTCTCTTAGAAAACGAGACAAAATGTCGAACTTCGCCTGTCTCGCTCTGCAAGCTGGGCAAGCGCGATCGTGGCAAAGGGAAGACAACAACAAGAGAGATTGCGATTGATGTTGTTTTTCTCGCTCAGTATTTTTTTTCTATTTCTCGAGGGCAGGCGCCGTTTTTCCGCGGTTTTCAACTGCGTTTTACTTTAAAGGAGTAGCATTGCTGTTATTAGTTATTTTCGAGTTTAAACAAAAGTGCTTTTATTAAGAATACATTTTTAGGTAAGTAAATCTCAAGTGTATTGTCTTATCACTATGGACGGCAGTCCATGTAATGACGAAGCGCACAAGGAGAGTGTGCGAAGGCGACTACTACACTATAGCCGCAAAATTGAAAATCTGCTGTGATAGTCCGATCGTAATGAGTAATACACAAAATTAAAGGTATTGCTAAAACTTAAAGGATTGCATATCAAGACCTCAAGAAAATTAGTTGGTTTGGGAGAGAGAGCGGTGAAAGTGTAAAAGAGAAAATTTATAAATTTGGATCTGTTGGGGTCGTTGGGGATAAATGCCCCCTCGCAATGTTTTAGTAGATTTCCTATTGAAAATACCCGTCGAATGAGGGGTCATATGATAAAATCCGACGCTCCGTTCAAAAGTTATAGCCAAAATAAGATTTTCTTCTTCTTCCCAAAATGAAAATTTAATTCTGTTTGTCATTTTGTCCAAAACATGTTTTTTAAGTTCTGAAAATTTGATATGACGTCACATCGATATAAAAAACTTTTGTTCTACCACTTTTGGAAAAACCCGCTACTTTAACGGGAAAACAGCTATAAATAGCTAAAATTCGGAAAGCCGTAACTTCTATACTACTAAAGCTACAAACTTGTGCTGCATCTCGTTTCAAATTTTTAAATGCTATAAACGCCTTCTATATCCAATCCTTCTAAATGTAATAGGTAAAAAGATATGAACAAAAGAAAATTTTTTTTAAACTTTTTTTTAAGCTTTTTTTTATTTTCTCAAAAACGGTTCAAACGATTTTCCTTAAAACTTTAATCTGTATAGCCCTTGAGATTCCTTAAATTTTGGTATATATCATGTTTTTGTAAAAAATCACGTTTAAAAGTTGTTCAGAAACGGAAATAGCCACTTTTGCCAAGTCAAAACAACTTACGCAGCCTAAGCATTGAATTTAGTATGTGCGTATCCAAACTGTATTTTAGGGTCAAGGAGTCGTTAAAATTGTTTTAAACCGTTCCATTATACAATTACTAACATTAATAAATAAAATAAAAAAATAAGTAAGTAAATAAATAAATAAAGAAATCAAGAAATCAAGAAATCAAGAAATCAAGAAATCAAGAAATCAAGAAATCAAGAAATCAAGAAATCAAGAAATCAAGAAATCAGGAAATCAGGAAATCAAGAAATCAAGAAATCAAGAAATCAAGAAATCAGGAAATCAAGAAATCAAGAAATCAAGAAATCAAGAAATCAGGAAATCAAGAAATCAAGAAATCAAGAAATCAAGAAATCAGGAAATCAGGAAATCAGGAAATCAGGAAATCAAGAAATCAAGAAATTAAGGAATCAAGAAATTAAGGAATTAAGAATTCAAGAAAAAAATACATAAATAAAGTAAGATCCCTGTTAGATACTTTCCAACGAATAAAGAAAGAATAAAGAAAGTAAGATCCCTAATAGATACTTTTCAACGAATAAGTAAATAAAGAAAGAAAGAAAGCAGATCCCTGTTAAATACTTTCCAACGAATAAGTAAATAAAGAAAGAAAGTAAGATCCCTGTTAGATACTTTCCAACGAATAAGTAAATAAAGAAATAAAGAAAGTAAGATCCCTGTTAGATACTTTTCAACGAATATCCTCCAAATTAAAATACAACCTTTGATTGAAATTTTATTTAGTTTTATTATATAAATATATATATATGTAAGGTGGTGAGGCAGAGCTGGGCAGCGAGTACACATTTGGCTCGTTGTGAATGACATTTTGCGATCCAAGAAGGCAACGAGAGAATGAGCGGAGAAAGGAAAAGGAAGCCAGTCAGAAGCAGAAGTCGTCAGAAGCGGTCGCATTATCAGTTGCTAATTAAAGTCGTATAATCTTGTATTCGGTTGTTACTTATTTGAACATCGTAAACACCAAACTTTCATTATCTCAACATTACATTAATCCTAATAAACAAACCTTTTATAATACCAACTCTACATATATATATATTATTTTTTGAGGAGGAGACGGCTCCAGTCCTGGTTTCAAGGAGGAGACCGTCGCAGTCCTGGTTTCACTGAGGAGGAATCTGGCCCAGGCGAAATTCAAAGTCGTCCTGGTTTTCGTCGTCATACACCCAGAAAAAAGATTTTCCTAAAATTTTTGGAATTGACTATTTATTGCCTAAAAAATGTATTTTAGGCAATAATTACCTTAAAAATCGGTCTTATTGCCTAAAAAAACATATTTTTAGGTCACATACTTTTGGGAATAGTAGGCCTAAATTTTAGGTAATATTCCTAAAATTATAATCCATGCTTTTATTATGCTATGCTATAAATATAAATTACTATGCTAGGTAATAATGCACCCCATGTGTTCGAACACATACACACTGTTTTTATAAATATTTTTTATAATACATTACTTTGTTTTAAATTGTTTTTGGTTTGAAAATAATGCAATATATATATAGTTATTAAGGGGGGAGATACATATAGAACTGCAATTTTGTCATGTTTTTCGTGATTTTTTTTTACCAATAAGGAATAGTGCTGGGATTTCATAACTTGGCATGTTGATTACATTGTTCTTATATAATTTTAACCAATTTTCTTTTTTTGAATCTTTCAAAATGGCGGCCGTGGGAATTTTTTTGTCAGGCTATATTAAAAAAAAGTAGGCCAGCTGCGGATCGTCCACAGGTCGCTGTGTAGATCCGATTTTTATGAAACCAAGTTTATTTTGTTAAGAAATAACGTAGAAACTGTCTGAACCTAACTTACATAAAATATCTGAAAAACTCTGGTTGTGGCACTCTTTCAAAGTCAAAAATATTTTTTTTCATATTATTTTTTGTTGTTTTTTCTTAACAAAAAATACTTAACCGTACAAATTTTGACATAAAGTAGGTTCAGACAGTCGGCAATTTCATTACAAACATTTCTGTAAAAGCAGCATGATGATCGAAGCATTACTTTTTGAGATACACGATCCGCAGCTGAGGAAAACATGGTTTCGAGAAAAACGCATTCAAAGTAATGAAATATATCTACTGCACAAGGAAGGTGGGTGCCGTCATCCTGGTATAAGTTCCAAAATAGTTCGAATTTCTTCGTGAAACTTTCATGACACATTCTTAAAGAGTTGTTCTACCAATTTAAATAATAAAAAAAAATGGAATTTTTTTTTGTCTATATGTATCTTCCCCCTTAAAGAAGGAACACCAAAAACATAGGATTTTTAAGCTTAATATTTTTTAGAATAATATTGACTTTCAACTTAATAAACCTTATAAATAAAAGTATACCAGCTGCTACTAAAACCATAAGCGTGATGCGTAAAATATCGATACGTACAACTTAATGGGTGAATGTAAAATTTACAATAATCAGGGTATTCTTTAAACTGTTGAAAATTCAACAGAAAATTTCAGCAATTAGGGGATTGATTTAAAATGGTTCTTTTGAATTTTCAAACAGCTTTTATTATAAAAAAAATTGTTCAAATTGTTACCAAGGTAAAAATAACTACAAATATGCTTTCTAAATTGATTTTAAAGTAAATAATGCGTACTGGTGATACTCAAATGTTAGAGAGTTGCCATGTCTTTTAATAAAAAAGGTGACTACTCTGGTTTTCAACAATCCTGGTCCTAGTCCTGGATCTAGTCAGGATACTTTGATTGGTTTTTTTTATTTTTGAAATACAGTCACATTGTTTTCTCCGCGTTTGGTGTGTAATATTGTGAAGTTTTGTTAAACAGGTAAGTTTATTATATTTTGTTCTTTGAATTGGTGAGAGTTAGTTATTATACCCGTTACTCGTAGAGTAAAAGGGTATATTGTATTCGTGCAAAAATATGTAACAGGTAGAAGGAAGCGTTTCCGACCCTATAAAGTATATATATTCTTGATCAGGGTCACTAGCCGAGTCAATCTAGCCATGTCCGTCTGTCCGTCCGTATGAACGCTGAGATCTCAGAAACTACAAAAGCTAGAGAATTGGGATTACCCACACATATTCTTTGGCTTCCTACGCAGCGCGAGTTTGTTTCAGACGGGGGCCACGCCCCCTCTAACAATCGCCTAACGCCCACAATAAACGAGTTTAAATAATGTCTGGCGCCCAAACCTTTAAAGATTTTGGAAAAGTAAGTAAGTAAATGCAGTTTTATTGCATTTATCAATACCTATCGAAATGTAGAAGAAATTTTTCAAATCGGACCATTCGTTAAAAAGTTAAGACAGATTAAAAATTTTCTATCTCCATCTCCCTCGCACTCACTTTGGCTGAGTAACGGGTATCTGATAGTCGGGGCATCCGACTATAGCGTTCTCTCTTGTTATGTAATTCAGTTTCATACTTCTTGTTCACCGGCCTGAAAATAATCAGGCATTATATGATTTTGTTAGTAGAAACGCTAACTTGCAAAATGTTTAAATGACAATGAGACAGCGGTTTTTTTTTTTCGTTTTCCTTAGTAATGGAAGAGTTTTTGGCAAAACACAATTGTTCGGAGCTTATTGACTGCTTCAAAGGTGGTACAAATCTAATTCGTTAAAGAATAGTTAATTTAATTTTTTGTCGAATAGATTACGGAATAGACGAGCAAGCGTTACTCCTCTTAACCCCAGAACACCTTAAAGAGATTGTGCCAAAAAATTTGTTTGGGGCAAGAGTTAAGCTGGAGCATGCCTTCAGGGTGGTTAATGTAATTCTATTGTTACCTATTTAAAACATTTAGATTACAGCTTTGTTAATTCTGTCAGATTCCATATTGTTTAAAGGAATACAAAACTTTTATCGCATGCACAAGCGTTTGGAGCTAAAACATCGCAAATCCATCAGTGGAATTATTTGCGATTATTTAATAAGCAAAAATATAGATTGGCAACCCAAGAAATTCGAAAAGATTACTGAAGATATCACATATCTTTTTCCGACAGAAGTAAAGGTTAGATATTAAATTAGAGATTAAAAGACAACTGTAATAATAATTAAACTACAAAATATTTATAGGAGACATATTACCTCCCTATAAAAAACAAGAGAGCTGGAGGACTGCTGTATAGTAAGTACAGAAATTCATTAGCAAAAGCTAGATCATCTGTGGAAGAAGCATATGTTGACAATTTAGAAATTGATGCAGCTGAGTAATTGAGTTTCTACGAGTGAAATAATATGCAGCTAAGATAATTTAAATATATGTATGTAGATGCCGAAGAATCCGACTATGGTTTTAACTGGCTACAACAGTGATGACACTGCGGACTTAGATGAAGTCTTTCCTCACTGGGAGAGTTCCTATAAAAACAGGTCTCAAATGCTCTCAAATTCAGACAATCTCGACAACGTTCTTACTTAAACAATCTTTTGGATTTAAATTGGTAAAAATCAAAAATTTCTTTCAAGTTTTCATATTTTTATAAAATTTTTGTTTAGATTAATTTTGATTTCAAACGGAAGTTCCCGGAAAAAGATTCGCTTCTTTTTGACAAGTTTTTGACCTTTAAAGAGAAGTGCCTTTGAACTGCTGAGGGCCGAGTGAAAGAGTCGTTCATGGGGTTATTCCACTACATTGTGCGGCTCATTCATTTAAACATTCATTAGAGGCTTAGAAAGGGACAAATATATATGCATTTACTGGGATTTGTTTGGATAAGATGGCATGGTCACTCAGAATTTAAACGTTAAATTTAAACTTTAATTCAAATAACTTCAAAGCTGTAAAATTAATAGTGTGTATTGTCATGAAAGCAGACATTTTTAACACGCTTTTAAATGTTTTGGGCTGTACAAAGTATTTGTACATACGTATTTATATTTAATTGTATCAATTTTATAAAACTTTATAGACGCATGACGTTATTTTTAGTTAGAAACGGAGTAATTAGGCCGCTGAAATATTTTTTGTATTGTTCTTATTTGTTTATATGTATATTTATTATTGATCCCATTTCACATTTGCTCTAGTGAATGATCAAAATTGTACTTTTTAGATTCAATTTTGCTCATTGCTCATCGCTCCAGGTATGGATGTATTTAAAAATACCTCAAAAAAAATACCGAAAATACCCATCGGTTTTTAAAATTTTTCTGATTGATTGCTCATTGCAGCCGACATATATCTGTCTTGCTCGCACCTACGTAAAATCGTATAGGCTGAGAAAAATTTGGTCTAATGAATAAGCCGAACAATGTAGTGGAATACCCGCATCAGCAATCAAATCTTAAAGTCCATCCATGGAGCTTCAGAAGGTAAATATATCCAGAAATTAATTTGAAAAGAGTTCAAATTATTTTCTTATATTTGAATTTTACAGAGTCTGTCAACGCTGGAATTTTTTCGATCATTGACGCGCTTTTAGTACCAACTGCGCGGCGGTCTCGCAGTACTCGCAACACTTCAAAAATTTGCTCTAAGATCACCATCGCTGACTCCAGGAAGTCCTTCTTTGTAAGCTTCCCGTATGGACATTTTTTCTTAATTTGTCAGAGGTTTTGGACCTTCTTTGCCTTTTTGAATACAAACAAGCCGATATTGCAAACTTACAAAACCACATAATTCTCCACAACAAGCAATATACCAAATTATTCAATGACACACTCAAACCGAAGCATCATTTCTTAAATCATTATCCGCAAATAGTAAAAATGTCTGTTCCTTTAAGATATCTTTGGACCTTTGCTTTTGAATCGAAGCATCGTGAACTGAAGTCGTACTGTAAAAATAAAAAAATAGACGAAAAAACTTCACTTATTCCATATCAGTAAAACACAACTTTAATTTTGCCAATAAGATTTTAAATTTTTCAAAAACAGAATTAAAGTTTAGCAAATCTTCAAGCCTTTTTGAAAACTCTATTCATAGTGAAACTTGTCAAGCTACTTTTCCCGATATAGACTTCTCTACAGCACGAAGTTTTTTATATGTATCCAAAAATGGCTTCTGTTATAAACGTGGCTTTTTAATTTTTTTTAAAAATGAATTGTGTTTTTTTTTTATTATTAATGATATAATATTACTTAATAAAAACACGTATTTATTTTGTCAACAATTGGAGACCCATTATGAAAAACATTATAATAGCTATGAAATTAGTGATAAGCTCGATTTTAAATTAATTAATATAAGCGCAGTACATAATCCCCCTGTACACATCCATAATATAAATTCGAAATCATATACAAAACCTAAGTTTTTTTTTAGTTTAAGTAATATGTACATATTCATAATTTGTAGTTTATATTGTTTTATAGTTTAAGTAACATGTAAATAATAAATTAAAAAAATACTTATTTTCGTGTTTTATTGGATATGGGAACCTAAATCTATGCCGATTTGATATTGCCTAAAAATATTTTTATTTGGGATATACATTGCCTAAAAAATAATACATTTTTGACAATCATTGCCCAAAACTAACCCTAGTTTATATTGCCTAAAAATCCCGATTTAGGCAATTTTATTGCCTAAAAATGACATTGCCTAAAAGTCCTGTTTTAGGCAATTTTATTGCCTAAAAATTCCCGTTTTAGGATATTTTATTGCCTAAAATTTAGGCAAAAAATTCCTTGGGTCATTTTTTAGGTCAAATGACCTTAAATTTCAGGCAATTTTTGACTTTTTAGGCAATGTTTTTTTCTGGGTGTAGGTGCCATCCTGGGCCAGGTTTACGGCGCCAACATCCACGTGGTCTCGGGCAGTTGCCCCCTGGCTGCTTTGATGGGCTGGCCTATTGTTTACGGCCGCACGGGTCCCATTTCCGTTGGACGTCGCCTCGCGTTGTCCAAGACGCTCCAATGCTCTCTCGTATTCTTGTCGAGTCCGGTTCAGCCGGAGGACGTCGTACTCCGAAATCTTTTTTTGCTCCTCGGAGCAGGCTTGGAGACCCGTGATGGCCCGCTCAAAGTGCTCCGGGATACTCGCCTGGCAGCATTTTTTCTTTGTACTTTGAATATGGGGTACTTTGAATATGGTCAAAACAAAAACTTCTGATATCAAACAAAAACACCTCTTAACGAGGAATAAAAATAGTGACGATCGCACCTTCAACGTACAAAAGTTCTGATATCAACTTTTGTGACGAAAAATGATTTTAGATGCGACTAAATAAGTACGCTACCTAAAATTTATTCATTATTATATAGTTGTCCGATCCGGTCGGTTCCGACATATATACTACCTGCAATAGAAAGAAGACTTTTGTGAAAGTTTGAGCCCGAT
Organism: Drosophila pseudotakahashii; assembly: GCA_035046095.1. Lineage (NCBI taxonomy): Eukaryota > Metazoa > Arthropoda > Insecta > Diptera > Drosophilidae > Drosophila > Drosophila pseudotakahashii. The sequence continues at coordinate 1,458,099 of JAWNOE010000134.1, read as the reverse complement.
AGCTTTAAAACTGAGAGACTAGTTTGCGTAGAAACAGACGGACAGACGGACGGACAGACGGACAGACGTCGCAAACTTCTGACTGAAATCATAATACCCTCTGCAAGGGTATAAAAATATTTTCCAAATTCAGATCCCATTGGTCAGGTGGAGCCTACAGAGCCTCTGGAGAGAATGCGGAAATGCGTGAATAATCTCCATGCGCGAAAAGGCAGCTCACCAAGACTCTGGAAGCTGAGAACCTGCCGAAGACCTCTACAAGTCACCGTAGTTTGTAAAAATCTATTAATTTAATGTTTTAATAAACCCATTGATAAAAGCAATGAAATTTAACATATTTTCAATGAAAATGGGCGATGAATTTGGGTGATAATTTGGCGCTGAAAAAGCGCCTATAAGGTGATCAATTTGGTGATGAACAGGTGCTAAATCAGCGCCAGTTTCTGGCAGTGATGAGCCCCTAGGACATGCCCATGTTAAAATCATCGCTATTTTTCATACAAATTCACTAGTGATTGAGCGCTTAGTGCTCAATTTTTGGCAGTGATAAAGGTGATGAATGGAACTGCAGGGTATGACTACAAAGAGTGAAGGTATTTTAAATAAATTATTAACACTGAGTGTTTGTTATATGTGCTTTATGGTCCAATCGTTCAATGTACAACAACATTTTACTTTACGAGTATCGGGTATACAAATTATAAAAACCAATTTAAAAATGCACTATTAAGGAATAGCCATGTTTTTCGATTTTACATCGATATCTGCACCTCTATTGAGCAATTGGGATGTCAAAGCACAAACGAATATGACGAACACAACAAAACACAAAATATGCACGAACACAAAAGAGCGTATAAGAAGGCCACCCACAGTCGAATTTGATCGGCGAAAATTTTCGCAAATGATAGAATCGTTTCTATAACTATGTGAATTAAATGTAATGTAAAAGCATCTATTCCTGTGTTTATACGATGCCAAATTCACACAATTATTTTACGCTTTCAGCCGTTTCGTGTGTGTATAAACGCCATTTCGTGAATGCAACACACGAAAGTTGACTATGATTTCAGCCTCAAAGCGTGAATTGATGGAGCGCAGCTCTGGTAACACTGTTTAAATTATCGACGGTGCCAGATCGCTAGAAATTAACGAATTCGACTTGCCCATAGCAGGTCGTTTCTCCACTCAGCGGCATTTAAAAATAAAATCTAAAATTTTTGTATGTTCTATTAACATGTTTATTAAAAATTGATTAGCCATGTCACCAGTCACATAAATTTTTATCGGTCCGGCAACTATACCAGCTGAGAGTGAATAAAATCGTGAATTTTGGCTGTGTTGTAAAAACAGGGGTTATTCCTATATCGCGCTTTCAAGAAATCGTGATTCCCATCGTATAAACATAGTAATAGTCAACTTTCGTGTGTTGCCGAATTCACGAAATGGCGTTGAAATTGAAATGATTGCGCGAGTTCGGCATCGTATAAACACAGTATTGAACGCGAACACTACCACCAACGACGAACACACAAACAAGTTCGCCGAACAAATATGACTCTGGATGGCCTGCTTAAGGCGTCTGCCTCTAATGCTAGAGTTTGCGTAGAATATATTTAACATTTCCTTAATAATAAAAAAAAAAAGTAAAAAGTTAAGTTTTAACAAATATAATGACTATTAAATATTATCTGGGCCAAGAATATATTTACATTTTTAATCTATGTGTGTGCTCAGCACTTAAATTAGACAAGCTACGTATATCAGGTCCAGCCTTCAAGGCAGACGCTTTTAACGATTTAAACTGCAACCGAGTCCCGATCGGGTCGGAGTTTAAGCCAACTTCCATTTCACCCCGGTCGCAGGGATGGGAAATTCATAAATCATAATTTCGGCCATGTCATGGCGTTGCGTGTTCCTGTCAAAATGGCTGCCAGTCAGCAACAGCCCTACCAACACACATACCAGCATCCCAGTCTTCACACCTTGACGTGCAAATGATTTATGTAAATAAAATTGTTAGCGAAAATCGGTTGCCTCATTCGAGCGCAGTGCATTTTGCCAGCCACATGCTTCATTATGGTGATGACGTTCGTTAGAACATGGTGCACAGCGCTTGCAATTGCCTTAAATAATTTAAAAATGTTTTATCCTGCGCCGTGCATTTTTAAAGGTTTCACGTGCTATTTATACGCCCTCGGACACGGACTAGACCACTGCCGGTTGTTCCCAGCCCAGTTATGAAACATTTAAAGCTGTGCCGCCCGTCCCTGTGTGCGAATGGCCTTCAGCAGTGGGTGGCTGTCTGGCGCCACCCGGCATTACTTTTTTGTTTTGCTCCCACGGTGGCCACAGAGCCCTCATCAAGAGCCAGCACGTTGATGGCCAGGCACAATTAAGTGCATTTTATGTATGCTGCAGTTGCTCAAGTATGCTAATGACTACAATCCCACCTCCACGCCCCACGATACTCGCCTTCGACACTAAGAACAATTCAAAATACGCCATTTCGTTTCTTAAATTAAAATGGAAATTTAATATTCATAAAAATAACATTTAACATATTACCTAGAAATCATAAATTCGGATGATGATCCTTAAATATAAAATATGTAGTGTATTTTTATACCCTTGCAGAGGGTATTATGATTTCAGTCAGAAGTTTGCAACGCACTGAAGGAGACGTTTCCGACCCTGTCTTCCTTTTGGAACCGACCGGATCGGACAACTATATCTTATAGCTCCCATAGGAAGGATCAAAAAAGAAAAACTTTAAAAAATTCTAGCTTTGGTGTTTTTTGAAATATAACCTTCTTCTTTTGGGAATACTATTTTTTAAATATTTCTGAATTTCGAATAAAATTTCTAAAGAATCGGTGGACTATATCCTATAGCTGCCATAGGAACGGTCGGAAAATTAAATGGAAATTAATAGGAAAAAAATTATATCTTTGTTGATTTTTATTACATTGTCTTCTCCTCTGGGATATGACTTTTCTTTAACATTTCAAAATTTGGAATAAAATTTTACAAAATTCGGACGGCTAGCTGCCATAGAAGGATCAAAAAATTAATGCCAAAGTAATACGAAAGCAGCTAAAATTTGGATTGTTGTAACATATACGCAAGTTAATTTAAATGTTATGTTTTTGTACATGAATAGGAATGATCAGCAAGGGTATATAAGCTTCGGCTGGCCGAAGCTAGCTTCCTTTCTTGTTTTTATTTATATATTTTATTTTTTAGAAAGTAATTTCTAATTTTTAAGAGCTTTTTTTCTTGTCTGTAGGGTGGTTTTATTTAATGGTAAGAAGAAAAAGTTTCTTGATTTTAGAACAATTTCCTGTGATTTAGAAATAACTTTTTTGTATTTAGAATAAATAAAGTAATCATAATACAAATCAGTTTTGTGTATCTTCAATAGATCAAATAAAAACACCTTAACGAGGAAGAAAACTAGTGACGATCGCACCTTCAACATACAAAAGTTCTGATATCAACATTTGTGACGAAAAATATTACACTCGTCATTAAATACACTTTATAACATTTTCTGATTCGGCCCGCCCTAGCAAACTGTTCTAGCCTTTTTCCCTTTACATGCATTTTCTATTGCAGCGTTTAAAAGAAATTTAAAAACAAATTGTTTTGTGCATAACTTTTTTACTTTTACATTTGCACATTAAGACATCAAAGCATTTCAAAATACCTTTAAAACGAGGTACAGCAGAAGTCTGTAGCTTTAGTACTTCAGATGCCATGGTTTTCAATTCTGAGCCTATATATACACTCAGAAAAAAACACCGTGCTAAAATCAAGCAAAATCAGTCTTGATTTAAGAACGATATCATTCTTAAAATTTTAAGATCGTTTCGTACTGAAAGTTCTTGAATTGAGCATGATTTTAACTTAAATGTCTATTAAGCACAAAAATTCTCAAACTCTATACAAAAATACTTAAATTGAGATTAAAAGTATTTACTTAAAGACTGAATCAAACTTAATTCCAGCTCAGAAAGTGATACTGAATGATTCTTGAAATTTTGAAAACATTCGTTCTTAAAATAAGAATTAGTCGTTCTTAAATATACAAATTCAACCAAAAATAGCGAATTTCTAGGGTGGTGCAGCTGTTAGAGGCGGAAGCACAACGAACTTTTGTACGTAAAGGTACCGACTTCGAATCCTCGTCGCGACAAGTCCACTCTTTACATTTTTTTTAAAGTTGTTTTTTTTTTTGGTAATATCTGTAAATAGTTTTTTTTTAATTTTTAAATTAAATAAATATAAATAAATTTAACTTGAACGCTAGTCCTTTAGTCAAAAGTTCTTGTGCCTTCTTTAGTCAACGCATTCTAAGATGCGTGCGTGGTCTATTTGTTTAAGGCGTCTGTCTGCAGTGCGAGTGGTCGCGGGTTCAAACCGAGGTCGAGGTAAGATTTTTCCTAACTATCACTTAAATCATTACAAAAAGTTTTTTCTAAATATAAAATAACGTTTAAAATATGTTTAAATGTAAAAATAAGTAAAATAAATAATGATGTTAAGTAAAACATTTTAAGTATAAAAGTAGTTAAATTAAGAATTATGCTTTCTTAGATTAAGTACAAAAGTACTAAAACTTTGGATTATGCCATCATAAATGAAAAAAATTTTTATTAAACTTATTTAAGCAGGCTATTTTTTTTAAATAAGTTTGATAATTTCAAGTATAAATAAGTCTAGATTTGGTAATAATTCATTCTTAATTTTAGACCGAACCGTTCTTAAAACGTACTGAAATCAAGTATTTTATGTCTTGAAAATTCGTACTTGAAAGCAGTATTTTGTTCTTAAGATCAGAATTTCGTTGCTTGGCTCACTTTTGACACTCAAAATACTAGATTCAAGCACGAAATACTTGATTTTTTCCCTGAGTGTAGTAGTCGCCTTCGCACACTCTCCTTGTGCGCTTCGTAACTTCCATGTATATCCATAGTGATATCTCTAATAGATACATTTTAACAGTTTTAGTAATTTTTGTTTCAGTGTAGTTATTTTTTAAAGTCCTTTAAGGCATTTGGCATCTCGGAACAAATACGGCTAACGCACGACGATGTTTAAAACCTATGGCGCAGAATGAACCGAATGTGTTTAAAAAAGGGGCAAAGGAATCATGACCACTCCAGCCCATCCAAGCTTCAAGGATTCCCGGAGGGGAAACAGTTGAGAAAGATATATAATGCGGAAAAGTTTCATTCTTTAATATCAAGGGAGAAAGAAACGCCCGATTGACGGCATAAAGTTAAATTTCGCTTCTCTATTGTTTCTATGCTTCTTTGCGAGGGTTTTAACTAAATGTGGTTTCTAAATATGACAAAACAATTTCCAGAGCTCACAACAATTACACTGAACCGCTGTTATAATTTTAACAATGGATTTATTGATTTTACATTTTTAACAAACAAGGTCCAGTTGTTTCGATGTTGGCGCGGCTCTATTTCTATATTCTAAATTCCAAATGCTTATTTTATTTTCTTTAATGTTTATAAATAATGTTTCAACCAGTACAATTTTTCAGATATTTATAATTTTGCATTTCGTGCACAAAGTGTAAATATTTCATCTAAATTTGATTTCTGCCCTCATCGGTTGTGTTCGCCCCGAATTAAGTGCTTAATTGCAAAGCGTTCCAGTTGATTATGCAAATCCCATTTTTTCCCCTATTTCCAATAGAAAACCCGGGTGCCCGCACTTAACTGTTGCAGATGAAACAGCGACAACAGAATAACACAAATTATTTCCATGTTGATGTTATTACTGTTTTATTCGGAAGGGTGCTGCTGCAGCCTGCAGTCTTCATGACAATGTCAATTGGACTCCAAATGAAAACGTATCCAGCTCCTCCCAGTTTAATTTTTAATTTGGTTACAAAAACTAAGATTACATTATAAGGGCTTCGTACTTGCTTTCATGGTTGCATGGTTGCTGGATTGTCTAACATAAATGACCGATTTGTGTGTGAAAAATTAAGACTCCTTCTATTTGAGTTAACAATAAATACTCGCCACTTATTCGAGTAAATAATTCATTTTGACTGAATTTTTGAGTTCTCCCCTTTGTATGTGTACAGGGACAATTGCCATCAATTTGGGAAAATTGTCGTTATATCCAACACAAACAATTCATTTCTTTTAATTTATTCAAGCCATAAGATTTCAATCAATAATGCCACTTCTTCTAAAGCTACCAATATTTCGAACAATTTAAATTGCCGTGGTCTCCCTGCATATTTAAAGCCGCAGTAAACGTAAAAAATTACAGCACAGTGGTAAGAGAGTAACAACTAATGTAAAAATGCCTTTTCATACTCAAATAAACTTTTGGGAGAACAACTTAAGCCAATTCTTTATTACTAATACCGAACTTGAAAGTTCTTATTCCAAACATATTTCTTTTTTTTTACTATTTGTCAGATTTATAAGCGAAATAATGACTTAGTCAGGGGTCGAACAATCACATAATAATTTTAAAGACGATTGATTATGATAAATATAATCTATAAATCTTCACGGACGTCACACTGCTTTTTCGGTTTATAGTTGCAGATGTTGATGCACAGATATTTGCATAAGTGGAAGTTCTGAAGGTTTGGTTCGGCTCCGAGGCCTTGGTTGAACGCTTTAGCCCTGTCACATGTGGCACATGCAAAATTATGAAACTGAAGATGCAGACGCTGGATTTGAATCGCACAGAGTCGTTTGCAAATATTTAAAGGAATTTCGTTAATGGAATTTGACTCGTGGCACAGCCAGGACCTGATTGGATTGCGAGCAGAAGGGGAAAAACTTTGACAATGCCCGACAGACAATAGCTGGGTGATGCGAAAAAGATGAACAAAAAATTGTCAATCAAGCGAAAGGATATTTTTCCCAACCGAGAGTGGAGTCTCCCTTATCGCCCCTTATCGTTCTCAAGGGCGTCTTAAAGTCAGTCCTAAATTTAATTAATATCCCAGTTGGCAACAGCACTGCGAAGTGGGCCAGACTTAGAGGCGTCGTCACATGATGCCATAGAATAAATTCCGTTGGAGCAGCTGCTGCTTCGCAGGACTCGAGCTGGATTGCCTAGTATTTTCGTAGGCATTTAAAACAATAACAAGGCTCACTAAGAAGGCCTGGGCTATTAGCATTAGCCAGCCCCAACCAGGTAATAAATCTCAGCCTGTCAGCCAGTCGCCTCCACCGGCAACATGAACACCCGAAGCATCAGCCCCACTCGCACCGACTTACTTACAGTATTTAAAAGGCAGTCGCGCCACGAATTTTTACTTATACCCTCCTGGTTTTTCCAAATTACCCGCATTCTGGCGAAAAGCGTTTATCTGGTTCTGGGCATCAAAGAGAATGAGTCGGACTCAACGCCGAATTTAGTCACAGATGCCAACACGATACGATAATCCGCGAGGGAGCGAAAATCCATCAAGGTAAGAGGGCGATTCATTACCCAGTCGCTGAGCTGAAGGGTACTCATAAATGTTTGGATCGCACCTTCAACCTATTTCTGATATTACATTTTGTGAAGGATAAGTGTTCCCATTTTGTGTATTTAGGGCTGCGACTTAAGACAAATAGGACACCAGCTTGGAAATTTGTCAATATTATTTACTGTGTATCCGATGGCCTATAAATACCAGACTTCCTTTTGTTTTTCAGCTTTTCCGACCCTATAAAGTATATATATTCTTGATCAGGATCACTAGCCGAGTCGAACTAGCCATGTCCGTCTGTCCGTCTGTATGAACGCTGAGATCTCGGAAACTACAAAAGCTAGAGGATTGACATTTTGCATGCAGATTTTTAGAGTTCCTACGCAGCGCAAGTTTGTTTCAAACAGGTGCCACGCCCCCTCTAACGCCCACAATCGCCCTACACCATTTTTTGAAAGGTGTCTGGCGCCCACAACTTTAAAGATTTCGGAAAAGTAAAAATGCAGTTTTATTCTATTTATCAATACCTATCGAATTGTAGAAGAAATTTTTCAAATCGGACAATCCATTAAAAAGTTATGAGCAAAAAATGAAACAGCCACTAGATGGCGCTAGTAGCTTTGACGCGTGCATATATTAATCTCTCTCCCACTCCCTTTAGCTGAGTAACGGGTATCTAATAGTCGAAGTACTCGACTATAGCGTTCTCTCTTGTTTTTTTTATTTTTGATGAGCGGTGCGTATCGTCACTTCTACTACATGCACCCATCCAAATTTAATAAAGTATTACTGCCATTCTGCAGTAAACTAATGAAATAAACTAATAAAAGCACCCCTTTTACACATATATACATATGTTTTTTTACTAGTGCAAAACCTGATTGCGTTACTCACATGTGCAGACTCACATACATAATCCGTTCTGATTGCCATGAATATTTCGGGAAATTTCACGCTTGACCTTTCCTTTCTTCTCCTCCCGACAATTGAATTGATTTCATTCTATCGCAGGGAAGATATAAATGTCAATACACATTTATTAAGTGTACGCTCGTGTACATATATCGATATGAATATAGACATACGAATGGGAGCAGGCTCGTAACTAAATAACTCAACTTCCTGCGAAGCGCGGGGCGGAATGCCAATATTTGATGCGAAGCCGTGTGCCTCACCTTTGCTTTGAACTTTGCAACAGGCCGCTGGGAGGAAGGCAGGTGTAGATGCTAGGCAAATATTGTCTAAGAACCGCGACGGTTCGCCCTCCGCAATACTTATACCCAGTACTTGTTGGCCATAAGGGTATGGTATGTGTATGTAGGTTTACGTTTCTATTTACGATTGGAACAGGCAAAATGTACAATTTTAACATAAGAAAAATATCCTTATGGCAAAAAACCTGCTTCCGTGAATTTTCTCTTAGTTTACACTGGGTATGGGTTTACTTACACTCGGTATTGAAGTCATGCTAGTGAGTGCTAGTCTAGTGCTAATCAAGAAATATGTATGTATTTTGTGAGTCTGAAACGTCTCCTTCACAGTGAATGGGCAAACTTTGGACTGATGTCATAATACCCCGTATTATGTTATAGTCGCCACATAGTGCGATTTAATTATAAACATCCTTCTTAAAAGCACTCAAATTCCCTCTGCAGCTCCGGTGTGGAGGTTGCTTTCGCCCGCCTTCTATTCAAAAAAGGACAGAAGCTATTGATTTTGTGAGCAGAGGATATTTTATAGTCGGAGCACTCGACTCCTGCTGCGCTGTTGTTGGTGTCCTGTGACAGGCGGCAATCAAGAGCGACTCCTCTTTCCAGTGCTGCTCCTACTCGCCCACAGCTGTAGTACGTTGAAGCGATACAATATTGCTGTCTCCAAACGGTGCAAGAGATGTCCCTTGAGCCCGCATAAGGTTGCTACGTTTGCGGATTTTATGCCACATATTGGCTTTTAATTTTACGCGCAACTGCTGAGCCGCAGTGTCAGCAGCTTTAGCGTTCGGCTATCAGCTAAATTATTGTTGGGATCATGCGACAAGGGCATTATCCTGCCAGGCCCTCCGTTTTGTGCACTTATGCAAATAAATGTATATTTTTATGTTCTGCTGAGTTTTAAGCGAACCACTGCTGGTATTTATTCATCCAGAGTTTGCATTCTAGGTAATGATTATGGAAAAAAGGTGGCTCTTTTTTTCCAGCCACGCTTTTGTCCCGGTAAATCTACTTTCCCGCCTCGGGGAAATCAGAACGGATGCCGTACAACAATGTGCGACACAAACTGTCGTCGGTTTATTTTATTACCTTGCAGATACTCACACAAGCAACTCACATGACTCACCCACGAGGGTACAAGGGTATAAAGCGCATTAAGCTGAATACACCACACAGTGATTCAATTTGCGGCATTTTACTTTTCATTATCGTGCCCGACTTGCAAAATTAACAATAATCATTTTTATGTCCCGCTCATGAAGTTATTAAAAACTGTACGTGCAGGAGTTTGGGCTTGCGTACACGGAGAAAAACTTCAGAGAATATTTTAAAATAATGTTATTAAAATAAACTGTGATATGAAGTGATGGATTACTATTGAATATTATTAATATAATTGGCAGTTCATAGCCTTCGTTTAGTGTCTAGTACCGGAAATAATATATTATCAAATATTAACTTAACAATCGCACAGACAAATTCCTGTTTTAATTCAGCGGAGATATATATTTATATAATACAATATACAGTGAAACAAAATCTGAATAAATATAGTCGGCAGACAGATATTATATTTTATATGATGGACGTTGATGCACTACGAGCAGTACAAACAAGTGGCCCAACGATACGATGCACGAGCTTGTTACGCCCGGGACCCTTTATCAATTAGGGCAAAAATGCGAGTTCGCGAGAAAAATACATGAAACAAATAGATACGGGACACATAAAGATTATAAAGGCTACAACCAAAGAGAATATAAACACTAAGAGGTGTAACGCCCATACAACTGAATGTACGGCAAAATTTTTGGTGTGGATTCAGAAAGTGGATTTATAATCTTCTTAGTGTGCGTTGTCCGTGTTAGATTCTTTGGTTGTGTTAGTGTGCAATTTCGTTTGCTCTACTGCGAAATGGGCTCAATGTCGCATCTGTCTGACGTTTCGAAACAAGGCACTGTGGGCTAGGGGTGTAGTCGCTCGACTGCGGATCGTGTCGGACCGAGTTCAACTCCGACTGAACGCAGCCTTCTTTTTTTAAGTATTTTTTTTTTTTAAACATTGTTTATTGAATAAATATTTTTTTTTTTTAAATTGAAAGAAAGGTAAAGACCATTAATGGATTGAATGATTTTGGTGTAAATCATTTCTTTCTAGGGATTGTGTGCTTGCTTTTTTGTTTAAAAAATAAAATTATTGTTATTTTTAGTCCCTGAATTGCATTTAAATAAAAATTAAAAATTAAATAAAATTATAAAAGTTAACTCGGATGCGTATTTCATAAACTTTTAATTCAAAAGTAATGAATTTAAAATATTTACAAAAAAATTAAAAAACAAACCAAAAAATTTAAAACAAATTCAAAACAAACAAAAAACTACAAAAAAACTTAAAAACAAAGAAAAAACTACAAAAAAAATTAAAAACAAACAAAAAACTACAAAAAAAAATTCAAAACAAACAAAAAACTACAAAAAAAAATAAAAACAAACAAAAAACTACAACAAAAAATTAAAAAACAAAACAAAAAATAAAAAAAACAAAGTAAAATAAATAAAAAAAAAATGAAGATAAAAATAAAACCACTTCGCCTCAGAGTGGACTCGAACCTCAATCGCATTATTCGCGGGCCACCAACTAACGCAATGCGCCACAGCCCTTTTTGAAATGTTGTGCGCAATGTGCCTTTTAGGCCGATTCCTTTTCGGGAACATAATTCAAGAATCAACAAATGAGACAAAAATTGAATTTCGACTTTTCTGCAGCGCGGAGTTTTGAGAGCGAGAGAGCAAGTGAGCGTGAGAGAGAGAAGTCAAGAAACGGCATTCTAAAAATAGACTGAATACGTGTGAGTCGCATTTGACAAAAATTACGCTGCCTCCGTACATTTTCTTGCTCCTCGTTACACATCTTAGTGTTTATAATATCTTTGCTACAACTAAGATTGAAGCAAAAGAGATAAAATTTTAGTTTTTAATACAGGGACAGGGCGTTAAAGTGAACACTCGGCTGTAAAAAACAAGATTATTCAATCTTTTAAGATTTTATAGTTTCCAACATTGTTATAATGTGTTACTCTATTATAGCTTAAAAATTAATTAAAGTTAAGTGTATTTTGGTCTCGACTTAAAATTTTTTTCCATACATTAAGTTCCAATAAAGCACACTTATACATTTGATGATTTTTTTACACAAATAGCTTAAATCGATTTCTTACAGTGCATTTCAGTTGTATCCTTTTAAGCACATTTGTGTTTAAGCTTTTAATGAAAAGCGAATACAATACAAAAGCGGCCTCTCTCTCTTCTTCCTCATACACTTTCAATTATGAAATTTAATTTGCAATGATAACAAAAACCAGCACAAATATTTTTTCCATAAATGAGGTTCAGGTTACACATTCAGCAAGTAAGTCGCGAATCTGCGGCAACAAATAATATATACAAATAAGCAAACCAGTAATGTCCACAAATGAAGTCAGACAGTTGAATAGTTAAGGGGTTATATACCTTTTTGAGCGAAAAAAATTGAGGGAACTTTGGATTTTTTTTCAGGTGTGTAGCAATTATTTTATGAAACTGAAGTTATTATTTATTGATAGTACATGTTTTTATCAAAACAACAAGCGTTTGATCTTGAAAATATATGAATAATTTACAAAGTTATGGCAATTCTCTCGGATTTCTCTCATTTTTTTTTTAAATTATTCGTAATGATTGTGCCGAGTTCGTGAACGATTATTTTTAAGAATATTTGCTTTTTTCTGCATACAGTAACAATTTTTCAAAAAAGTTGATTTTTCGAGTACTAAAAATTTTATTAAAAAATTTTTTTCTGCGAAATCAAAATTGACGCATAAAAACTGAATCGTTCACGAACTCGGCACAATCATTACGAATAATTTAAAAAAAAAAATGAAGAAGATCGATCAAATAGTTCTTGTGCAATCGTGGTCACCGCAAGCCGATATAAAAAAAAAGGGTTCCGAGAGAATTGCCATAACAACACATAGCAACCTGTTTGCGAATGCTTTTCCGCTAACAACAAACTAAAAACAAGAAAGGAAGATAGCTTCGGCCAGCCGAAGCTTATATACCCTTGCAGATCATTCCTATTCATTAACAAAACATTAATTTAAATTAACTTGCGTATATGTTACGACAATCCAAATGTTAACTGCTTTGAAATTGAAATCGAAATTTTTTGATCCTTCCTATAGCAGCTATAAAATATAGCCGTCCGAATTTTGTTAAATTTTATTCAAAATTTTAAAATGTTAAAGAAAAGCCAAATCCCAGTGAAGAAAAGAATGTAATAAAAATCAACAAAGATATACTTTTTTTTCTATTAATTTCCATTTAATTTTCCGATCGTTCTTATGGCAGCTATATCATATAGTCCTCCGATTTTTTTTTAAATTTTATTCGAAATTCAAAAATATTTAAAAAATAGTATTCCCAAAAGTAGAAGGTAATATTTTAAAAAACACTAAAGCTAGAATTGTTTTACGTTTTTTTTTTTTGATTTTTCCTCCGATCCGGTCGGTTCCGACATATATACTACCTGCAATAGAAAGAAGACTTTTGGGAAAGTTTTAGTTACTTATTTTAGTTACTAGATATATAAACCTACTTTCTCTTAAAAACAGAATGCAAATATTCAAAAAAATATCCATTTTATAGCACAAATAAGACTTGCATACACAATGGTGCTATTTTTGTTGCCGCAACTGTATATGTATAAGATATCATTGAACGATTAAAAAAAAATGGTAAACCTAGAGTTAAATTGATACATAATGACTAAATCCCGATTTAGATGAACAAATATTGAATTTATATGAGAAATGAGAATGAGAAAATATTAGAAAGTGTATTTAATGACGAGTGTAATAATTTTTCGTCACAAATGTTAATATCAGTTTCCTATTTGGAACTCCTTAAAACAATTGAAATCATTTTATGACCCTAAAATACAGTTTGGATACGCACATACAAAATTTAATGCTTGGGCAGCGTTTAATCTTCTGAGCTGGCAAAATTGGCTATTTTTGTTTCTGAATAACTTTTGAACGTGACTTTTTACAGTAATGTGTTATACATCAAAATTTAAGAAATCTCAAGAGTTTTAAAAAAAATCGTTAGAGTCGTTTTTGAGAAATATAAAAAAAACTAAAAATAACCCTAAAAAAATGGCTTTGTGCATAACTTTTTAGCTATTGCATATACATAAATAGTGTTGAAAAGGCGTTTATTGTACTTCAAAATACCTTTAATATTAGGTAAAGCACAAGTCTGTAGCTTAAGTATATCGCAATGGGCTTACGAAATTTAGCCATTTATAGCTGTTTTCCCGCTAAACTAGCAAGTTTTTCCAAAAGTGGTAGAACTAATGTTTCTTATATCGAGCTGTTTAACACCATATAAAATTTCCAGGATTTTAAACCAACGTTTTCGGACAAACTCACAAACTGACAAACAGAATTACATTTTCATTTTGGGAAGAAGAAGAAAATATTCTTTTGGAATTTATTTTTACTTTTTTACTTATTCCGCTCTCTCTTCCAAGTCAATTGATTTTCTGAAAGTCTTGGTATGCAATCCTGTTAGTTTTTTCGATACCTTTCGATTGGTGTATCACTCATTATGATCGGACCATCACAGCAGATTTTCATTTCTTTGTGTACTTCGCACACTCTCCTTGTGCGATTCGTCACTACATGGACTGCCGTCCATAGTGCTAGTTGATCGATTTGAATATTTTTTTTTTCAACAATAAAGTTAAATTAAAAGAATATATTGGGAAACTTGGAGCCCATAAGTAATTTATTTATATTTTTTTTTCTTAAAAAAATCCATTTGCTTTTCTTAAACAAAAATTTTTACTAACAAATTTTACCGCAATATGTTTTTTTTACATATTTATTCGCCTTTAACAATATCCCATCAAAAGATGGTCGCTATAGGGTACCGCTGATTTAAGGCAGACTTTTGGCTTTTTCGCCCCAGTGTGCGAGCTCGCACAGGGTATTGAAACAGACATACAGACGGACATGGCTATATCGACTCCCCTATTGATCCTGATCAAGAATTATATACTTTATGGTGTCGGAAACGCCCCCTTCACTGCGTTACAAACTTCTGACCAAAATTATAATACCATCTGCAAGGGTATAAAAATCTTTAGCCTAGTATTTAGTACGGCGAAAACTGCTAGCTAAGCATAGGAGTAAGCGAGAGGCAAATAGGTAGCTAAAGGCTTTAGCCGGCCACTTTTTTCACCGCGGTACACAGATGAGCTAAGGAAATGGTAAGGAAATACTAAAAAAATACCAGATGTAGAATGATACCATTTAACGGGATGCAGAAGCCAAGTTCAAGCTTTTTTTTGTCAGAGGTGGTACGTCTGCATTTCTGTTTATAGGACTATGTAAAAAGAACGCCCAAAATCGGTATAAAATAGCCGCGGCGTCCAAGTAAGTTTTATTTTTGATAAAAAAAAATAAAAATCAACAATAATCATTATTGTTGAGTTTTATTTTTTTCGATCAGAAATAATGATTATTTTTGATTTTTATTTTAAAACTCAAAAATAATGATTATTTTTAAGTTTTATTTTTTTGATCAAAAATAATGATTATTGTGTGAGTTTAAAAAAAAACTCATAATGATTACGGTCCCTGATAAATTGTCAAAACATTTTAACATTTTGTCATTAAAAATTTTTAAAAGACTATAGTCCTTAAAATACAAATTGCAGTTTGCAAACATATATATTTGTGCGCAAATTAAAATTGCATTGATAACATTGTAACTGATGGAAAGCATAAAAATTCACGAATCTCTCTTAAATTCACATTCATTTATTATATGTTTTTAAAAAATGTCAAAGATTTACATGTGTATTTTCATTGATTTGACAATGATGAGATCGCAAATAAATTTTTTTTTGGTGGGGATAATGTTAAAATTTTTTTTTTTTTAAACTCATTAAAAAAAAAATATTTTTTTTTAAGGCAGGTGTAGGGTTTTTGGCACCGAAAAATCGACTAACTTTGCGATTTTTTCTATAAAAACTGGTTGGATGGTTTTTTTTTAAACCTTTTGTATATTATTAAGTGTCATTTAATAAACATTGACTAAATGTTATAGCCGATACTATCGGCTAATATATCGGTGGCAAAGCGATTACTAGAACACTATTAAAAAAAGGCGTTTTACGGTGTTCTCTGTACCTCCGCTAAAAATAATCGGATTTCCATTTTGTTTTTACATTTCGCTTAAGAATTAAAAAAACCCGCCCCCTATGAAGCCCTTGTTTTAATTTTTTATTTTTAAGCATTTTTTTCGATAGTCCAAAGTCAAAAATGCGTTTTTCTCCTACAAAATTTGACTTTCGGCTTTAAAATAAAATGTTTAAAGTTAAAAATATAAAAAAAAACGCGAAACTCAATTTTGTTCACAGATACCAAGGACGCCCTGGTCTTGCACGTTCTTCACTCCGTTTTCATCACTAGCAAGAGAGGAAAAAGAGGATCTTCGGGGAACTTGAAAGTGAAATATACAATTCAGGACTCATGAAACAACTTCATTATCTACAAGTGCATCGAAAAAGAACTTAAATCGCCCCTAGCAACTTTAAGAGATGAGACTTATACAATTCCAGTGGAAACAACTCAAAAGCTCGTTCCCTCCATGGGAAATCGGCTCAAGGGTGTCCAGATCCAAAGGGGAGGACACACAAAATATTAGTAGTTTAATTACAAATAATATGTTAAGTATAATGGAATGCACGAAATAAAATTAAGTTTTTATGAAATCGTTGTTTTCTTTTTATGATTAAGAAAATCTCTTTTATTAATTAAACATGTTAATATTCCATGCTAAAATACTGCGTTTAAATTTTTCTGATATCTTTTTTAGTTTAGCAGGAATAACGACTAGAACTTTTTTTTGCTAGCTGCACGAAATAAGCTGCGAGCCACTATACATATAAATAAACAATCCTTGCAGCCAATAATATGCTGCATTGGGACAAGTCCATACTTTTTCGAAACATTTTTAATTAAAATGCTTAAGCTTGTAGATTTATATAAACGTCAAAAATTAAATCTGATTCACGGCACAATTTCAGCAGTTGTTTTAGCTTCAAAAAAAATCAGATTTCCAGTTGCGCAAGTTTTTATACCCGTTACTCGTAGAGTAAAAGGGTATATTGTATTCGTGCAAAAGTATGTAACAGGTAGAAGACCCCATAAAGTATATATATTCTTGATCAGGGTCACTAGCCGAGTCGATCTAGCCATGTCCGTCTGTCTGTCTGTCTGTCCGTATGAACGCTGAGATCTCGGAAACTACAAAAGCTAGAAGGTTGAGATTTTCCACGCATATTCTTGGGCTTCCTACGCAGCGCAAGTTTATTTCAGCCGAGTGCCACGCCCCCTCTAACGCCCACTAACGATTTTAAAATGTGTCTGGCGCCCACACCTTTAAAGATTTCCGAGAAGTCATAGAGTAATTATGTATAGAGACGCCATTTGCTCTGCCGCTCTCTTCGGCGAATTCGCCAATGATGCCACCTAGGCGAAAAACGAGAATTTCCCTCATTTTTACAATGTTCGATTCAAACATGCATTCTAGGCCCATGGTGAGTTTTATGGGATTTTATATATCAGCACCGCTCTAACTCACTGTTTTGCTTTTGGGTGTGGACTCTCACCACTATTGCTGTTGCTTCGCACAGAAGTTCGCTTCGAACTTCGGTCTTGAATTGGCTCTCAGCAGAGCTTGGGCAGAGGTTCGGGCAGAGCAAATGGTGTCTCTATATGGGCACTTCCAAAATGTCGCTCGGGCATTTGCACACCTTTAAAGTTGAAAAAAAATTGTAAAACAATGGATTTTAATTTTAATTATGGGCTTTTCTTTTCACTCTTCCCAAGCTCTATTTTTGGTAAAAATCTTGATTTTGTACCACTTTTAGTTTTTAAGATATCGGTAAAAAACTGCCGTATTCGCTCGGGACAAAAATATAAGTGGATTTCGGGGAAGTTCATACAACACCAGAAATTAGCGAATTCTGATGGAATATTTTGCGATGCGATTTTTTTAGAATGTTGTTCAAACATGTCGCTGTGAAATGCTTTTGGTTTTACTCAAAAATCCTTTGCCGTTTTTTTTTTTATGCAGTTTCAAACACATTCGCTCGGGACATGTCGCTCGGGACATTTTTTCCGACTGTTTTGTAAAGTGGATTTCTTTACCTCTATCTCTCAATTGCTGGATGTTTTGATTTTAACTTAATAGTTGAACATGTAAATGAAGCATTCAGTACAGAAAAAGGTCACATATTAGCATTCCTATAGGATAAATTAACAACAGAAGACAAATCCAAAAAATAACAAAAAAATAGCCAAAACCTGATTTTTGCGTATATTGGTGGAGTTTGTGATAAAAATAATCAAACTATACTCCAATTTTGTAGTTAAGCTCAGTATCCAACTAATTAGAAACTAATATCGGGGCAAAATCATGTGGAAATATGTTTTATTCAAGTTTCAAGGTTTTTGGCTTGGTGGACTTTTTTTTGGAAGTGCCCATATAGTTTCTTACTCTATGGTATTTATACCCGTTACTCGTAGAGTAAAAGGGTATATTGTATTCGTGCAAAAGTATGTAACAGGGAGAAGGAAGCGTTGCCGACCCTATAAATTATATATATTCTTGATCAGGATCACTAGACGAATCGATCTAGCCATGTCCGTCTGTCTGTCTGTTACTGTGTTTATACGATGCCGAATTCACGCTATCATTTCACGCTTTCGGCAGATTCGTGCTTGTATAAACGCCATTTCGTGAATTCGGCAACACACGAAAGTTGACTATGATTTCAGCCTCAAAGCGTGATTTGGTGGTGCGCAACCAACTTAACGCTATACAGACCAGGTGGCAACGCTGTGCATAAAAGTGAAAATTAAAACGCAAATTCGGCAAACAAAGTGGATAAGTTTTAAAAAGTAATGGAATCCAAAAGATCTTTTTGGTCAGACGCCGAAATTACGGAGCTGCTTGGCCTGGTGAAGGAGGATAACATATTGGGCAAGCTCGATGGCAAAACGAAGAGGAACAATTTGATTTACAAGGGCCTCGCAGAGTCGATGAAGGCTAAAAACATGAACAAGACCGGAGACCAAATAAAAACCAAGCTAAGAATGCTAAAAAAATCATATTTTGATGTGAAGCGCAGCAATGCAGTCAGTGGGGCTGCAAGGAAGACGTGCGCCCACTTCGACGAGCTTGAAGACATGTATGGCACTCGCCCTGTGTCTCAGGCTGTAGGAGTGGACACCTCAGAGGAGGGATTTGTGGTCATCGACGGCTTCGATGACCTAGCCAATGAGGTGTACACCGAAGCAGAGGAGATGGAGGAAACCAATGCACCTGAACTCCTGGTGGAGACATTCATGCCTAGGAGCCGCCAAACTTCTAGTAAGCATATTAAATCTCATTAACGGTAACGGTATTGTTTAATGATTTCACTTGGTTTTCAGACAAGGCAAACGTCGTGCATATGCTGCAGAAGATGTCAGAGGACAACAAGGAGGCGTTGGACAGGCTGGAGGTGCAGAACCAGGAGTTTCTGGAGGCTCAACGCGAGATAGATGCCACCTTTGTGCAGAGCATGCGCGAGGTACTGGCGGAGGATCGAGCCGAGACCCAGAGATTCATGCGTGAATTCTTTAACTCAAATTAAAGTTAGAATAAACCTACCTACTACCTACCATTAAAGCTGAAGTATATTAAAACGAAACTAATAGTGCATTTTTCATTTATTTTGAACTGCTTCTCAAAGGAAAGTTAGAGACAATGTATTCCTTAAGGTGTACCCTAAGATCGGATGGATCGCATTCTGGAGATTCCAAGATTTGGTTGCACTGCCAGTCTGGTGGTTGCTGGATACTTTCCAATTCGTTAATTGGCGTAAACTTCTCTCTTCTCATTTCCACGAAGTTATGAAGTGTAGCGCAAGCCAACGCAACATATGGAACAAATTTGTAGTCGACATCTATTCTTTTGGCCAGGCATCGCCAGCGTCCTTTCAGTCTACCAAAGGCGTTCTCCACCACAATTCTGCCCGAGCTAAGGTAGCAGTTAAACGACTCTTCCTGTGGTGTTAGGTGTCCAGTGTACGGTTTCAGAAGCCACGGTAGCAAAGGGTATGCAGGATCTCCTAGGATAATAAAGGGAATTTCTTTGTTGTCCACCAGTTTTATAAATTCCGGAATAATTCGGCTATGGTTCTTGAAAATTCCTGATTCTTTAAAGACCGTGGCGTCGTGGACACTTCCCGGAAATTTCATGCTGACGTCTCTAAACCTAAAAATAAATAATGTTTAGAAAAACAACCAATACCTATATATGTACATACTTACAAGTAATTGTTGTCAACTACAGCTTGCATGACCATCGATGTCCATCCCTTTCTATTTACGAAATCCATGTAGCCAATCTTTGGGGCCTTAACAGGAATGTGTGTTCCTGAATAATTGATATATAGCGTTTATAATTTGTAATTTATATTTTAAAAGGCATTTTACCGTCAATAGCTCCAATTACGTTAGGAATGTGACACATTTTTTCAAATGCACCTGCATTTTGAATGCATTCATCCAGTTTTGGGAATGAAATTAATGCACTTGTAAGTTTCAATATTGCTTTAACAACAATATGAAAGTACTTGTACACGGTACTTTTATGTACTCCAAATACATCTCCAATCACTCGATACTCGGCACAGGTCGCTAGTTTGTATACGGAGATCGCCACTTGTTTCTCCAAGGGGACAGGAACGGTTAGAAACATGCTCTGTATCGGTAAGTGGGGACGTAGCAATTCGCACAATTCAAAAAATGAAGTCTTTGACATCCGAAAGTTCTCAAAAAACCAATGTTCATTTTTTGGCTCTTGCATTAGTGCCCAAAAAGCATTGCTTCTTGGCCTGCTCTTAAATCTTCGCACTCTAGGTGTCCTCTGGCTAAGAGTCGCAGTTGCAGCCGGGCAAGTCTGCATCAGCATCCTGTGACTTCTGGCTACCAAGAATTGCCTTGCTTTTAATAAAGCCATCGATCTTCTGTGCCTCCACTCAGCGACTTTGGAAATTAGTTTAGAAGTTCTTATTTGCCGATTGTAAATGAAGAATTTAAGTTTATTCATCGCGTTGTTCGGTTTGTTTACATTTTGTAAAAGTGTGACCAGACTAAAATACCAAATTTTACACGTCTGGCAACTATACTGAAAGCAAATCACGAAATGATATGTGTCGTATAAACAGGGGTTATTTCTATTTCGCGCTTTCAAGAAATCGTGATTGCTATCGTATAAACATAGTATGTGTGAACGCTGAGATCTAGGTAACTATAAATGCTAGGAACTTGGGATTAACCACAACTATTCTTGGGCTTCCCACGCAGCGCTCTTTCTAAGGCTCACAATCTCCTTAAAGGACTTTAAAATGTGTCTTGAGCTCGTACCTTTAAAAATGAAGGAAAAATATTTATAAAATTTTGGTGTATTTTCAAAAACGATCAAAATGTAGAAAGAATTTTTGAAAACGGACCACTCATTAAAAAAGTTATGAGCAAAAATTGAAAACGCCGCTAGATGGAGCCATCAAAAATTTCAACAGCCGCTACAATGAGTCTATATAGTTCCTTACTCTATGTCGAAAGCTTTTAAAATATGATATCAGTCATTTTAAACATTAAATTCCATAAATAGATTTTTAAGTTTCTTAAGAAAATTTTCTCCTGTTCATTCTTCGATTTTAAATGCGCGATATTTTTTTTTTAATTTTTTTTTTTTTTTTTCTTGGGCGCACTTTCTGACGTTGTGGGAAGCAGTGGATGGAGCCATAAGTTGATCCAATATTGATAAAAAAAAACTGTACTGCACCTGATAAAAAATGTATTTATAAATGTTAGAAATCTTATCCTTGAATCGGCCTACATTTGAAAATAGAAAACCAATTTCTTGTTATTAGAAAATTTTCCTTCGAAATTTTTTTATACTAAGTTTCATAAGAATTTTGGTAAATATTTTTTAGCACGAATCTTCTTTCGGGAGTTGCAATCTGTGTTTTGCATTGATCCTGTTAGCTAAGTTGACAGATGATTTAATTGGATCTGATGTATCCAATGATGTATGGAATATGTGCTTTAAAGTGTTAATTGGAGTGCTTTTCCTCGCATGATGCAGTCGATCTCACATGAATTGTATTGAAGAATTGTATTGAAATATTGTATTAAAGTATTGTGCTTTCAATTATGTCACTTCCGTGAACGAGGATCTTATGAACCGTTGCGGTCATGGGTAACCAAGGATATTTGTCTACAATAAGTTCCGCCGTATTAAAGCAAAAGCTTTGGAATTTTTTCACATTAAGGGCTGGTACTTAACCCAACAAACAGTCGTCTAAAACAAAAAACTTCATATGCAATATAATTTATTGACGTTTTTATACCCGTTACTCGTAGAGTAAAAGGCAGGGGCCATAAATAATTATTTGAGATTTTTATTTTAAAATTACTACTGTGATATTTTGTTTTAAACGTCAAAAATAACGTTCTTTTTACTCTTGTCCACAAAATATATGCATGTCAACAAATCTGAAAAGCAAATTAACTGTTATATGTTCAAGTCTATAAAGTGCTTAAAAACCTGTTAAATTGTTGATTAAAACTTGTTCAAATCTCAGTAGGTCTTTTAAAGTTAAAATCTTAAATATGATTACTTTCGGTCCCTGGTAAAAGGGTATGTATTCGTGCAAAAGTATGTAACAGGGAGAAGGAAGCGTTTCCGACCCTATAAAGTATATATATTCTTGATCAGGGTCACTAGCCGAGTCGATCTAGCCATGTCTGTCTGTCCGTCTTTCTGTTTGTCTGTCTGGATGAACGCTGAGATCTCGGAAACTACAAAAGCTAACAATTGGTGAATCATTTATCTTTCTCCCAATGGAGTAGACATTAAACCATGTTTTAAACTATTCTGATGCGGCAAAAACTTTTCGCACTTTAAAAGCCTCTTCCCATAGAGTCCATCCGTGAAACGGTTGGAATTTTTGACAAATGCACATCCACCATCCACCATTCGATAACAGCTGACTTGAAGAGCAGTTGCTCATCTCAACATTAACGAAGGGGGCTTTCAACTCGGAAAAACTGTCGCAAAATGGCGCTCTCCTAATCTTATTGTACAATAATACAATAAATAGCATAAGATAATAGTTAAAATTCATATCTGAACTTTAATGACATATGCTATAACGAGTATGCATAGATATTCCTGACTGGGGGAGAGCCTAACCTCCGGTACCCCACACTCCGCTCTTACTACGCCTCTGTCTAGCCAATATTAACATGAAAAAATTGTAAACAAAACCAAATTGGTGCTGTTTTGGTAATTTATAGTAACTTTGGAACTTTATAGGAGTACATAGTACACTTTTAATTAATATTAGTTATTATTTACGAAGTGCAAAACATATTCTGAGACTTTGCTGCAAACATTATGTTTTCGTACGCAGAACAGCTTACATTTTGGCCCACTCATAGCAACCTGTTTGCAAATGCTTTTCCGCTCATAACAAACTACACATAATTAAAGAAAAGCCAAAAAACAATGACCTAAAGCATTTTTTAATTTTTTCCCGCCATCGATTTGATTTGTTCTCGTAGAGAATGTTCCAATTCTCACTGTCAAGAAGAAGAATTCAGAGTTGCACCGAAAAAACATCGCCTAAATATCGCATAAAAGAGCCCGTCAAAGTCCGTCAAAATTGGATGGCGGACTAACTGGGAAATTTTCGGAACGGCAAAACCTTACGGACCATCCGTTCAACGGATTGTAGATGGTGGATAGAGCTCTGTGGGAAGACCCTATAAGTTTTTATTATTTAGGGCCGGTTTCTCGAGTGCCGGCTAACATTTATCGAACAGAAGAAGTGCCTGCTAAGCGATTTTGGCTTTCTCGAGCCAAAATGTGAGAGCTAACTTTGACAGGGACTTGGACTCCCTGCTAGGCGTTTTCGGCTCGATAGAATGACAGCTGATTTCCCAAAGCCAACTAAGAAGAAGAAACGAAATCACAGCTGACTTTGCCTTTGAATTATACCCAAACAGCTGTTCAAATAATCAAACCACGCCATTTTTTGCGCTTTACAGCACAATTCTGTGCGTTAACAGCACTCTGTAATTGCTTCTCGATCAGATAAATTAAAGGCGTCGAGAAAACTGTTAAATTGCTGAATTGTTGCATTTTGGTCAGCTGTTAATCATGATTAACAACATTTTAGTGTTATCCGTTCGCATTATCTATTTAAAATCAATTTTTAAAGTCTATTAGTAGTTCTTCTTACCGTGCTAACCACACTTTTAAAGATTTTGAGGAAGTATAAATGCAATTTTATTGTGTAACTTTTTTTTTTTCTTTTTCCACAATTGATCGATGATTATTAATTTTATACTCGACAAATTTTGCATTG
The DNA here is from genome assembly GCA_035046095.1 of Drosophila pseudotakahashii. Classification (NCBI taxonomy): domain Eukaryota; kingdom Metazoa; phylum Arthropoda; class Insecta; order Diptera; family Drosophilidae; genus Drosophila; species Drosophila pseudotakahashii. The sequence continues at coordinate 1,433,883 of JAWNOE010000134.1, read as the reverse complement.
GCTGAAAGGAAATTAATAATTTGATTTGTATTTAAAGTTTAAACACATAATCTACTTTCAAGTAGAAGCATACACAGTGTGTATTATATTATGTAAGTATGTATGTAAGAATTTTATTTGGATGTGAACGAATTGGGTGCACAATTTCAAAATAATCAAAGCAGACACCTCCTAGTGCGCACTTACAAATCCCATATTCAAAAATACAAATTTTGAAAATCGGATTATAACAGTTGAAACTACACTTTTTTGAAACATTAAAATCAGTGTGCTATTAAAATTACATGCCTTGAAATTGAGTTTACTTTCCTCTACTTTTGTTGGAACAAAATCCTGCAATTGTATAAAATGTCTTGGAACAAAAATACATACAGAAAGTTACAATGCTCACCCTGACATAAAGCTGCATTAGTTTGTTTTCGAAAATTACTCCTTTGCCAAACAAATGTTTCAGTACGATCTCCCTTTAAATTTAAGGCCTAAATGTTCTGCCGTCAATAAATATATGCATTTTTATCCAGTCCATGTTCTATTAAAATTGTAATAATTTAATTGACAACCAACATTAGTTTTTTTTTAATTTACCTTTAAAACAATTCTTAAGCGCTTCACAATAAAATTGTCTTAATATATTTTCGATGTCTATTATAAAGGTACGTAGATTTCCACGGATGCATTTGACAAAGATTTAAAAAGAAATTCAAGTAGACTTTTTTAAGGTCAACTGAGCTCAGCTAATTGTCGGTTTCTGTGTCCTATAAATTAATGAGAAAACAGAAAAATTATATGTCAACGTTTAGGCGGTGCTCAATGGCCCTGAAGTTTAGCTAAAAATTACGTGTAAAACTATAAATTTACCCCATCCTATTTCTTGTCAGATTTCATACATATGGGCTGTTCTTTTAAAAACGCGTTCTTTTTACGCGTAGTATTTGGAAAATAAAAACGCGTATCAGGATTTGGCCGAAAAAAAATATTTTTTAAATTAGAATTTTTTTAGTTTACCAAAAAACGTAAATTTTAAAAAAGGACTCTCTTATTGTCTTTTGCATTAATACAATGTTTTCTTAAAAATAAAAACAAATTAAGATGTTCAAAAATGTTTGAAACATTGCCCCCACAAACAAAAATAATATTTTGTTCTAATTTTAATATATGCGCCATATCGTTAGTCACAATCGGTTTTTGTTCAAAGAATGGAGCCATTTTTAGCTTTTCAAATATAAAATTTTTTTTTAATATGGCCTCGGCTTTTTTCTATGAAAACACGTAGCAGAAAATTGGGCTGCTCTCTCACTCTTATTGAATCCTTATGGATTTTAAGGTTTTCTTATCGTTTGATAGTCTTTTAAAAATCTTTAATGACAAAATGTTATGTCTTTTAACCCTCCATTTAATAAAACATAATTTGATATTAATTTTATTTGTTATTTGTTTGTATTATGTAATTTATTAAAATTAAATTTTTAATTTTTTTTTAGTTAACGATTAATCAATGTCTTTTAAAGTTAAACTTAAAACTGTTACGGTCCCTGTTATTGCTACGGTCGATTATTGCTAAATTTAATTCGAAAGTTTAAAAAAGAGTCATATCCCAGAATAGAAGAAAATACAATAAAAACCAACGGAGCTATAATTTCTTTTCTCTTATTTTCCCATTAATTTTTCGATCGTTCCTATGGCAGCTATATTATAAAGTCCTCCGATTTTTAAAAACAATTTTATTTGAAATTCAGAAGTATTTAAAGGAATTGGATTTCCAAAAGTGGAAGACAAGGGTATAAAAAGTCAACTCAAATGTGAATATTTATTGAAACTTTCACAAAACGATCGCTTGTGACCTAACTTTTTGAAGCAATATCAAGACATGCCACAGTTACTCAAGAATCGAAAAAATAGAATAATATTTCACACATTTTATCGAACATAGAAACATTGTAAATGGCTCATTGCATGTGAAACGTGCCAGGCAATTTGGGGTCAAGTCTCAGAAAAATTCGAAATTTGTTTTTTCGATAGAGAGTTGAAATAAAACAACCCATATTTTGTATCGACATTTTTAGAATTAAGCAGCACTTGAGACTCGTTTAAGGTTTTTTAATATTTGGTATGCAACATTGTGAGATAGCTCAATATCTTTCAGAAAAATACCTTTTAGTCGGTGCTCCTAAACGAAATTTCTTGGTTTGCCTTTCGATCTCATTTAGAACCGTTCCTTGCCGGAGGATTCGTAGATGCTTCTTTGAAAAACATGTTTAGACTTTGGGTAATGGTATTTGCATGTTTGGTTGCGGTTGCTTTGTGGTATTCATGCAAATGAAGACAATATAGGCTTTTCATTGATTTGCTATGGTCTACCATTTTATCGCCTTTCCTTTCTTCATCCTTTTGTTGGTGTTGGTATGGGTACAGAATCCAATGCCGTGCTATTGAAACGAAAATAATAAAGAACTTACTGCATCAAGTAATTATTCCTGCATTTAGAGTGTTTAACAAATAGTCCCAGGGAAGACTTAATTTAACTTCTGAAATGGAAAAGTTTTCATTTACTTATGTAAACGCTTGCCGTGTACGCCGCAATTCGTCTTTCCGATTCGAAACTTTGTTAATTAGGCATGGACAATTTGAGCGCAATATAAGCAATAATAATAAATGAGGGGAACGCAAAGGGGCTAAATGAAATGAAATACTTATTGAGACCTAAATAAGTTGCAATAATAATACGCAGTATGATGAAAACCTCTAGAGTATATTTTAATAAAAACAAAAACCGTTGTATATGCCGGTGCTTAATGCTGAACAGGCTTTGGCTGTTTTAAGTCTGTGCCAAATAGCTACACCAAAAAAAAACAAGAGAGAACGCTATAGTCGGGTGCCCCGACTATCAGATACCCGTTACTCATCTAAGGGAGTGCGAGGGAGATAGATATATAAAATCTTTAATCAGGCATAACTTTTTAACGAATGGTCCGATTTGAAAAATTTCTTCTACATTTCGATAGGTATTGATAGTCACAATAAAACTGCATTTTTAGTTTTCCAAAATCTTTAATGGTGTGGGCGCCAGACACCTTTCAAAAAATGGTGTAGGGCGATTGAGGGCGTTAGAGGGGGCGTGGCACCATTTTGAAATAAACTTGCGCTGCGTAGGAACTCCAAGAATATGCATGCAAAATGCCAATCCTCTAGCTTTTATAGTTTCCGAGATCTCAGCGTTCATACGGACGGACAGACGGACAGACGGACAGACGGACATGGCTAGTTCGACTCGGCTAGTGATCCTGATCAAGAATATATATACTTTATAGGGTCGGAAAAGCTTCCTTTTCCCTGTTACTTACTTTTGCACGAATACAATATACCCTTTTACTCTACGAGTAACGGGTATAATTATCAAAGAAACTAAACTGTTCGCACATTAATTCTAAACTATTGAGTTTCGATTATATTGTTATAAGATGAGTATTAAATTAATACTTCCGCGAGTGTTATAGTTAAACTTTCGGTATGGAAATTAAAGCACTAAATATGAACTTTATAATATTTAGTGTAACATTAATACTACACAGTTCAAATTTTAAACAATTCAGTCGTAATTCAATTCCACACTTTTATTCTGGACCTAGTATATTTTTAATCAAGAGTTAAACAATGGTTTTTTTTTTGGTGTACTCTATGAACAGTTCAATAAAAATAGATTACTTTTAAAAAGTTAAGATAACTGAAATGAAAGTTTGATGACGGGGCCTACAGGTTAAAGTGGATGACAGAAAGATAAGACTAGACCTGAAAGCTGTTCTACTTCCAATGCTCTGCGATGATTAGGACGCGTAAACTACTTTATTCTGTTCTTGCTGTCTACTTTTAGGCCATTTAACCACCAAGAAGCAGCTAAAATTAAATGGAACATAGATTATTTAATGGGGCGTAAGAGTAATGTACAGTGTTAAGAAATATCAAATTAATGCCTCTGGCAGCATACCATACTTCTTCTGTGTGTTTATTTTCGTCTGAGAAAAAGTTTTTCGCCCTAAATAACTTTTTCCCGGTATTCTATTTAATACAAGAATCCTTACTTTTTTATTAAATTCTCCCCCGCACGTTTGCTTCTGTAGGAGCAACATCCTCAATCCCAGTTGGCTTATTAAATAAATATTTGAGATAACTTTTGGGATATCCCAGGTGCTATTGTACAGGTTGCAAAAAATCATTAAAAGAACAGATTCTATTTGAGACATTTAAACGTCTGATTTAGGTTTATAAAAACATTACTCCCACCGTTACTAATACTGCCAGTAATTACATTGAGTAATAGTGTTTTGAAATGAATTTAAAACACGCCTCAGGGGAGAGTTTTATCAAAAATATTGTCCGAAAAATGTCTCTATAATAGCTGACGGAATTAGCAAGCCATTTGAAGAGGTCCCGGTTCCTATTCGGCCATTAGCCTACCAGTTGGTAGTTAAAATTGAAAACAAAACAAAACCAAACACATTTAAAACAGATGTTTCGGGCATCTACCTACATATATGTTTAAAGTGGGAGAGCACGTTGTAATTTGAGATAAAAAATTAATTAGCTGGCTCGCCAATTCATTATGTGGTTCAACTAGTGTTATTACTCCCAGGAACACAAACGAATATTTTAACGTTGTCGCTGTTTTATTGGAAACTAAGTTATACTACTTTATCTAAGTTTCAACCTAAACATTTGTATTATTTTATTACCAATTTATTAAAACAAAACACGGAACTTATTTAATTGGGCAATTTAACCAACTCTACTGTAAATTCAACATAAATTGGCAGAAGTGAACGTGCGGTCTACAGCAATGTAAAAGCAAAAGTCTACAAAATCCGATGATGTTGAGATGTGGATAAATAAATAAAGGGCAAGCACGTAAAGCGGATATGCACGATGATGCGGATAAGTTACCCAGTTCGATTCGATCAGGGGGCTAAAAATTCAATTGACCATATCCACTGTGGGCCTACAAAAGTTAATAATAAGACCTTTCTGCACCTTTCAAGAGCCATTTTTCAGCGGACTGAGCAATCCGGTAAAATCATGGTGCACCGTTTAATACATTTGTAAGTCACGGAAAGCAGGTTTTCATCTTTAGGCCAGTAATGGCGTTGGTTATCATGTAAGATTCGAAACACGTCCGTGGCATGTTCATGAGGTACATATATGTTTCTATTAATGTATTTACTTTCCTTTGACAGACTCAGCTCCTTCCATTGGCCGCTTTATAGAGAATCCAATTCACGTTTCAATAATTTACATTTAAAATACAAAATAAGAACACAATACAGCAAAGGAAAGAAACATATTATTGCAGAAAGCTTTACGTTCCGATAGTAAGAACTTATTATATGCAATGTTTTTAAAAATCAAAAAAGAAAACCTGAATTCAGTTTACATTCCCATGCTGTAAAAACCATCTTTATGACAAAAAGTTTTGCCATTTGCCTATCTCTTCTTGTTCAGTCAAATAAGCCGAATTCGAATATAAACATTAATATTAAAGCGTTTCTGTATAGGTAGTAGATAACAACAGATTACAAAATAAAATCGAAAAAGTGCTCAACGAAGGCCAACTTTGTTATCCGGTAAAGTTGAGCTATTTTATTAAGGGGGAGATACATATAAAAGTGTAATTTTTCACGTTTTTCATGATTTTTTTTTTAAATTTTACCATTATTAAACATTTTATTAAAAACATTTCTGTAAAAGCAGCATGATGATCGAAACATTACTTTTTGAGATACAGAATCCGCAGCTGACGAAAACAAGGTATCGAGAAAAACGCATTTAAAGTAATGAAACAAATCTACGCACAAGGAAGCTGGGTGCCGTCATACTGGTATTAGTTCCAAAATAGTTCGAATTTCTTCGAGAAACATTCATAGCACATTCTTAAAGAGTTATTCTACCAGTATCTTAATTTTAGAAATATTTACTTCAATTTGTTTGTATGGTGTCTGTTTTTGTACAAGTGTAATAATAGTTTTTGGCTCTTTTTATACCCTTGCAGAGGGTATTATAATTTTGGTCAGAAGTTTGTAACGCAGTGAAGGAGACGTTTCCGACCCCATAAAGTATATATATTCTTGATCAGGATCAATAGGGGAGTCGATATAGCCATGTCCGTCTGTCCGTCTGTCCGTCTGTCCGTCTGTCCGTCTGTTTCAATACCGTTTGCGAGCTCAGTTTAAAAGCTAGCGCCTTGAAACTTTCACAGTCGTCCTAAAACATGTGTACGCAGATCAAGTTTGAAAGCCGACCCGATCGGACGTCTATATCCTATAGCTCCCATAGGAACAATCGGATATAGCTTTCACAAAATGAAGATATTTCGCTCAGTGTAAGAGCTATTGACAAGAATCTTTCTAAATCTTATTATTTTACGCATACCTTGATCAGGGTAAAAGCGCGTGCCGATCGGACGTCTATATCTTATAGCTCCCATAGGAACAATAGGGTGAAATCGGTCAAAATTTGTCGTTTTTCAGGATATTTCGCGCAGAATATAAGCTATTCCCATGAAACTTTCCAAATCGTATTTTTTTGTGCGTACCTTGATCAGGGTAAAAGCGCGTGCCGATCGAACGTCTATATCTTATAGCTCCCATAGGAACAATAGGGTGAAATCTGCAAGGGTATTAAAACTTTGGCTTGCCGAAGTTAGCTTCCGTCCTCGTTCATTTGTTATCTTGAGTTCTGATGAACCGATTTATGCCAGAGCTTATGCTTTTTTTCAACTTTTTTATCTTTGTTGTGCGTTTGAATCTATGTTAGATCAATTCATCAAAACTCAATATAATAAAAATAAAAAACCAAAATAGGTTATTTACACTTAATCAGGAAGCCCAACTTTACTGGAAAACCATCGCTGGAAATATTGTCGATTTTGTTTTGTAAACTGGTATAATAAACTCTGTAATATTTGTATAAATATCATAAAATATACATACAAAATATTTAAAATTGCACTCCATTTTGAAACCTACTCTCTTATTCTCTATGGTCATTAAATGATTAAATACCACATACTTCGACCTTTTTACTCTGCTGGGAACGGGTATTAATATTTTTTCAATATAATAATTTAGTTGCCATCAGTAAATTTAACATGTTTTGGCCCTTCAAAGAAGGCTGCCAAGCTAGCAACTAGTAAACATTTTTCCTGTTCAGTTCCTGCGTTCTGTGGGCATACTAATTCATTCATAAATTACGCACGATTCGGAAGGCAGAGAGGCTGGCTGGACATCATCTAGTCAAAAAGGCGAAGCACGTGGCCAACTTCTCACACCCCTTCGCAGTAGAGCAAGAAACGCAGCTATTGCCACGCTGAATTTCCCAAACAAAACGAGGAAAATTTCCCACTGTTTGGCCAAGAGAGCATTTTGCAACTCGGAGCGTTAAACTCAGAGAGCAAACTGTGATGATGCCGACTACGAAGTCGCTGCTGCTGTTTTCCACTTGCTTTTCTGACTCAATGGACCAGTTGGGAAAATTCACACAATCAGTTTGTTTTCAAATTTGGCCGCGATGCGTTCGTCTCCAGAGCGCTCTCTCCGCACTACCAAAAGTACTCGAACAGATAAAATAGTTTCCTTAAAATAAAAAACAACATTGTCGCAAAAAGGTTAACAAAATAATAAACTTTCTAGAAAAAAAAAATTCAGCTATAAATAAGGAAACAAGTAACAAAAGTGAAAAAAAACGAATGTAGAAATAATACAAAAATACGTGTGGCGTTGCAAAACAACTGCAATATGAGCGTTTAGGGTGAAGTTATTATTACCAAACGCAGTAAAATTATAAATGCAGTTGGAGTTTACTATAAGTTAAAAAGTGAAATAGAGAAATATTGAGTAATACCTCTTATTAAAAGTCATGGAAAAATCGAAAAAAAGTGTTTAGAATAAAGAAACTAATATTGTTTTTATCACATGGATCCAGCAACTCACACTAATCTGTATCTCACAAAAAAGTAAGTTATAATTAGATTAAAATACCGTAAATAACTTAATTTTTAAGAAAAAGTTGAATCCCTTTTTGGAATAACCCTTTTAAACAGTTTAAGGTTAAACGGGGGACATGTACTATAAATATAAACACAATAAAGCTTATTAAATCTACTATTTTTATACCCGTTACTCGTAGAGTAAACGGGTATATTGTATTCGTGCAAAAGTATGTAACAGGGAGAAGGAAGCTTTTCCGACCCTATAAAGTATATATATTCTTGATCAGGATCACTAGCCGAGTCGAACTAGCCATGTCCGTCTGTCCGTCTGTCCGTCCGTATGAACGCTGAGATCTCGGAAACTATAAAAGCTAGAGGATTGGCATTTTGCATGCATATTCTTGGAGTTCCTACGCAGCGCAAGTTTATTTCAAAATGGTGCCACGCCCCCTCTAACGCCCTCAATCGCCCTACACCATTTTTTGAAAGGTGTCTGGCGCCCACACCATTAAAGATTTTGGAAAACTAAAAATGCAGTTTTATTGTGACTATCAATACCTATCGAAATGTAGAAGAAATTTTTCAAATCGGACCATTCGTTAAAAAGTTATGCCTGATCAAAGATTTTATATATCTATCTCCCTCGCACTCCCTTAGCTGAGTAACGGGTATCTGATAGTCGGGGCACCCGACTATAGCGTTCTCTCTTGTTTATAATGGTATATGCTAGAACTTAAGGTCTTTGTAAACGAGGTCCTCCGGAAGAAAAGGGCATTTCATAGCTAAGCTCGCTGAAAACCTAAAAATTTAACAAATACAGCGCTGAATAAGTTATTAAAAAAATATTTAATACTAACTTAATTATTTTGTAAATGTATTTTTTAAGTGAGTTATTAAAAGTGTGTTTATTTTCAAGGTTTGTTGCTCCCTGTGTGAATCGCAACCGATTTGTAATAAAAATCAAACATTACTAAAATTAAAAATTGGAAATCAAAGGAGCAGTCAGAAAAAGTAACTTAAAGCCTGATATCCCCATCATTTCCGGTTTCCCACTCTTTTTTTGCAATCTGGAATCTAACCCCAACTCGCACATGATTACTCACATGTCAGCAGAAAAAGAAGATTTATTACCAAGAAACCCAAAACCAAATGTTTGCCATTTCTCTGTGTTTTGGTTAGCTTTTGTTTTTACCTTTTCGGCTGGGTCCATTTACCTTTTTTTTGTTTGTTCCTTTCCGAGGTCTTCGGTTTCTTGTCGGGAAATTAAACTATTAAGCTTTTTGCCACTGCTGCTGCTGATGTGCGTAAAGTTTTAATGAGACATAAAGGACATGCTGAAATTATGCCGGCCTTAGGCCCAGATCCTGCTATCCGACCAGCTGTCATTAAGATGAAGCGAAAGTCATTTTCCGTGCAGCTCGTAGACAAATTCACAAAGATAAGTGGACCGGCCGTAAAAGTTTAGTGGACCGAACGAACATAAACTGCCGCTGATTACCTGGCGGGAATTTTGTTGTTTGTCGCTTTTCTGCTTCAAAGGTGTTTAAGCCATTCTCGAGGGTCTGTCAGCAACAGGCGCAGAAGTTATGACACACTCGGCTCAACTCTTAACCATTAACATGGCTGGGGAAAATATATATACATATATTTGCTTAGCTGACTTCAGCAATGCCTGAGACTAACCGCAAATCAGAGAGCGCATTAATCGCATTTACTAATGAAATTTGAGAAATTAAAATGAGGCCGAGTTTTTCCTTGACAGAATCGTGTAATTAGTACATTCTGTTATCTTTTTAATCTTTGCCCATAAATAAATAGTGTTATTTAGTGTACCCTTTTTTCTCCCTTCTAAAAAACCTGTTGTTTGTATTCGGTTGATTGTGTAAATCGCCTATTTTCGTACCATATTTATCTAAAAGTCTAGTTTATTTAAAACACAATAAGCGATGTACGAAAAGCATTAAAAATTGATGGGAAATCCGAATATCTCATATGGCATTTGATCAGCGCACTTAATATATACATTTATAAAAAGACTCAATCAACACAATCCATATTTCTTTTCGGGCATAAAATAGTTTAAATATTTTGACCACTCCATCATTGTCTTCATGCTTAACTTGGCGTGCGGCTACAAAAATAAATAAGTGATGCAAAAGCTTAGCATTTATTTTTTCGCGCGGGGCTGATACCATATTCTATTTATTTGCTTTTATAGATTTATAGATTTTCCGCAGGCCAAGCAGAAAATGAAAACCACCAAATTGTTTTCTGCACTTGTTTTAATTTAATTTCTCTAATCTTCTGAATAAATCTTTCGATTGCTGCCTCTGGTTAAGAAATATTTAATGCCTTAAACATAAAAAACTCATCCTACAAATTAAAAAAAGATTAATAAATTTATAGAAAAAATACGAAAGCTGTCAAAGGGAAAGTATCTTAGATACATAAACAAGTAACATGTGGAATAAAGCTTTTCCGACCCTATAAAGTGTTGTATAGAATATACCAAAGAAGATAACCTGCCAATTAGACCATCCTCAAAAATGTTCTAACTTGAAAGTTTGTTTAAACTAGAAATGTGTATGTTTAGTCAGCAGTTCTAAATACCCAAATCGACTGGGCCTTGCCATTTATTCAATCGATGAGCTGACGTTGGTAATTAATCGTTTTGGCCGTTGACTTTGAGCAATTGTTGAAACATTCTTATGCCAAATGGGAATTTGAAAAATCCCTCATTCTCTTGTGCCACATCATTTAATTGGCTGCTGTGTAAATTGCTCACGAGCAATCAAGTATCGCCAATCAATAAATATTATTCAGTTAGCGCGACCTCCCAGCCATTTCGCATGATTTGTCATTTCGCCGAACGCAAATAATCAGCATCCTCATTGTGCTCATTTTGCATATATTTAAATACGTTTTCCATTACAATTTCCCGTGCTTCCGCTTGACCATCACCAATTTATTTAGTTTCATTTAACTTTTTGCGTATCGTATTTGTTGTTGGATCTGTGCAAATATGCCAAATGATTGACAGCACAATTAAGATGCCGCAAACAGGTGTAACTTGAGGTGACGCGGGGCAAAGTGGAGGGGGCACGTGCCAGAAGCTGCAGCCTTATATGGCTGCCATAGTTACATTTTCATTCTTATTCAGCAGAAACAAAGCGCGTCGCAGAACATGTGTAACTGTAAACAAAAGACGCTTGGCTTAAAGTATTTTACAAAAGGTAACCAAGGTGATAACTTTTTAAACTGTGTTTGGCGTCTCTTGCAACTAACATGTATGACCTAAGTCTCATCCGGACTGAAGTATGAAATGCACTCATGGTAATATTTTAGTGATTATAATATTACTATTGGACTAATTGGATAGGAAGCATTATAAACAACAAACTTTTCTACTATTTTGACCGCAGCTGTAATCCCTTTGAGGTCCCTTTTCTCCGAATCCTTGCGTCGGCTATATTTTCGGTGAACGCAGTTTATTTTGAGATTTGGAAGCCAATTTAAATTTATAGCATCCATCGAGGTAACTTTTTAATGTTACATAGTGTTATTATAATAAGCTTGCAGGCAGGAATCGTTTTTTTTATAAAAGTTCAGTCAGCAGTGGCTATCGTAAATTCACACTTCTCTGTAGAAAAACAAAGAAGGGCATGCTGTTAAGTACCTATCTACAACGGCCCAAGAAATGCGTATAGTTAGATCGGTTAAATGATATTAAGAATAAATCGAGTCGGTTCAATTCAGTGGCTTTGCGCACTACCATTTTATGAATGACGCAAAATCGAAAGATGAGTAAATTTATTCGCGGTCTTATTGTGTTGGTGAATTCACGTATGGGTTTAATTGGTTAGCAAAAAAGTAAACTAACAAATTTTTTACGTTGGTAAATCTTGGTTCCTTTTTCCTTAAAGAATTCGAGGTGTCGTTGTATTAAAGAATTTATGTAATTTGCCACCATAAGAACATAAGAAACAAGAGAGAACGCTATAGTCGGGTGCCCCGACTATCAGATACCCGTTACTCAGCCAAATTGACTGCGAGGAAGATGGAGATAGAACATTTTTAACCTGGCATAACTTTTTAACGAATGGTCCAATTTGAAAAATTTCTTCTACATTTCGATAGGTATTGATAGTCACAATAAAACTGCATTTTTAGTTTTCCAATATCTTTAATGGTGTGGGCGCCAGACACCTTTCAAAAAATGGTGTAGGGCGATTGAGGGCGTTAGGGGGGGCGTGGCACCATTTTGAAATAAACTTGCGATGCGTAGGAACTCCAAGAATATGCATGCAAAATGTCAATCCTCTAGCTTTTATAGTTTCCGAGATCTCAGCGTTCATACGGACGGACAGACGGACAGACGGACATGGCTAGTTCGACTCGGCTAGTGATCCTGATCAAGAATATATATACTTTATAGGGTCGGAAAAGCTTCCTTCTCCCTGTTACATACTTTGGCACGAATACAATATACCCTTTTACTCTACGAGTAACGGGTATAAAAATTTCAACAGAATTTCACAAATATTTGGACTTTTATTTTTTTTTGTCATAATATAACTTTTATTCTCCGACTTTTAATGAAAAAGTCTGAGTCTGAAATGACCAATTTTAAAAAAGTTTAAACTTTTTAGGTCATTGCGGATACATATATATCAACCCAAGCGTTAGGTTTTTATACCCTTGCAGAGGGTATTATGATTTCAGTCAGAAGTTTGCAACGCAGTTAAGGAGACGTTTCCGACCCCATAAAGTATATATATTCTTGATCAGCATGACAAGACGAGTCGATCTAGCCATGTCCGTCTGTCCGTCTGTCCGTCTGTCCGTCTGTCCGTCTGTCCGTCCGTCTGTTTCTACGCAAACTAGTCTCTCAGTTTTAAAGCTATCGGGCTCAAACTTTCCCAAAAGTCTTCTTCCTATTGCAGGTAGTATATATGTCGGAACCAACCGGATCGGACAACTATATCTTATAGCTCCCATAGGAAGGGTCGAAAAAAAAAACTTTAAAAAATTCTAGCTTTGGTGTTTTTTGAAATATAACCTTCTTCTTTTGGGAATACTATTTTTTAAATATTTCTGAATTTCGAATAAAATTTCTAAAAAATCGGATGACTATATCCTATAGCTGCCATAGGAACGGTCGGAAAATTAAATGGAAATTAATAGGAAACAAGAAAGGAAGCTAGCTTCGGCCAGCCGAAGCTTATATACCCTTGCAGATCATTCCTATTCATTTACAAAAACATTAAATTTAAATTAACTTGCGAATATGTTATAACAAACCTAATTTTAGCTGTTTTCGTATTATTTTGGCATTAATTTTTGATCCTTCCTATGGCAGCTATATAATATAGCCGTCCGATTTTTTTTTAAATTTTATACGAAATTTTAAAATGTTAAAGAAAAACCATAGCCTTGAGGAGAAGAGAATGTAATATAAGTCAACAAAGATATAATTTTTTTCCTATTAATTTTCATTTAATTTTTCGACCGTTCCTATGGCAGCTATATGATATAGTCAACCGATTTTTTAGAAATTTTATTCGAAATTCAGAAATATTATAAAAATAGTATTCCCAAAAGTAGAAGGTTATATTTCAAAAAACACCAAAGCTAGAATTTTTTTTCGATCCTTCCTATGGGAGCTATAAGATATAGTAACCCGATCCGGTCGGTTCCGACATATATACTACCTGCAATAGGAAAAAGACTTTTGGGAAAGTTTGAGCCCGATAGCTTCAAAACTGAGGGACTAGTTTGCGTAGAAACGGACGGACAGACGGACAGACGGACGGACAGACGGACATGGCTAGATCGACTCGTCTAGTGATGCTGATCAAGAATATATATACTTTATGGGGTCGGAAACGTCTCCTTCACTGCGTTGCAAACTTCTGACTGAAATCATAATACCCTCTGCAAGGGTATAAAAAATTATATCTTTGTTGATTTTTATTACATTGTCTTCTCCTGACTTTTCTTTAACATTTCATAATTTCGAATAAAATTTAACAAAATTCGGACGGCTATATTATATAGCTGCCATAGGAAGGATCGAAAAATTAATGCCAAAGTAATACGAAAGCAGCTGAAATTTGGATTGTTGTAACATATACGAAAGTTAATTTAAATTTAATGTTTTTGTAAATGAATAGGAATTATCTGCAAGGGTATATAAGCTTCGGTTGGCCGAAGCTAGCTTATTTTCGGTCCCTGATAGAAATGCTCTTCCCGGATGCCTTCGCATTTGTGGTCAAATGTTTCAAATTATCTGTCACTCCATAAAGGAGCATTAAGTATCACCTGAAAAGTTAAAGCGAGCTCTCAGCAAATTTGCTCAAATGGGTGCCAGCAACAGCAAGCCGCAGACTGTGCAGATGGCCAATCCGATGCCATTTGAGATCACTCGGGATGTGGTGGATAGGATCGGCCAGGCCACCACGAAAACTACAAAATCGGGGACTAGCATCTGCGAGAAGTGTAGTCCGACTACCATGGAGCACAAGCCGCATGAAGTGCAGGATGTGCATCCTGTACAAGTGGCCAAGTCCTGGAAAAAGCGCTCGTATGAGGTTGAGGAATCTGAGTTCAGAAAATCCTTACAGCGGGTTCAAGATCTCTTCGGAAAGCCTGTTAGGTGGGCCAAGGACTGTGAGGGCGAGATCGGGAAGTTCGAGGAGGAACTGATTCACTGCTATCAACGGTATCCCAACGAACCTCTGCAGTGCTCCAATTTAGCCAGACAGTATCACGGATTCGTGTTCGCCAGGCAGATCGTTGAAATCTCCAATATGAAGACAGGTCCCGATGGCTCCGGTGATCCCAAGACACCCAGAAATACCGAAAAAGCTGGCAAGCACAGAAGACCTACCTAAAGTTTCGTTCTTTACTCCTAGACGTAATCACAGAACCTTCGGCCAATAATATCCAATTATTTTTCATTTTAATTCAAGGCTGGTGTTTCCATTAAATACATTCGACTGAATTTTAAGTAAAATATATTTGTATTTACCCACCACAATTCACTTTTAATTAGTTGGTGACGCGCTTTATCTGGCTTGTTTCGTTCTTTTATTAACCTTGACTGATTGCCCACAAACAAAGGTCTTCAAACAAATGAATGACAACATGAAAAGCAGGAAAGCCAGAAAATGAAATATGCATAAATACAAAACAAACACGTTCTGAAAGCTCTTCCCCCGCGCACATGCTCATCCTCCCCAGAATGTTTGTTCTTGGATAACTACTTCTCCGCACAACGTGACGTATGCGCGATGTGTCGCTCGTGGCTTTTCGTACCTGGCCTGCCTTCCATTATACACGCATCGCAGGTGAAAATGCTCTGCTAAGTGAGTGGCCAGAGTGGGAGTGGAATGCAGTGTGGTCCTGGGCAGGGTGCTATGGCGGCGGAAAAACCAACACAAGACTTACACGGTCTTGAGGCTCAACGGCTGCCTTGAACTACTTTGCGCCACAATGTCTAGCTCGATGTGCATTAGTGGAACTTACACTTGGCATCCAAGTAAATGACGCGGCTTAGGCAACATGGAGTTTGGGGGCTTACACTATCTGTATTCTATCTAATGTTGCATCTAAAGGAAATAATGATAAGTTGGGAGTCAAAAAACTAAGTGATTACCAAGCGCATAAAATTGCATTTATTTTTAAATAAAGTATGACAAATAATTTAAATGAATGATTTTATTGGGAAATAGTCAGACAAATGGCTATTTTACATCTTAAATCTTTAAAAATTCCCTTATAAAATTGTTTCTTACATTATATTTGGAGTGTGTAGGATTTTAACGGAATGAGAGCCTTTCCAAGCAAGAAAAGTCTACATGCCAAGTGAGGCCTTAAATCAAATAAGTTTTTTAAAAAAATTGTTTTCGCTGCTCACCTGGTAATGCGGTTTCCCATATCCAGCCATAAATCAGCACAAAAAATGTTCTCACTATCCAAAGCAGAGGAAGAAAACTTGCCAAATGCCAAAAGTTGTTGCTTCCATACGAAATTGGATTTTGAACATTGGGTTAGCTCGCACCCAAAGCCAATAGAGGTTTTTTGCAATTATTTATGCAAATGCAATTCCAGCGAAGAGCAAAAACTAAAAATGGAATTCCATCATATACATATGGGTCCATTCGACAGCACAGCACCTCCCTTCTCAACAGCAAAGTGGATGCAAGGTCAAGTGCAGTAGTTACGAGCGACCAACGTCAGAATTGTTGGTGACATCTGACTCGTTTGTAATTAAGCTGTTCGATAAATTAGTCGGCTAGTTGCAGGCTGTTCTTAGATTCGATGACCTTACCAATAATAACTTCAGATACGCTTATGGGAAATACAATGGCAGTTCATCACCCTAATGGTCGGCCCACAGTTCAATGCACGTTGCACATTTTACGTATGTTTCAGCTCAGCGCATTTGCCTCGGTTTCGCGTTCATTTGTTTCAGTGTGCAACGTGCCTAGAATATCTGTATCTGAACTAGGAGAGAACCGAATTTTTTCGACGCTAGTGCCCACTTTTAGTTCATTTACATTTCGGGCCAGTCAGATTAATGACCCCGCATATATCTCCCTTTTTATATTTATGGTGGGGGCAGAGGGGTCGTATTCTTCGCTGCTCCATATCTAATAGCTGGCATCGCCGTTAAAAGTTATTAGAAAAATGCGTGAGAGGCGGACCAGTCGCAAAAAAAATAGCCGAAATACCGCAAAAAGTAATAAACGAACTTTTATTGATGCGCACTTCCGCAAACAACCGCAAAAGGCCAGACGACAATACCGCAAACGGGAAGCTATGAGTTCAAGCGAATGCATAACGTTAAAAATTCATTTCGAATTATACGGCGGCACTGAAAATACTCTTATAAACATACATTTTAATTTAAAAACATCACTTTTTTTTTCTAACTTTTGTTGGTCACAAGAATGGATAGGCAAACGGTTGATAGATAATGAGATGTTATATAAACTGCAAGGGAAGCCTTTATAATACTCTATAAGAATAGATAATAACGTGTGTACTCTATTGATCTTAATTATTGGAATTAAAAACAAGTTTTGTAAGGGTCGACTGGTCTTCAGAAGGCTACTGCAAATGAATTTGAAATATATGCAAACATCCTTTCCTTGGAAACATACCCCATGAGAGCAATTTGAACAAAAACATTTATAAAACACTTTTGGCAATTTCTCTTCATTAACTACATGCCGGGCAAGAACAGTGTTCCAAGGAGTCATGCCCCAAAACCCCACTCCCACTCTTTATTGTTCTTTATATGCATACACGCAGAGAAATAAGGAGGTTATTTTAAAAATCACTTTTAAACAACTTTTTTATTGAGTTTATAACAACCTTTTTGCCGAACTACTACATAATAAAAATTATATTTATATTTAACATTTAAAACGTATTATTTCAAATAGAAATTTAATTATAATACCTACAGACTTAGTCAACAACGTAGATTTTAACTAATTTTATCAGCCGAAAATTAAGGTTTCATTTTCTTGTCCGCATTTTAAACCTAAACATTAGGTTGAGAGAGAACGCTTTAGTCGAGCACCCCGACTATCAAATACCCGTTACTCAGCTAAAGAAGGTGCAAAAGAGATGGATATATGCCTGTTTCAAGGCGACTGCTTGAATTTCATTATTTGCTCCTAACTTTTTAACAAATGGTCCGATTTGAAAAATTTCTTCTACATATTTTTAATTTTTCCGAAATCTTTAAAGATGTGGACCTGGCGAGGTGTGGCTGGTAAAATGTATATATTATCTTGATCAGCACCAAAAGCCGAGTCCATCTAGCCATGTCCGTCTGTCTGTTTCTATGCAAACTAGGCACTCAGTTTCAAAGCTATCGCGATTAAACTTTCCCAAAAATCTTCTTTCTATTGCAGGTAGTACATATGCCGGGTCAGACCGCTATATCTTATGGTTCCTATAGAAATGTTCAAAATCAAACATTATAACTTTATAGGAAGTAGGCGCTTTGATTTTTGACATTTTAAAAACAACACTTTAAATAGGGTATATAAACGGGACCCATCGAGATAGAGCGTTTGAAGGTCTCAAATAGCCCTCTTTTAAAAGTTAATTATGTATTTAAACTGCAAGGGTATACAAACTTCGGCATGCCGAAGCTAATTGCCTTCTTGTTTTAAATGGAGTGCAACATTTTTCTCTATGGGTTTGCTTTGCTTTTCCACTTTACTCAGAAAGTGCGAATTGTGCATGCCGGGGAAGCATCCGCTTAAAAAAGGTATTTTATACCAAGTTTGGGTTGGACACTTGATTTTGGGACAGAAAGTAATTATTGTTAAGGGACACGGAAAAGATTTACTAATTAGTCTTGTCTTCAACCGCTGCTGCTCTTGTTAATAATATTCAGGGATCACATTGTTTAAGATATCAGGTTATCTGTTATGACAAGAAAGTTGAAATGTAATTTATACGACACGGCTGCGTGAATATTACCGTCTAGCAACGATTACAAGTCATATAATAAGTAAACATAGCCTTCGAACGTTGTCTATAAATAAAGTAAAATTTAAACAGGCATGGAGAAGCGCAAATGCAACGCCCCGTTAATAATTAATTGCATAATGAACCGCAAATTAAGCCACACACGAGTGATGACAGCAGCAACCACAGCAACCATAGATAATGGCACTAGCAAAACAACAAAAAACAATGTTAACACAGTTGGTTACTCATTGGAGAAATTAATAAGGTAGACCCAAGTCGCTTGTCACAGATCAATTGGAAAAGTTTTATTTTACTTTTAATCGATACTTTGCACATCAATCGTGCGCGACACCCAGAAACCAAATATTGAATTTCAAGCTAATATTATTTTTCCGTGCATGAATATGGTGTTTTTGCACTTGCTTTTCATTGTTTGTGGCAGTCACGGACCAGTAAAGTTGGTCGGCTAAATAGTTTCTCGGTTCCGTTCCTTTCTTTATTTTGTTAAAGCTTTGATAAAAAAAAGGTAAAAAGTCATGATCTGCCATTTGGTCATTCGCTTATGAAACCTCACTTGTTAGGTACCGACCGAAAGCTTAGTCTTTTTTCATTCATTTTAAAAACGTCTCAGAAAACAAATAAAATATATTTTTAAAAAGTGATTAAAAAGGGTGTTTATAAAAATAAATAGCCATATCCGTCCATATCCGACTGCCCGTCCGTCTAGTTTGCGAGACTACTATATATAGCAGAGAATTGAAAATCTGATCGATCGTGCCAGATTGTGATACATTGATACCAGTGATACATTAATCGAAAGATATAAATATTCTCTTCAAAATTTTTTTAGAATTTAATTAGTTTACTTGAGAAGGTAAAAAATAAGGAGGGAGACAGTTGTATTCAAAAGCATTTCTATTTACATTTTACATTTGATGGAGATATAAAACTTTGATCGAGCATAACTTTTTAACAAATGGTCCGATTTGAAAAATTTCTTCTACATATCGATAGATATAAATAAACGCAACAAAATTGCATTTATACTTCTCCGAAATCTTTAAAAATTTGGGCTCCAGGCACATTAAAAAATCGTTTGTGGGCGATTGTCAGTGTTGGAGGGGGCGCTCGGCTGAAATAAACTTGCGGTGCGTAGGAAGCCCAAGAATATGTGTGGGTAATCCCAACTTTCTAGCTTTTGTAGTTCCCGAGATCTCAGCATTTATACGGACGGACAGACGGACATGGCTAAATCGACTCGGCTAGTGATCCTGATCAAGAATATGTATACTTTATAGGGTCAGAAACGCTTCCTTCACCTGTAACATACTTTTGCACAAATACAATATACCCTTTTACTCTACGAGTACCGGCCCTGCAAGCAAAGAGGCGATATTTCTATCGCCTATCGTCCTGAAGTCACTTCTTAGTAACTTCTTGAAGATAGAAACATGACAGAACACATTTTACAAAAACAAAATATACTTCTATCGCGAAGAAGTCACTTCTTAGTCACTTCTGGACGATAGAAATACGATAAAACACATTTTACTACCTAACAAGAATGCAAACTAGCTTCGGCCAGCCGAATACAAATTACGAATTATAAGATATAATTTTTTTCCTAATTATTTCCATTTAATTTTCCGGCAGTTCTTATGGCAGCTATATGATATTATCATCCGATTTTTTTAAAAAAATTTATTCGAAATTCACAAATATTAAAAAAATAGTATTCTCAAAAGTAGAAGGTTATATTTCACCAACACAAGAATTTTTTTACGTTTTTTTTCGATCCTTCCTATGGGAGCTATAAGATGTAGTTGTCCGATCCGGTCGGACTTTTGGGAAAGTAGCTTTAAAACTGAGAGACTAGTTTGCGTAGAAACAGACGGACAGACGGACGGACAGACGGACGGACAGACGGACGGACAGACGGACGGAGGGACAGACGGACGGACGGACAGACGACTTGTTCGACTAGACGACTAGTTCGACTTGTCTTGTCATGCTGATCAAGAATATATATACTTTATGGGGTCGGAAACGTCTTCACTGCGTTGCAAACTTCTGACTGAAATCATAATACCCTCTGCAAGGGTATAAAAAGAAAAAAAATCTGCAATTTAGACATTTTTTACTAGAAATAAAGGTTTTCTAAGAAATAGAAATACAGTTTTTTTAGGTATAGACAAATATGTTTCTAGAAAATACAAAAATCTTGCTTTGGCAATCGGAACGAACTATGCCGGTTGTTTCTGTGACTTTACGTCCTTCTTGTGTTGTTCTTTTTCGTGCTTGTTTGTCATCTTATTTAAATTTCCTTTTATTGAGCATATTGATGTATATGTTTATAGCTTTAAGTTTCAAATTGCACCTGTGATTATAACTGAAATGAGTATACAAATTACGAATTATAAATATAAAAACCCAATAACTTTACTATTTTGAGAAAAACAACGCGGGAATCGAACCGCATGCCTCACATTTTGCACATTATTTTTAGAAAAATGTAGTCTTTTCTTTTCTAAAATAACCCTCAAATAAAGAAAGGAAGATTAGAAAAAAACCTTATATTTTAGAAAAAAATGTATTTTTCTTCATTTCAGAAAAAAAATTCTACCAAAAATCGTTTAAAGGAGAATTTTTCTAAAGTTTAGAAATTATTTTCTCTTTATAGAAATTTGTTTCTAAAGCACAGAAAAATTTTGTTTTTCTATATTTAAGAAAAATAATTTTCTGAGTTTATCTTCTACAAGAGTCTTCTGAGTAATTTCCAGTAGTGACTTCGGCGACACTTCTACAAAAGACTTGCACGATATCGCATTCGGATCGCCGAAGTCACCCCCGTCGGGAAGAAATGTCCCACTACGGCGGCAGTTTTAAAAGTGTCGCGGAAGTCACTTCCAGAAGTGCCCATAAGCCGCTACAAACTGTGGGGGCCACAGTTTTGAAACTACACTGAAAATTTTAACTAAAATGTTTGTTTTGTTTCTGCAATACCTATCGATTAATTTAAAAATGTTTGCCACGCCCACTCTAACGCCCACAATCGCTGCGCCAAATCTGTATTGTATTTCAGATTTTCGAATCAAATTTAAAATGTATGTGTATATGTATGTACTTTCTGCAATAAAAAGAAGACTTTTGGGACAGTTTCATCGCGATAGCTTTGAAACTGGGAGACTAGTTTGCATAGACGGACATGGCTAGATGGACTCGGCTTTTGGTGCTGATCAAGAATATATATACTTTATGTGGTCGGAAACGTCTCCTTCACTGCGTTGCAAACTTTTGACTAAAATTGTAGACTAAAAACTGTGTAGACTTTTTTTTAAGAATTTGATTTTTCAGAGAACAGCATCATTATTTGTTCAGCCCCCACACCACTAACAAACCGAGACTTTAATTATGGCACTCGTTATGTTCTGTCTGCTGCATAAATGTATCTCCTTTAGCGGCCCACCAACACTTACATCGAAACAATGGCGTTGTGTGTGATTAAAGTGACTCCTCCCTCAAGTGACAGACCTCGACTTTAAATTGCAGCGACATCATTAAAGCTTCTCGTTAGGGGGACATTTGTGGATGCTGCTGCAGCCACGTCGCCACTCAAATTAAGTCGGCAAAAGGCACTGTCAAAGCGCATTTCATATGCATAAGGGACCTCCCTGCCTCACCTTGTAGTGTTTATCACAGTCATGAGTGCGGTTGGCCCACTTTTTGGGATTTCTAGGGGCTAGCGTAACCCACGCGACAAATTCACGATCCCGATGACGTCTAACTCCCTAATAGTAAGTTCCCAAAAGTGCAAAGCCCGTAGAATCCTCAACTTTTTACAACTTCGGACAATCCGTTGAAAAGATATAAGCAAACATTGAAACAGCCGCTAGCCGATAGATGGCGCCAGTAGCTTTGATGACTGCATATCTCCATCTCCCTCGCACCCCCTTTAGCTGAGTAACGGGTATCTGATAGTCGAAGTTCTCGATTATAGCGTTCTCTCTTGTTTTTTTGCGGCGATTAAAGTGAGCGAAATGTAGTAGTTGCATAATTCTGAAGGGCTTGTAGTAATTATAATCAACTTTTCACCCATGTGTATGTGAACGCGAATCATTGTCAGTGGCGACAACTAATGGGAACTAGCCGCCAATAAAAACAAAAATATTAAAACCAAAAAAGAAAATGGGATCCACATTTTTGAAGCACGCGGTTGACGGCTGAATTTGGCACTGACACAAGCACAAAAGCCGCATTCAAGGCCGTTGAAGGGGAAAGTGGGCGGATGTTCGGCAGAAGGTCAAAGGGAAACTCATGAGCGTGGGACCTTTTGTTGGCCGCGCCATTTAAAGCGAATTCAAATCGAGTCGCCAGCTCTTGTTGACACTGCCATCGTCACAGGCATCAGCGTTATCGACATCAACATCATCATCATCTGATGCATCCCATCGAGCTCAACTCTTCAGCTGTCATCTATTGACAGGAGCACACAGGCCCGTATTGGAAAATATGTCAGCAATATACTTCATTTTGTCCCTGCCTCTAATGAAGATTTTCTGCGAAATGGCCGCGAGAGAAATTACGATAATTGCTCTAACTGTCGTTTCGTTAGACGTTGCGGAAAATCTGTAATCAGGTAACATTTTTCTTTACATAAATATGTAAGTTTTCTAAAATTTCCTGATAATTTTACAAACGTAAATGTCCATAACATCTAAAAACAAGAGAGAACGCTATAGTCGAGTAGTTCGATTTTTAGATACCCGTTACTCGGCTAAAGGGAATGGGAGATAGATGAATATATGCACGCATCAAAGCTACTAGCGCCATCTAGTGGCTGTTTCATTTTTTGCTCATAATTTCATACATTTCAATAGGTATTAATAAATACAACAAAATGGCATTTACACTTTTACGTTAAGGGGACGTGGCGCTCTGCTGAAACAAACTTGGGCTGTGTAGGAAGCCCAAGAATATGTGTGGGTAATCCCAACTTTCTAGCTTTTGTAGTTTCCAAGATCTCAGCGTTCATACAGACAGACAGACAGACAGATGGACAGACGGACAAGGCTAGATCAAGAATATATATACTTTATAGGGTCGGAAACGCTTCCTTCTTTTGCACAAATACAATATACCCTTTTACTCTACGAGTATCGGGTATAAAAAGGCCGAATAGTGCCCAGTCACTGGGTATACAAAATAAGGACCATTTTACTATTACATTGGTACATTTTACCAATCGATTGTGTGTTACGAATTAAATGAGTTATAAATAACAAACTAACCGTTCCCATTTCTTGTTGCAGCCAATTACTTTGCACTCAACAATAGCGACTTTTTCGAGTTGTTGTTGTCGTGGAGGGGCCACACAGCTTTAGAATGAAATGGAGATGCAAAGCCACTCTGGTCATGGACCAACGACAACATCATCAGCAACAGCAGCAAATGCAACAGCAGCTGCAGCAGACACAGCAGCAACATTCACCCAGCGACACTTCAATTGTCGACTGGAAGAGGCGGCTGGGCCTGAGGTCTGGCAGCCGTTTATTGACTGCGAAAGCGGCAACACTAACAGCAACAGCAACCACATCCTGCCCACCAGCAACATCCTCATCAACGGCAGCAGCAACACATTCCAGTGTGCCAGGCAGGCATTCGATAGAGCGGAGCAGACGGCTTTCTATAGATGCGATGGGGAGAGTCCATTGTCTGAAAGCTGCACGTTGAGGCTAAAGGCGCGACTGTATCAAGTGCCGTTCGAGGCGTATGAGCAATTTCGACTGGCAATCAACGGGGCCCTCAGTGATAATTCGAGTGATATACTTAGAGATAGTTCGAGCTGCGAGGATGGAGGGGATGTACTGCAATGTGATCTGGGGCTGGCCCAGGAACTATTCCTCTGTCATTTGCAGCAGCATCAGAGGGAGCCGTTTCGGGAGCTGGAAAGTGTGGAGGAGCCCCCCTTGAACGACAGCCTACTGGAGGCGTATCAAATCGAGCTGGGCAACGAACACGACAGCCTCTGGTCCTTCCTCAACCTAAGCGAGCTAATGGAACCCGGCAACGACACCTCAAGCATCGTGAATGCCACCAGCACCAGTTTGGACATGATTCTGTCCAACTACACGGCCCTGACCACAACAACAGTCGCCTCCACTGCAGGCACATCGACCGATATCGGGGTTACGAAGAGCTTCCTGGACTACAGTCCTAATGGCTACGATTGGCTGTTCCTGTTCGTAGTGTTCTTCATCTTTGCGGGGGGCTTGGGCAACATCCTAGTCTGCCTGGCAGTGGCCTTGGACCGGAAGCTTCAGAACGTCACCAACTACTTTCTATTTTCCCTGGCTATAGCTGATCTTCTGGTCAGTCTGTTCGTGATGCCCATGGGGGCCATACCAGCTTTCTTGGGTAAGTGAGATTAGGGCTCAAACGATCCTGAAAAATGATTAGTCACTTAAAGTTGTCTTATAGCGTCTATAATTACTGTGAAGATAGCCCAATATTCTGTGCACTACGATCTTTAAATTACAGTAATGTATCTGCAAAGATAGTCCTTATAACCGATATCCCTTTAAAGTACATGACCATCATTCCGACTTCCCTTAGGCAAACTTTTTATCATTCACTTGGCTTCTTCGAGTGTACTTCAGCCATTAAGTGGCAATGCAACTCAGCGACTAATGCATTTGCACATGAATTATTTCGACGCCATTTCCTCTTGCCCCTGCTCATCTCCAGCCCTCTTCGCCGCCCCATCCGCCTTGCCCATTGTCATGAGTTGTTAGCCTTGTTGGCTGCTTCCGCTTTGGCTCAATTACTCTCACAGCAAATGCAGCAGTACTGCACTGGGAAAAGTAAACAAAAGTTGTATGTATCAAGGATAAGTATTGGCCACAATTAAAAGCTATATTTTCCTTTTGGGTCATTGTTAAAAAATCACATTCCAATTACTAAGTATAAACATTTGCTTGTAATCAAAGAATAACATTTTTGAGATACTCTTGCGAGTGCATTTTCAGCAATCCTACATATTTTCTCTGTGCAGCCGAAGCCAAAGTGGCAGTAGCTATAAACTAGAATGACAAACGCGTGACTCTGCTTGTTGATGTTTGAATAAAGATTTTATATTCCCTTCCACTTATTTTTATACCAATACTCTACAATATAAACGCAAGGTATTCTGTAGTCTTTAAGGAAATTTATAAATTCCTTTTCCGGACGCTTTAAAGAATATAATTTTCAACGTTCGTTGAGTTATTGGGAGCTAAAAAGTAAAGACTATTGGGTTAGTACTAGATTAAATATTGATTTTTTGAAATAAGGCTTAAATGCCAACTTTTATTTTTTAAAACTTTTTGAACATTTTTGACACCTTTTATATGAAAATATTTAACCCCCGTCTCATTGCCATCAAAAGCTCGAATAATTTGCATCTGGCACTGAAAAACCCCTAAACAAAGTAAAACCCTTAACCTTATCTGGCCAGAAATAAATTCAATGTAGCGAAAACAGATCAAACGTTCGCATAAATTAAGCGTGCATTTATCATCATACATGGATCCTATGTCAGAAACCCAACAAACCCTTAGTAGAACTCCACACCCACAGTAAAAATAAATAATGTATAAATATAAATTGATTAAATCCGGCCCAAACACTTTAACAGCTTCGGTAGAAAGTTAATTTCGGTTAGGACTTTAGCTTGCTCGCAATGCGCAAAGGTCGTTAATGGAATCAGCTTTAACAAGAGAGACAGCTATATTCGGGTGCCCCGACAATCTGATACCCTTTACTCAGCTAAAGGGAGTGCGAGGGAGTTGATAGTATTCAACTTTAATTGCGATTAACATTTTAATGAATAGTTCAATCTGAAGAATTTTTACTACACTCTGAAAAAAAATCGCGCTGAATTTTAGAAAACCGTCATGCTTTTTAATCCAAAGGCATCTCGTCTTGACTTTTGAAAAAAATTTCTAAGAAACAGAAAAGATTGTTTTAAATTAAGGGGTAGTTTTTCCAAAACTGAATAACTGAATCAACTTATTTTTCTCTCCTTTATTTTAAAACATGGATGACGTCATGATATTTTACATAAACACAATTTTAATTTCAAATTGTAAGTGAAATAACTGAAACTATTATTATTATTCACACATGATAAATTTAATGGTGCGTCACAGTTTATATTCACATTTTGTTCTCGTGTGCTCTAGGTTTATAATCTACTTTAGCCATTTATGTGTGTGTTTGATTAACTAAATCTTAATTTGTATTAATGAGTGAAAAAAATAAAAAGACGGAAACAATTTCCGCCACGACGTAGGACTGAACACACACTTCCGAGTATAAGCGTACATAACACATCATTTTAATGCGATTTGATGCTAAGTAGGCGATTTTCTAAAATGCAGGTCCATTTTTATTTTGAGTAAATGTACACTCAAATGACTTTTGATAAAACAACTTCCGCTGCGCAGGAAACCGAAGAATCTGCATGGTTAATCCAAACTTTTTAGCTTTTATAGGTTTCGAGATCTCAGCGCTCAAACGGACAGACAAACGGACGGAAGGACATGGCTAGATCGACTCGGCTAGTGATCCTGATTAAGAATATATATACTTTTCCGCGAATACAATATACCCTTTTACTCTACGAGTAATAATATAATATAATAAATATTAATAAATTAATATATTAACCAATTTTGAGAAGAAAGTAAAAAAGTGTAAGGAAAAACACACACTTTTATAAATAATTTTAAAATTATTGCATTTAGACAGTTTCAGCAAAAGCACTGTGATTCAATTCGCATACCTTTCGGATACGTTTCAGCGACATACACGACGTACTTTAAAATCAGTTTTTTTCCCGCCAAACCTTTAGCTTCTGAACACATCAATATAGTCAGTTTCATACAAACTGACAAACATGCACACCAACGTTTTTATACCCGTTACTCGTAGAGTAAAAGGGTATATTGTATTCGTGCAAAAGTATGTAACAGGGAGAAGGAAGCTTTTCCGACCCTATAAAGTATATATATTCTTGATCAGGATCACTAGCCGAGTCGAACTAGCCATGTCCGTCTGTCCGTCTGTCCGTCCGTATGAACGCTGAGATCTCGGAAACTATAAAAGCTAGAGCATTGGCATTTTGCATGCATATTCTTGGAGTTCCTACGCAGCGCAAGTTTATTTCAAAATGGTGCCACGCCCCCTCTAACGCCCTCAATCGCCCTACACCATTTTTTTAAAGGTGTCTGGCGCCCACACCATTAAAGATTTTGGAAAACTAAAAATGCAGTTTTATTGTGACTATCAATACCTATCGAGATGTAGAAGAAATTTTTCCAATCGGACCATTCGTTAAAAAGTTATGCCCGATCAAAGATTTTATATATCTATCTCCCTCGCACTCCTTTAGCTGAGTAACGGGTATCTGATAGTCGGGACACCCGACTATAGCGTTCTCTCTTGTTTAATTTTGAAAGGCCTCCAAAATTTGGTTCTGGAATAAGTTTTGAAAGGAGCATCCGATATTAGCAAATTAGGTGTCATTCGAAGCGAATTTTCAAAAAAATGATTAACAAAAGTTCTTAAAACTACAAAATAAACGGCGCATTGCAATTTATTGCCACTATTTTTTAGCACTCGTCCTATTTGTCTTCTTGTTTTTAGCGTTCACTTATTTTGTCACATTTAATGCCCATTCGCAGATTCATGACTGAGGAAAAGGACTGTTATTCCACTTCTGTTTTTTCGCGTGAGTGCTGTGTGGAAAAGTCGACGAAAACTGTAAACTAAATGTAACTAAAAGCCCTAAGTGTGGTTTTAGCGCAGCGGCAAAAATAACAAACACAGGGACCCTTGCCAACAATTAATCCGAAAATGGGGCCCGTCAGAGGTCTTAAGTTTATTTTACTTTATATAAACATCGCCTATTGTTCATTCCAGGCAGTCGGGTTTTCCCACACTCAATGCGCTTATATTTTTTTCGACAAGTTAAAAACTGATTTTTAATGCCTTAAAAAGAGTTCCCTTCTCTCTAGTTAAGTCCTATACATAATAAGAAGTATGCTACACATCGAAATCCTAAGTACATTTCTGCAATTTTATAAATTTTTCAATCCATTCGAAAGGATATATATTATTTAAAATCAACTATTTAATAGGGAAATCTGCCCCAAAATAAAGGTTTTTACCTATAAAAAAGTTGTTTATTTATAAAATACAGTTTTACTCCAGACCTCATTGAGTAAAGACGTGCAGCTACGGCGATCTAAATCACCAACAACCAGTGCTTATCAGCAAAATTTTGCAAAAACAAACAAAAAAACAAAAGAGACTCCCAAAAAAATTACAAAAAATACAACAACAAACAGACACGTGATCACAACAACCACGAGCAGGGGGTTCGCCCCACAAAACCAAAATGTTACCACCAGACAAAAACAGACTTTTTTCTAAAAACTTAATAACTGAACACAAATTCATTGTTATAAAAAGTAAAGACAATACTTCCCTGGAAAACACAAACCCATTCATTCTAAAAAAATCCATTGACTACATCTGCGGAGGTGAAGTGGAAAAATGTAAAATTACAAGAGCAGGTACAATTCTAATTCAAACAAAAAACATACAACAAGCCGAAAAACTACTAAAAATTAGAAAACTTGGTGTAGTAGACGTAGAAGCATACGAACACAAGAACCTTAACCAGACCAAAGGAGTTATTTATTGTAATTTGCTTAGGAATATCACAGAAGAAGAAATTCTAGCCGAACTGAAGTCCCAAAAAGTTTCTGAGGTGTACAAATGGACCAAACTAGTCGATCAAAATCGAGTTCCAACAGGACTTATAACGCTTACATTTGATTCTACCAATCTCCCTGAAAAAGTGTTTATCGGATATGAAATAGTATTCACACGCCCATACATACCACTTCCTATGCAATGCAAAAAATGCCTCCGCTTCAACCACCCCCAAGTTGGCTGCAAGCAAGACAACCCTACATGCAAAAACTGCTCTGAGACCACCCACAACAACGACAACAACGACTGTAGGCAACAACCTAAATGCATTAATTGCAAGGGAAACCACTCATCCAGGGACAGAAAATGCCCAATCTTTCTCAAAGAACAGGAACTTATAGCCATCAGAATTACAGAAAAAGTTGACCACAAAACTGCCCGTTCCATATATTTCACCCGTCATAGTTCTATCCAAGAAACTTCATACTCCCAAACCCTTCAAAATCCATCACCAACAGTCAACCCCACCTCAGCAATTGAAAAACAAATACATAACACAAACGAAATCCATAAGAAAACAACCAACTTACACGAGTTCCTCAAAGAGGTGAACAAGGCACATGCAGGACTGAAGAAGATAGCACGAACCCCCGCCGCCTACGAAATATTCGACGAAGAAATGCGCTTAATTACCAATGACGACTCTGAAAGACCCTCGACATCAACAAACGACCGCGTTCTCAGAAGCCAAACCAGAGAAAAATCCACCCTATCTAAAAACCTCAAAGCAAAAGAGCAAAGAACACCCCTCTCCAGTACGAACGTTTTAAAACAAACACAAAAACTGCCATAAACTATGTCCTTAAAAATATTACAATGGAATATTAAAGGATACTCGAACAACTACAACCAACTACTAATACTCATCAAGACACACTCTCCACATATTATTTCACTCCAAGAAACACACATACAACAACTTCAAAGCCTACCAACACCAGTAAACTACAATATACTAACAAACATTGCATCTAACAGATTTGGAGGAGTAGCCCTGCTAATCCACAAATCAATCCAACACACTCAAAGTAATATCAATGAAGATGTAGAAGCAATAGCAGCAGAGATAAAATCAAAAGAAAACTTTAAAGTATACTCCATTTATATTTCACCTAACAAATCCTTTTCACGCAATAACCTAAACAACGTAATTAACTTTAACAACGAAAATGTTATGATAACAGGAGATTTCAACAGCTGGCACCAAAACTGGGGATCTGCACACTCGAATTCAAGAGGAAAAACAATAGCCAAATTCATTGAACAGTCACAACTTACACTACTAAATGATAAATCACCAACACACTTTACTACACACAACACCTTTACTCATATTGACCTCAGCTTTTGTTCTCCATCACTCACACCACTCACAACCTGGAATCTGACAGATGACCTTGGCGGAAGCGACCACTTCCCAATCATCATCACCCTTTTTCCAACCGACAAAATCATCAACAAAAAGACACCAATTTTTAAATTAAACGAAGCAAATTGGGATAACTTTAAAACCCACACACATAACAACAATAACATATACCCTCCTTCAACCAACATAAACAAAGAAACAGCATAATAAACAAAATAATCATTAAAAGCGCACACCATACGATACCACAAACACTACCACACCGACACTCACGCACAGTTCCTTGGTGGAACAAAAACTTAGCAGACTTACACATTGAGAAAAAACAAACATGGAAAGCACTGAAAAGAAACACAACTCAAGAAACGATCATTGCTTACAGGAAAGCAAATGCGCTTCTAAAAAGGGAAATTAAAATTAGGAAAAGGGTATCCACAACCACTTTCACATCAACCATTCAACCAAGCACACCAACAACAAAAATATGGAACAACATTCGCCGATTTTGCGGTCTTAACCCAGCAAAACAAATACACTGCATAACAACCAACAACAATGTAACTACCAACGACCCAAACCAAATCGCCAATCTTCTTGCGCATCATTGGTCCCATCTTTCAAGAGACGAAAACTTCAGCCAGGAATTCACCTCCCATAAATACAACACAATAACCCTCAATCACATTCCATCCACATCTGCTATAGAAATCGACAAGCCCATAACCAAAATAGAACTAACCATTGCTCTCCAATCACTTAAAGGCTCAACACCAGGAATCAATAGAATCTCATACCCCATGATAAAAAACAGTTCTCCATCAATAAAAAATAGAATACTTTCTCACTTCAATCACATCTTCAACCACTATATACCTCAATCATACAAAACCAGCCTGATCATACCAATTCTAAAACCTCAAAAGGATAAAACTGACATCTCATCATACCGACCCATCTCACTTAACTGCTGCCTGAGTAAAACGATGGACAAAATAATAGCGAACAGACTATGGTGGTTTCTTAACAACGACAAACTTCTACACCCACATCAATTCGGTTTCAAAAAAGGTAAATCGACTTCGGATAATCTGCTCTATGCAGATCACATCATAACGAAGTCACTCAATACCAGGAAACATACCTCACTCATCTCTCTTGACTTTGCAAGAGCTTTCGATCGAGTGGGTACACATTCAATAATTGACCAATTAATTAAATGGAAATGTGGCCACAAAATTATAAATTATATTATAAACTTCACTAAGAACAGAAAGATAACAGTCAGAATAGGGACACACAACTCAAACATACACCCTCTAGAAAACGGAATTCCACAAGGATCCCCTATATCAGTTGTACTCTTCCTAATAGCCTTCAATAAACTAGCCAACATCCTGACAAGATACAAACAAATAAAATGTAGTGCATATGCAGACGATTTCCTTTTGCTGGTTAACCTAAAAAACAAGAAAAACATCACCATCAACCTAAACCACATCTTTAGGAAAATAGAAGACTGGGGAAGCTACTCAGGCGCATCCCTCTCACAGACAAAATGCGAACATCTACACATATGTAGAAAACACAGATGCAACTGCATAATCACAACACAGAATTCAAACATAAAAAACGTAGAATCACTCAAAATACTCGGACTAACCATAAACAAGAAATACAACTGGAACTCACATATTGACACTCTCATACCATCACTCTCCAACAAACTTAACATCATAAAATGCTTGGCCAGCCCCAAGTTTAACTGCAACACAAACACTTTACTAAACATCACAAAAGCCATACTAATATCTAAAATTGACTATGCACTTCACACATATGAATACGCCCCAAAAAATACACTAAACAAATTAAAAACCACACTAAACGCAGCTCTTAGAACAGTCTTAGGTGCGTTTCGCACAACACCAACATACAATATACTTTACGAATCTAACATCCCAACCATCGAGAAACGGCGGGATCATCTCACAACCAAACTTTTCAAAAACCTTATGCGCTCCAAAGACACACCAATACACAAACTTATTAAACCAACAACCAGAAGAAAAAAATGGACCTCAACACTAGATCGAGCCATAGAAAACTGTCTACAACTTAACATACCCTTTAAACCAACAAAACTATACAAAACAAAACCGCCATGGCAACTACATCAAAATATAATAAACACCTCGCTGCATAACTACAAAAAAAGCAACACTTCACCAGAAACATACCAAAAACTATTCAATGAAACAAAAGAAAACTACAAAAACCATACATTTATATATACGGACGGATCTCAACAAAATTCAACTACAGCCTTTGCTATAACCACCGAAACAGAAATATTGAACTACGGCAACCTGCCACCGCACTCTTCAATCCTAACGGCGGAGATAATTGCAATACTTGAAGCCATCAAAATCGCTACTAGCAGGAGCGGAAAATTTGTAATCTGCTCTGACTCCTTAGGAGCGATCGAAGCAATCCGAAATCCACAAAATCTAAACAAATACCCAACACACATCAGATCACAAATACAACTAAAACAACCTAAAATTAAAATCTTATGGACCCCAGGACACTCCAACATTAAAGGAAACGAACTCGCAGATAAAACGGCAAAAGAAGCAACAAAAATGCCACTTATATTTACGCAAAACGAAAACATAAAAGACATAAACAAACTTCTAAAAAACAATCTAAATCAAGAAAATGAAAACTTAATAAGTAAATGCAACACATGGTACAAAAACATCAACACAAACAACATCCACATATCAACACTTTCTAACTTAGCTCAAGAAGAAACCAGCAGAATTGACCAAATTAAATTCATTAGACTTCGCCTTGGACATTCAAACATAACACACAAACACCTTCTCGATCCACTCACCTCACGTAATTGCCCTCTCTGCCAATCAACTCCAGCTAACATGGAACACATCCTAGACACATGCCCAGCAATAACCCAGGACAAGCAACTTCTTTTTAAAAATCTCAAAGCCACAGACTACCTCAAGCACCCAACAACAGAAAATATAAAAACGATCATAAATTTCCTAAAAAAGACAAACTTATATAATCTAATCTAAAATCAAAATTTAAAATATTGTTAAATTAAGTTCACATATTAAAAACACGTAGTCGAAGGCCCCGCAGCTAGCACTACAACCACTTATGTTAGTTTTAGTTTTGCAAACTCTACTATCATATTTAATAAATAAATAAAAATAAATAATTTATAAAATAGTAGTTTACACGAAAAAATTGTAGGGGAGAGTAGGGCAAGAATAGTGAGAAAAGGTTGGTTAGATATAGCAGATATAAATAAAGAGCCATCAGAATGAGACTGATATCATCGGAAAGGCTGTTCTTTTGGCTTTACCTTTTTTCGACACCATTTTGAAGTAATTGGCAAAGCCTTTGAGGAACGTTGAAATATGTCAAAATACTTTTTTAACTACCAATGTCCCAGTAGAAATAGTTAAATACTTGCGCTGGTAACAGTACAAAATAAAATAAATAATTTGTATACTAAAATACTCTAAAATGGAGTACATTTGTGGTTGTTTTTTTCTAACCTTTCTTTGGTATTAAAAATGCAGTCATTGCTCTTTAGTTTAATATATTTTTTCCCGATTTATACAATTCTATTATTTCTTAAAAATTTTTCCGCCCCTTACCGGGACTTGGGCCATTTTGCTCAGTTTGACTGCAGTTTGGCTCATCGAGCTCTCGCTTACAGATTTGACCATGAGCGCAACCAGTCCTGCGACTATGACCAATAGTTCTACCAACCTGCAGATGTCATAAAAAGTAAAAAATAGACCATGTGTTATCATATAGTACTATTTTTACCCCACAACGAATGTTTGAAGTTTTAGCTGAATACCACCAAGATTGAATACCAAAACAAGAGAGAACGCCATTGTCGGGTGCCCCGACTATCTGATACCCGTTACTCAGCTAAAGGGAGTGCGCGGAAGATGGAGATATAAAACTTTGACCACGCATAACTTTTTAAGTAATGGTCCGATTTGATTTCTTCTACATTTCGATAGGTATTGATTAACACAATAAAACTGCATTTTTACTTTTCCGAAATCTTTAAAGGTGTGGGCGCTAGACACCTTTTAAAATCGTTTAAGCCGATTGTGGGCGTTAGAGGGGGCGTGGCCCTCGGCTGAAACAAACTTACGCTGCATAGGAAGCCCACGAATATGTGTGGGTAATCCCAACTTTCTAGCTTTTGTAGTTTCCAAGATCTCAGCGTTCATCCGGACGGACAGACGTTACATACTTTTGCACGAATACAATTACTCTACGAGTAACGGGTATACAAATATTTAGTAAGCGAAACGCGTTGGGCATGAAACTTCCCTTCGGAAAATATTTATTTTGCCAAAACTCGCGTTCGACCAATGCACTATGGGGAATTTGACCACTTTTTTTGGCCAAACCCCATTTTTTAAAAGTTGTTAAACTAAAAATGTGTTTTCTAGAATATTTTAACAGAAGACCAATCTTCAATGTTACGTTTCCTCTGCTAAGTTACAGCTGTTGTATGTTGCATTGTCACTCCTCAGAAATTCGACGCAATGCTGAGACTTTTTAATTGCAAAACAAGAGAGAACGCTATAGTCGGGTGCCCGACCATCAGATACCCTTTACTCAGCTAAAGGGACTGCGAGGGAGATGGAGATATAAAATTTAATCACGCATAACTTTTTAACACGTGAAACTTTTCAACAAATAACAGCTGTTTGAAAATTCAACAAGAACCATTTTGGGTCGTTCCCTTAATTGCTGAAATTTTCTGTTGAATTTTTAACCATTCAGCAATTCAATAGTTTAGGGAATATAGAATATATAGTGCGAGCTGATAATACTAAAATGTTGCAGAGTTGCAATGAAATTTAGTAAAATAAGGTGACAACTCTGGTTTTCAACGATTCAACAAAATTTTCAACAGCCCCGAATCTGTTGAATTGCTCTAATTTCTGAAAATTGACTTTGTATGGAACAGCTCATCAACCGCTGACCGAAATTCAACAATTCAGCAATTCAACAGTTTAGGGAATACCCTGAATGATACAAGGCGAGTCCAGCGGAGTCCATCCATCAAACCTTGAGGAATTAAAGAGTAAGGAATTCTCTTTAAAATTAATGTAGTCAGATCATACACTCTTTACGATTCTTGGAGAAATTAAGTTTTTTAGTTCATAACCTCAATTTTTGCAAATGTTCCTTTGTTTGCACAATAGGCTTTAATTTGAAATGTCTACTTAAGTAAGGCAAAAACACTTATCGCTACCAGTGGACAATTAAAACGGACTTTAGAGGTTGTAAAAAGAAAAAAAAACTATAACTGTAGTAACAAATGACAGAAATGACAAGTAAAATCTAAGAATTTTCGGTTCTATGAAACTAAAAGAAATATTCTTCCGATTTTAACTAAATTTTGTTTGTGGGCTTAGATACTCTTCAAGTTTTATGCATTTATCCCTAAAAATAGCAAAGTTGATCTGATCATTCCTATGGCAGCTATGTGATATAGTTGTCTTATCCAAAAGAAATTCATACAGAATATGCGTTGGGATAAAATTGCTAAAATTTTTCTTTGACTGTGGGGCAGTAGCTGTTATATTAGTACATATAGGCACGGCTGCACGGCAAAGCCGTCATCTTCTGAAGAATCCGCGATTTGCTTTTTATACCCGTTACTCGTAGAGTTTAATTCATTTTATACCATCTGAAAAACATACTTTTTGTTTTAAACAAAACACGCAACTTTAAAATGTAATTACAAGAGAACCATGGCTGAACGCCAAGCTCTTTTTGCATGTAAATTCCTAAGAAATCGCGGTCCGTATTTCTGAGGTGAGTCCCCTAAACTAGAGTATTACCGCTTTGACCTAAACAAAAAAACACCTCTGATATCAACATTTGTGACAAAAAATTATTACACTTGTCATTAAATACACTTACTAAAATGTTCTCATTTAAAATACCTTTTCGACGACATGGAGCACACGTCAATAGCTTTAGTGGTTCAGAAGTTACAGGCGTACATAATGTAGTTATTTATAGCTGTTTTCCCGCTAAACTAGCTAGTTTTCCCTAAAGTTGTAGAACTAAAGATTCCTATAATGAGCTATTTAACAAATTTAAATGTTTCCAGGAGCCTAAAATAGAGTTTGCATATGCACAAGGAAAATATAATGCTCAAGCAGCGTTAGTTGTCCTGAACTGACAAAAGTGGTAATTTTTTTGTTTCTGAATTACTTTTAAACGCTACTTCTTACCATAACTTGTTATATCCCAAAATTTAAGTAATCTCAAGGAGTTTACAGTTTAAAGATAAACTGAAATCGTTAGAATTGTTTTCGAGCGATAAACAAAAAATCGAGAAATAAAAGTTAAAAAAAAATGGTTCAACCATAATTTTTAAACTATTGAATTTAAACAAATTAAGCTTAGGAGTCGTTTAAAGTATTTCAAAATACATTTTAAACGAGGTATAGTACATGTTTGTAACTTTAGTAGTTCAGAAGTTAAGACTTTACGAAATTTAGCTATTTATAGCTGTTTTCCCGCTAAACTATCGTAAAACAAAAGTTTCCTATATGGAACTTTTACAAACAATTTAAATGATTTCATGACCCTAAAATACAGTTTGGATACGCGCACTCAAAATTTAATTCTCAAGAAGCGTTAGTTGTTCTGAGCTGGAAGCTCGATGAAACAAACTGGCGCTGCGTAGGAACCCAAGGAAGCTGCCTTAGTAATCCCAACATTCTAGCTTTTTTAGTTTCCGAGATCTCAGCGTTCATACAGACGGACATGGCTTGATCGACTCGGCTGGTGATCCAGATCAAAAATATATATATGTACTTCATAGGGTCGGAAACGCTTCCTTCTACCTGTTACATACTTTTGCACGAATACAATATACCCTTTTACTCTACGAGTAACGGGTGCAAAGAATTACTGTTTTTTTGTACAGCGCTGCAAGATCCATTAAATATACTCTGTTAACGTATCTGGATTTGACTTATCCGTTGCTGTTTAAATTAATTTGAACGCCAGTTCCCCACAAATGAAGAGTTTTGTTCTTCGATTTATACTCGATTGTACTTTTAGTTTACCATGAGCGAAAGAAGGAGCCTAAATGTATTGTTGAAGGTATTCTTTAGCTGCTATATCGACCACTGCTGTATTTGCCTATGCGACCGCCACTTGAGCTTGCCCATCACTTTATGGAAGCACCACATTGCGTATGCTTAACAAAACACTGACAACTTCCTCACACTTTGTTCGTCTGTGTGTGACATTGACAAGCATATAAAACTAAATACGACATGATATTCATCCCCAATGCCAATGTCCAACCCCTGTTTGTCTGCCATTGTTTGCCGAAAAGGACCCTCATGTGTCTGTCTCTTGCCGAGGAGCATGTAAAGGCGCAACACCCCCAAACCCGACACTCAAACATCCAACACCCAACGCATTTAAGCGCAATTTGTACTAATTAATACTGAATTCGACTCCCGGCAGAGCACAAATTGAGTTTTGGTAGTGATTTTCCCATTGAAAGCTTGAGCCCGTTGGAATGACAGCCGTCTATTGATGTCAAGGTGAATGGGTCAGCTGAGTGTTAAGCAATTAACCCACAAAGCGAAATAAATCCGAATTAAAGTGACACATACCAAAATCACCACATGTTTAATTGATTGGGGAAATAAAAGCCGAAGATGTTTATTATTTTTACACAGAAAATACATTTTTGTTTTAAACGTTTAAGATTTCACGATAGAAAATATGGCTCCTTATAGTTCAATACTTACTGTAAATATCATAATGCTAAAGGCAATGATATTTAATCTAAGAGGCCTTCAATCGGTTTCACCAGCCCTTAATAAACTGTTACACTTTGTTTTTCAGGTTATTGGCCACTTGGCTTCACTTGGTGCAACATTTATGTGACCTGCGATGTGCTGGCCTGTTCATCTAGCATCCTGCACATGTGCTTCATAAGTTTGGGACGCTATCTGGG
This sequence comes from Drosophila pseudotakahashii, assembly GCA_035046095.1. Taxonomy (NCBI): domain Eukaryota; kingdom Metazoa; phylum Arthropoda; class Insecta; order Diptera; family Drosophilidae; genus Drosophila; species Drosophila pseudotakahashii. The sequence continues at coordinate 1,395,162 of JAWNOE010000134.1, read as the reverse complement.
AATTCGTAATCCTTTGGGCTCGAGGCATCGGTCTACGAAACGATTGGCTGGTATTAAGATAGCCATTGTCTGGGTGATGGCCATGATGGTATCCAGCTCCATAACAGTGCTGGGTAAAATAGAGAATGTTGATAAATTATAAGGTATTAACACACTCGTTTACCATGTCCCCAGGTCTAGTCAACGAGAAGAACATTATGCCCGAGCCCAACGTCTGTGTAATCAACAACCGCGCTTTCTTTGTTTTTGGATCTCTAGTGGCTTTCTATATACCCATGCTGATGATGGTCACCACATACGCTCTGACCATTCCCCTTCTCCGGAAGAAAGCACGTTTTGCCGCCGAGCATCCAGAGAGTGAACTCTTTCGCAGGTATGGTTTCGTACTAATAGGATCTTTGTCCTTCGCAACGATCCCTGGCACTTAGTTGCGACAACTTAAAATATACAACGCACAGAAATCTAAAATTCTTTAGAAAATAGAAGATATTTTTTGAAATTTATATATACAATTTTTTATAAATTATAAATAATTTTGAATTATTATTATTAAAATTATTTTTTAATTTGTGTTAGCTATTAAGCTCACACGGTTTTTAAGAACGAATGTTTTTAATCCAAATGTAATGTTTTTGGGTTTATTTTCTTTGTGTATATTAGAGTGGGTCGATGTGGGAGCCCAAAAATCCTTAAAAGATTTCGCAAATGCGATTCGTACCATACAAATCGACCCGCACTAGTGTTTATACATACATATGTCGGAACCAGCCGATAATATTGTAAGAAAAGGGAATTATAGCTTAAGTTTTTTTTTCTAATTATCTCAAAATCTTTAGTATATAATTTTCCTAATATTTCGGAATGTCGAAAATTATTTTGAAAATTTCACACGACTACATCATACAGCTGCTATAGGTTCCTATGAATACATTGAGTATATTGTAAATTACAGGTCGGCCAACTTTGAAAATTTGGAATTTTTGTTGAGCTTTTTAGGATATTAACACACACCTTACAGTCATAATTGGTTAAAAAATTCCACATTTCAAAAGTTTGTCGACCGGTAGCTCACAATATATTCTATTCATTTATTCGGCAAAATTCAAGGGTTTCATTATAGTTGTAACTAAATAAATCATTTAGCAGATATATTTATGAACTATCGGTCTGTTTATATTCAAAGATATTATTCCCTTTAACATTGCCACACAATCATTCTTTGGGTGGCGACCAAATTTCCGTTCTCAGCTTCCGGGCTTATATAATTTTTCGCTGCTATAGCTATTTCTGCCACTGATTGGCTGCCATAGGTCAATCGAAACTCAAGCAAGCGCAGCAAATTAGCGTTAACTCAATCAACCATCAATTTATCTAGACATTTGTGCACTGAAAAGTCGAGGTATATGAAATGATTGTCTCTTTAAAAACTATGCGTTCCAGAAATTTCTTTAAAAAAATTCATAATCCAAAGTACAACTAATTTTGTTGCGATCTTAGAGTTTTTTAGGTTAGCTTTTTATGGCATTATATATTTTACAAAATTCCCAAAATTTAAATCCTACTTATATTATTTATTAAGAGAATTTACATTATTTTTATCATAACCATGGAAAAGTGTTCAAAATAGTTCAACAATAAGCCCATTTTCTATACTTGTACAGAATAAATGTCTCCCAGAAAGTGTTTTTGAGGATTTTAGTCCAAAACTAATTGTTTGTGTTTGTTCAAGCAGTTAGACCAGCTATATTGTTTCATATTATGTACGAATCGTTTTAATAAAAGCTGTTATTTATTCAAATAATAATATTACCGACATAAACACAACAATTTCATTTTGGCCTTAGATTTTTCAAACTGAAAATCAGAAAATTCTGAGTGATCCATTTGTCCTAATGCATATATATCTACATTTTCAGGCTGGGTGGGCGCTTCACCATAAGGCCTCAGCACAGCCAGCAACAGTTGCAGATGCACAGCAGTTTCTCTAGCGGCCATAGCAAATTAATGTCAATAAGCGACAGCAATCGCAACTTTAACAATCCAGGAGGAGGAGTTGATGAAGTAGCACCTACCAGGAACAGGAGCGTAGAGCCGACCGAACGACTTTCCATGCAGCGAAGGACGACGAGCAGCAGGAGCATCGGTACGGTCAGTTTTCGCAATGTGGTTAATGGCAGTGGCGGAGCCGGAGGAAGTGGGTCCAGAGGACAGGGCACTGCCCGCAGCAGCTTCCGGTTCTCGGGCGGCATCCTGCGGCACTCCTCGTCACCCGCCTCGAGCTGTCACTCCACCAGCAAGTCGCATTCCAGCAGCTTTTGGCGCAAGCACGGCGGCAATCCCAACCTAATGGACAGGTGAGTGAGATATGTATGCACTCAATAAAAATTACCCTGAATTTTCGAAAGTCGTCCGTGATTTTTAAAGGCCATAGAATTAAGAAACTTTTTCTTGATAATATAAATTTTGTTTTGAAACTTAGTGACTACGAAGAAGAGTTGTTGTATTTAAATAAATTAAATTTAATTGAAATATAAATTTAAATTTATTACAAATGTTTATTTATTACAATAAATTTTAAGTACATAGATAAAATCGACCTGCTAGGCCACCATACGAAATTTTTTTTTAACACTTTTGTATATTGATTTGTTAACCAAGAACACTTTCTTGTTTTTATTTTGAAGTTAGGGTACATTTTTTTTAATCTAATTTAAATGTATTATAAATGTTTATTTATTACAATAAATTTTAAGTAGGTACAGAAAACACATTTTGTAAACATATAAAAGGAAAAATTCTTACCTCGACCTGCTAGTCCACCATACTAGATTACCAAAATATTACACTACTTTCTTGAAAAATAGTTATTTATTTTGTAGAACCAGAGGCAATTTCGCCCTCTTTTCAAAAAATACGGAAAATATCGCCATTAATTCAAGATAATATCGCCATTAATTGAACAAAAAATACATAAACTCTTTTTCAGTTGATTAAAAAAATAATAATGGCAAATTTTCTTAAGTTTAAGAAAACCATTTATTATCAATAAAAAGTTTCCTAATTCTTTGGCGTTTTAAAATTCACGGGCGATTTTCTAAATTTCAGGATGATTTTTTTTAGTGTACTGCACCTGAAATTTATCCATATTTTTCGTTGTAAGATAGTGTTTTCTACTGGAAACACAATGTTTAAAATGTATTGCTTTTTTTTTTGGTAAAAAAGTTTAAGGAGTTCTTTCGTGATCATTGAAAATATTTTAAAGTTCATCTGTTACACAAAATGTAAACGTTTTGACCAAGTTTAGTCCAGTGAGTAAATAAGTGTGATTTAAGTCTCCTCCCATTGTTGAGAACAATCAATTATATATCTTAAAGCAATTAAATGCACATTCACAACATTCTTACAACATGACGTATACGTAATCCGACGCGTATGGCGGCGCGGACATAAATCACTCATACGTCACGTGGTGCAGCGCGACAAAAAAAAAACTCGAAAACACGAAACCGTTTGTCGCACCACTTCAGCTGCTGCCACATTGTTGTTGTTGGAACAATAAATATTGCATAAAATGCAAAGAGAAACCGCAAGAAAGGAACAAATGTCGCATCCGACATTGTTGCCAGCAATCCGGAAATACATACACACAGGAAAAATCTCAAAAAGAATTCGAAATAAAAGCAAAGTGCAGGCAAAAGTGCCACAGAAATTCGCAGACGACTGTGCCTTATGGTTGTCAGCAGTAATTACCCTGCAGTACGGGAGGTGGCGATTGGCCATGCAAGGCGATTGTGGGCGTTAGAGGGGGCGTGGCTATCGGCTGAAACAAACTTGCGCTGCGTAGGAAATTTTTTAGCTTTTGTAGTTTCCGAGATCTCTGCGTTCATACAGACAGACAGACAGACAGACAGACAGACAGACAGACGGACAGACAGACGGACAAACGGACAGACGGACATGGCTATATCGACTCGGTCAAGAATATATATACTTTATAGGGTCGGAAATGCTTTCTTCTAGCTGTTACATACTTTTGCACGAATTCAATATACCCTTTTACTCTACGAGTAACGGGTATAATAACAGATGATAACAAGGGCAAACTCTACAAGATATCCGAGTTTGAAGAAAATCTCATTTTCCATATGCACAGTTTTGAGTAAAAGTGCTATTACTAAAATCTTATTCTAGACAGTTTTATGTCTAATTTGATGTTTTTTTATTTATTATGATTATACTTTTTTTGTTAGGTACTTATACTAATTTAAATTACTATAGGTCATTGTTTTAGTTCGAGTATTTCGACCCGATAATTACTTTTGCTGAGCACTAAACCAGGGACCGTAATCATTATAAGCGATATTCAAAAAACACAGAAATAATCATTATTCTTAAGTTTTATTATGTACTGCTTAGAAATAATCATTATTTTTGAGTTTTATAAATATTTATCAGGAATAATAACACTATGCAGCAACAAAAATTAACCTCGATGGATGCTCTATTTTTGGATTCGTTACGAATTCCCAAGTTAAACTGCGTTTTCCAAAAAGTTCCCCGATTTACTTTCTTTTGACTTAAATAAATCTTACCATAAATTAACGGAGAAAATATTTGTTAACGGAAATATAAAAAAACAAGAGAGAACGCTATAGTCGAGTACTTCGACTATTAGATATCCGTTACTCAGCTAAAGGGAGTGGGAGAGAGATTAATATATGCACGCGTCAAAGCTACTGGCGCCATCTAGTGGCTGTTTCATTTTTTGCTCATAACTTTTTAATGGATTGTCCGATTTGAAAAATTTCTTCTACAATTCGATAGGTATTGATAAACAGAATAAAACTGCATTTTTACTTTTCCGAAATCTTTAAAGTTGTGGGCGCCAGACACCTTTCAAAAAATGGTGTAGGGCGATTGTGGGCGTTAGAGGGGGCGTGGCACCTGTTTGAAACAAACTTGCGCTGCGTAGGAACTCCAAGAATCTGCATGCAAAATGCCAATTCTCTAGCTTTTGTAGTTTACGAGATCTCAGCGTTCATACAGACGGACAGACAGACGGACAGACGGACATGGCTAGTTCGACTCGGTTAGTGATCCTGATCAAGAATATATATACTTTATAGGGTCGGAAAAGCTTCCTTCTCCCTGTTACATACTTTTGCACGAATACAATATACCCTTTTACTCTACGAGTAACGGGTATAATGATATACAAAATACTTATCCGATGTGGGAATCGAACTCGTGTTCACCGCACTGTGTACCAACACACTAACACCTAGCCTACATATCGAGTTAGTTCTGAGTGGAATAGTTCATACTATCTTGTTAAGCCTTTTCAGAAATGACATAAAAGTCTACTGTTAATAGAAAATGGGATACGCACATACCTCTTATAAACTTAAAACCGCTTTTTAAAAGGTTTATACAAAGAAAATCCATATTTTTATACCCGTTACTCGTACAGTAAAAGGGTATATTGTATTCGCGCAAAAGTATGTAACAGGAAGAAGGAAGCGTTTCCGACCCTATAAAGTATATATATTCTTGATCAGGATCACTAGCCGAGTCGATCTAGCCATGTCCGTCTGTCTGTCTGTCTGTCTGTATGAACGCTGAGATCTCGGAAACTATAAAAGCTAGAAATTTGGAATTAACAACACAAATTCAACACACATTAAACTATTAAAAAACACAAGGCGGTAACACTACTACTATTTTGACCGCAGCTGTATACTTTTATGTTTTTTGACTATGTTTTCTAGAATTTGTTCCTGCCTTTAAAAAAATCCTAAAATTATTCTAAGTATGGGGTTTGAAAGATAAAGAGTGTACCTTTAACAACAACTTTAACATCGAATCAAACCATGCATCCGTTTGCCCCTGAGATCTCTGGAAAGTTGGCCAATTTCAGCATTTTTCGAACTTTGAGGTCCTTTTGCTAAGAATCCTTACGACGGGGAACTTTTTGGAAAACGCAGTTTAACTTGGGAATTCGCAACGAATCCCAAAGTATAGCATCCATCGAGGTAAATTTTTGATGCTGCATAGTGTAATCATTATTTTTGAGCGATATTTTTTTCGCTTACAAGTAATGATTATTCCTGAAAAATATTTATAAAGCTCAAAAATAATGATTATTTCTGAGCAATATCAATAAAAAATCATAAAACCATGATAATTGCGAATTCACAAAGGGTATCTAAATAGTAACACAATGGTGTATTTCATTTGTTTTTCCAACTATTATAAGTGACTGATTTTTAGATTCAAAAAATCAAAAATAATGATTATTTTCGGTCCCTGCACTAGACCTTAGGTTTGAAATGAATGGAGTGAAGTGTGTTTTATAGTGTTTTCGTACAAGCTCTTTTTTAATTAAAAACTTTGGTTCCTCTCTATTCACCAGCCATCCTAATCGACGAGCCTCCGTGCGTGTCAGCATCTCTCAGCCACAATTGGGTTATCCCGCAAATGGAAGTGGCAATGGAAGCGGTGCTGTTGGAACGACGGAAGGTGAAGGTGGTGGCAATGGCTCATCAGCTGCTACAACAAGCTGCACAAATCCTGGGGGCACCAGCATGATGAAAATCGCCACCATTCAGGGACCTACAGTCAGCGAGAGTCAGGGAGCTGGAGGCAATCACTTGCTGGAGCAGGTGAGGCCCACGGCTTCGAAACCTGACGAACGACAGCGCCAAAAAATGCGACCATTTAAGTTTGCTTTAAACCGCGTCGCCACACCCACTCTCAATTTACGGTGAGTAATGACGAAATATATAATTACATTCTCCAATAAACTGAAAAAATAAATTATAAATGGTAGATTGCTTTCACTTCAACAACGTATAAACTCAGGTGCAGATGTATTTTTAACGTTTAATAAATAGAGACCATTTTAGACTTTCTCCCCTAAGCATTAATAATGTATTTTGATTGCACAAGTTCACAGATAAAATGCTCTCTGGATCACGGAAATGTCATACAAGTTAAACGTCGGCCAGCGAAAGCTTATATACCAGGGACCGTTACAGTTATAATTTTTAAAATAAAAACAAAAGAGAACGCTATAGTCGGGTGCCCCGACTATCAGATACCCGTTACTCAGCTAAAGGGAGTGCGAGGGAGATATAAAACTTTGATCGGGCATAACTTTTTAACGAATGGTCCGATTTGAAAAATTTCTTTTACATTTTGATAGGTATAAATTAACAACAACTAAATTAACAGCAAGAAAATTGCATTTATACTTCCCCGAAATCTTTAAAAATGTGGGCGCCAGACACATTTTCAAATCGTTTGTAGGCGATGGCGCTCGGCTAAAAAAAAACTTGCGCTGCGTAGGAAGCCCAAGAACATGTGTGGTTAGTCCCAACTTTCTAGCTTTTGTAGTTTCCGAAATCTTAGCGTTCATACAGACAGACAGACAGACGGACATGGCTAGATCGACTCGGCTAGTGACCCTGATCAAGAATATATATTCTTTATAGGCTCGGAAACGCTTCCTTCTCCCTGTTTTGCACGAATACAATATACCCTTTTACTCTACGAGTAACGGGTATAATCACAATTTAACAGTTATACTCGAATTTTTATTTTTAAAATCAAAACGTTACAGTTATTCTCAATTTTTATTAAACAAATCAAATGTTACTGTGATTTTTATACCCTTGCAGAGGGTATTATGATTTCAGTCAGAAGTTTGCAACGCAGTGAAGGAGACGTTTCCGACCCCATAAAGTATATATATTCTTGATCAGCATGACAAGATGAGTCGATCTAGCCATGTCCGTCTGTCCGTCCGTCTGTCCGTCTGTTTCTACGCAAACTAGTCTCTCAGTTTTAAAGCTATCGCGCTCAAACTTTCCCAAAAGACTTCTTTCTATTGCAGGTAGTATATATGTCGGATATAATTTTTTTCCTATTAATTACCATTTAATTTTCCGACCGTTCCTATGGCAGCTATATGATATAGACATCCGATTTTTATAAAATTTTATTCGAAATTCAGAAATATTTAAAAAATAGTATTCCCAAAAGTAGAATTTCAAAAAACACCAAAGCTAGAATTTTCTTTACGTTTTTTTTTTTGCGATCCTTCCTATGGGAGCTATAAGATATAGTTGTCCGATCCGGCCGGTTCTGACTTATATACTACCTGCAACAGAAAGAAGACTTTTGGGAAAGTTTCATCCCGGTAGATCAAAAACTGAGAGACTAGTTTGCGTAGAAACAGACGGACAGACGGACATGGCTAGATCGACTCGTCTAGTTATGCTGATCAAGAATATATATACTTTATGGGGTCGGAAACGTCTCCTTCACTGCAATGCAAACTTCTGACTGAAATCATAATACCCTCTGCAAGGGTTTAAAAATTGTATTCCCAAGCGTAGGAGGTTATATGTCAAAAAAACATTGAAGCAAAAATTTTGTTTCCATTATTTTTCCGATCCTTCCAATGGTAGCTATAAGATATAGTTGTCCGATCCGGCTGATTTCGACTTTTATAATACCTGCAATAAAATGAAGACTTTTGGGAAAGTTTCATCCCGAAAGCTTCAAAACAGAGACTAGCTTGCGGAAAAACGGAAGGACAGACGGACATGGCTTGATCGACTCGTCTATTGATGCCGATTAAAAATATATATACTTTATGAGGTCGGAAACGTATCTTTCACTGCGTTCCAAACTTCTGACTGAAATCGGGCTTACTGCCGAAAATTAAAAAGAAACAAGAGAGAACGCTATAGTCGGGTGCCCCGACTATCAGATACCCGTTACCCAAAGGAGTGCGAGGGAGATGGATATATAAAAACTTTGACCGCGCATAACTTTTTAACGAATGGTCCGATTTGAAAAATTCTACATTTTGATAGGTATTGATAAGCACAATAAAAGTGCATTTTTACTTTTCCGAAATTTGGAATGGTGTGGGCGTCAGACATCTTTTAAAATCGCTTAAGGCGATTGTGGCCGTTAGAGGGGGCGTGGCCCTCCGCTGAAATAAACTTGCGCTGCGTAGGAAGCCAAAGAATATGTGTGGGTAATCCCAAATTTCTAGCTTTGATAGTGTCCGAGATCTCAGCGTTCAAACGGACGGACAGACGGACATGGCTATATCGACTCGGCTAGTGATCCTGATCAAGAATATATATACTTTATAGGGTCGGAAACGCTTCCTTCTTCCTGTTACATACTTTTGCACGAATACAATATACCCTTTTACTCTACGAGTAACGGGTATAAAAATTTAAAACGAACTTTCCTTTTCATATTTTTTTGGTTTTAAAATGTCATTTCAGTTGCCATATTATTGACCATTTATTATAAATATTTCTTTACAGCTTCCTAAACAATCGTAGCAAGCGAAACAGCTTATCGGCTAACGCGGTCGCCACGGAGCAGAAGGCAACCAAGGTGCTTGGTCTGGTGTTCTTCACCTTCGTTCTATGCTGGTCGCCGTTCTTCGTTCTGAACATTATCTTTGCCGCGTGCCCCGAGTGTCAGGTTCCCGAGCACGTGGTGAACACCTGCCTATGGCTGGGCTACGTTTCCTCGACGATCAATCCAATCATCTACACCATATTCAATCGAACGTTCCGGGCGGCCTTCATTCGCCTGCTCAAGTGCAACTGTGAACGGTAAGTCAGGGACTTTGACCTGGGAAAGGAAAAGCAGGCAGGGGCCAATGGGAATCGGACACAATTTATTGCTTTGGCGGGTACTGTGCTGGGAATTAATGTGCAACGTGACGTATAATTGATTTTCCGAGATTTTTATTTGGGCAGAGGAATTGAGGGCAGTCAGGGAGGGAGTGGAAGTAAGTAGATTGCAGCGAATGAATGTGCAGCGATTAGAATTCCAACTCTGTTAAACTCAGTTAAGCGGGATATTATTGAGCTGAAAGAAGAAAGAAAAGTTTGGTACCTTAAATTGGTTGTAAACTACACTCACTCGCATATCTCTGCGTACACCACCAAAAAATGTCAAAATCAAACTTTGAACATTAATTGTTCGGCCATTTTTGCATTTATTTATTATTATATTTATTCGTTCTTTTTTTAAACAAAACTATAGTATATTGTCTTCATTGACGTTGTTTTTTAGAAATATTCAACAGGGAATTATATTTTATTTTTAATTTTAAACTTAACACTACAAAAAAGTATACGCGCTAAAGTCTGCGTACAGTTTAGTATAACGTAAAAGAAGATCCTTTTTAATAACTTGTAGGGTATCCTTTCCTCTGGAGTACCTCCGTAAGACGTTTCGGCATGGAGTCGACCAGTTTTTTGGTCTCCTCCGGAGTGATTTTGCCCCATTCCTTCATAATTACATCCTTGAGCATTTATTTTTTATATTATTGTGTGCTTTCGGATTTATCTCTCAAAGAGATCCCACAAATGTTCGATTGGGTTCAGATCCGGACTCTGGGGTGGTGTTCGCAGCTGATTTTTGACATTATACAGCAGCCAAAGCTTTGTATTTTGTGCAGTGTGCTTAGGGTCGTTATCTTGCTGGAACCAATATTCACTTTCCAGCCCCAATTTCTCAGCACTTTGCTGCAAATTGTTTTTTAAAATGTTAATATATAGTCCTTGATCCATAATTGTCTCGATGAACGTCAAATTTCCCACGCCGCTTGCCGCCACACCAGACAGACAGACACACGGACGGACATGGCTAGATCGACTCGTCTAGTGATGCTGATCAAGAATATATATACTTTATGGGGTCTAAAAATAAAAGGTGTGAGCGCCAGACACTTTTTAAACTCGTTTATTGTGGGCGTTAGGCGATTGTGGGCGTAAGAGGGGGCGTGGCCCTCGGCTGAAACAAACTTGCGCTGCGTAGGAAGCCAAAGAATATGTGTGGGTAATCCCAATTCTCTAGCTTTTGTAGTTTTCGAGATCAACGATTCAACGTTGGACAGAGTTTTGAAAAAGAGTTTTAGCATAGTTTGAATTGCGACCAAGTCTATGTTGTAGCCTAGTCAATACAGAATCCATTGGTGCTAGTCGCATTCTGCACTTTTCCGAACTATTGGAGCAATTTGCATTTTTCTCAGATAACCTCACTTTTTTCATCTTTGATTTGTATGCACTAGCGAATAGTACAATTTGAGTATTTTGTATGGAAAATGTAAGATACGATAAATATTTAGAAAAACACTATGCAATTATCCTTGTTATTAAATATTATTTACTTTAAAATGATTTTACATCATCATTTGACTATACTTAGCTTGCTATAAATGGTTTAAGTATTTTTGTAAGGAATTCTATTGGTAATGTAAAAAAAAATTCGATTTCAACTAAAAAAAAAATGTTTCGGAACTCCAATACTTTTGTTGTATCAAGTTTCTTCTTTTCTTTATAACAATTGAAGAAAAAAAATTTGGACTTTTACCTAAAACCAAAACCGCAACGCCCTAGCTCTTATAGTTGCTGAGATCTCAGCGTTCACACGGACAGACAGTCATGGCTAGATTGACTCGGCTAGTGATCCTGATCAAGAATATATATACTTTATAGGGTCGGAAAAGCTTCCTTCTACCTGTAACATACTTTTGCACGAATACAACATACCCTTTTACTCTACGAGTAACGGGTATAAAAAGTATGTTGACATTTTGCAACGTTCCTTAAAGTCTTTGTAATTGACTTCAAAATGATGTAGGAAAAAGTTATAGCCAAAAGACCAGCCCTTCCGATGGCACCAGTCTCATTTCGATGCCTCGTTATTTATAGCTGATATGTCTAACCACTATTCTTGCCCCACTCTCGCCGACGTCACTTTAGCCTAGTAATTTATAAGTAATATTAAGAAAGCTAATTATCCAATTTGTCCTTTTAAAGGCTTGCACTTGCCTTTCAGCTAGTAGTGAATTATGTTAAAGCCTTAAATATATAAAAAAAATAGGTTTACTTTAAAGTCTTAGCTTCTGAATCTGGTATTAAAGCATAGAGCGCTAGACTCTATATAAAATAGTTTTACGATACAATAACAAAATATATTAATACACCTAGCAAAAACAAATATATGGACAACTATTTTTACTGGCCAAGTTCTATATTTTATCGATACCAAACTGTCTGCATTGGTAAATTTTACCATGACATTTTTTTCTGCTACCTTATGCATACATACAGACATTTCCCTGCAATGAGCCATAAAAACGAAAAAGAGTTTTTTACTTTTCACTTTTAACTAGAATCCTTTTGAAATAGCTTTTAAAGGACAAGCCACTAACGTTATTATTGCCATCTACTTGCAGTTCCGGCCGCCCTCTGCGCTACCGTTCTGTGACGGAAGGACGAGGCGCCCTGAGCCTGTGCGCCCCCTCGGCCCTGCCGCTGGCAATATCCTTCCAAGGGGCGCCACTCATGACACCATCCACAGCGATCGCGACGCCATTGAGCGAGTTTCGGGGAAGCTACACAATCACCGATGACGAGTGCTGAGCCACTTGAACCCCCTAAATACGAATTTATAATGACGAAACGGCAAAAAACGGAGTCAACTGTACTTACTAGCTGCTAGTCAAAGGAAAAGCAAACTTCAGGGAGATTCATGCTAACTTTTCCAAAATCAAATCACAATCAAATTGACGACTTTTGTAGAAACTACGGAGCAAAATACTTAACTTAAAACTCATCGCATATCATTGTACTATATGGAAGGAGGATACAACAAAATAGAAGCCGATAATTAGAATAGGAGAAATAGCGAGTGCAATGATAACAGTATTTCACTCCCATGCCTACATTCTAATTTTAGTCACCGCTCTATTCCTAAGTAAAAATAAAAAAAAGTTGAAAAATAAACGATAACTATGATTAGTGCTAGATTATCTTACATGAAAATAATAGAAAGTACCTATTAAAACTGTGGTTGGTAGTCATTAGAACGTTATGAGCCCAAGGTCATTTAAACTTCCCCGAAAGATATGTTGTTTCTTTAGTTAATACTGTGTAAATGAGAACAATAATTTCAACTTAAACAATAAATATGAGCCGCAAAACAAATCCTCGCTTGCGAAGTTATTTCCTTTTGAAGCCCAGACACAAATTGGGTCTAACACATTAAAAAACTTCGAGATGAAAAATATCTCGTCCGAACTTGAATTTGTAATTTTATATCACTGGAGACAGCAGTACACGTAGTGACGAAACGCACCAGGAGAGTGTGCGAAGGCAACTACACTCATAGAAGTTTTTACCTTAATACTAGAAAAGTCGCAGTAAAACATAGGTCGCCCTATAATAAGACAAATCGCCATGGAAAATATTTTGTTGGGCTAGTTTTTTTTAAAAAGGCAAAATAGCCCTATTATTTAGGGCAAATTTTTGAGTGGACTTTAAAAGTAATTTCTTCTTTATAGGGCGAAATCGCCCTAAAACGTAAAACAAAAAAACAAAAAAAACTAGGAAGGGTCAAACAAAATTTTAAGACGATTATATTAATTTCAGCCTTTGACACAACTTTTCGGACGCTTGGCAGCGAAAGACGTGTTTGTGTGAAACCTTATTAAAGGATGGAAACGTTATTAAAGGATTTGTGAGGCGATGCTTTCTCTGAAATTTTATTTTATTTTATTTATTTATTTGTTTTATTATCCCGATGAAATAAGAATACGACTTTTAAGTAACATCGGTCACTTTGTGGTAATTATAAAATGACTTAGGTACTAAAGGTACAATTTCATATGGAGAGACAGTACTTATTTTGACATTTAGAAACTTACAGGAGATTACATAAATTCTTTAGAGCTGAAGGCCTACAGCTGCTAAAGCTCATACCCACTGTTAGCAATTAATTTTCAATTATTTGTTAGCATTAAATAAATAAATAATAGGGAAAGAAAATTGAAAAAAAGAAAGAAGAAATAAATTTTTTCTGGTGTGTACATACATATGTGAATGTGCAATTTGGATATCAATAAGTAATTGAATTTACATATCTGTAACAGAACGAAATGTCAGCATTGAAACTTTAAAAAATTTGACTTGGGAGCAGCTACGAGGAGAAACTCCTGTTAAACTAGTCGGTCCAGCTGAAGAATTTTTTTATACAATTGGAAATGTGGCAGAACAATATATGGGCACTTCCAAAATGTCGCTCGGGACATTTGCACACCTTTAAAGTTGAAAAAAAATTGTAAAAAAAAATTGTAATTTTAATTATGGGCTTTTCTTTTCACTCTTCCCAAGCTCTATTTTTGGTAAAACTCTTGATTTTGTACCACTTTTAGTTTTTAAGATATCGGTAAAAAACTGCCGTATTCGCTCGGGACAAAAATAGAAGTGGATTTCGGGGAAGTTCGTACAACACCAGAAATTAGCGAATTCTGATGGAATATTTTAATGCGATTTTATTAGAATGTTGTTCAAACATGTCGCTGTGAAATGCTGTTGGTTTTACTCAAAAATTCTTTCCCGTTTTTTTTTTATGCAGTTTCAAACACATTCGCTTGGGACATGTCGCTCGGGACATTTTTTCCGACTGTTTTGTAAAGCGGATTTCTTTACCTCTATCTCTCAATTGCTGGATGTTTTGCTTTTAACTTAATAGTTTAGCATGTGAATGAAGCATTCAGTACGGAAAAATGTCAAGTATTAGCATTCCTATAGGATATATTAACAACAGAAGACAGGTCCAAAAAATAATAAAAAAATAGCCAAAAACTGATTTTTGCGTATATTGGTGGAGTTTGTCATAAAAATAATCAAACTATACTCCAAATTTGTAGTTAAGCTCAGTATCCAACTAATTAGAAACTAATATCGGGGCAAAATCATGTGGAAATATGTTTTATTCAAGTTTCAAGGTTTTTGGCTTGGTGGACTTTTTTTTGGAAGTGCCCATATATGTATGTAAATAGTGTTTGATTTAAAAAGATGATGCAATTGCAATTAACAGGATACACACATAGTTGATTGATATACCGCATGCACAAGTGCATATTCAAAAACAACCCCCAAATTTCAATTGCGTCATATCGTCAGTGCTCGAAATTTGCTTGTGCTTCGGCTGTTTCTTTTTTTTCCAGAAGCAAACGCTATCGCAAACCTCTTTTCGCAGAAGTGGGACGACTTGAACCTAAGAATTTTTCCCCTTTTAAGAGGGAAGGTACGGGAGCAACAGGGAATACCGAAGGTATGTGCTTTTTGTTTTTTTTATTCTCATTCAATAATTAGACTGTTCGCATTTAAATAGTCACACAATCAACTATAATTTGGCTTGCGATCCATTCAGTGTTGGTGCCAAAAGCCAGGACAAAAGAGGAAGGATGGAAAGGCGGGAGCAAGAAGGCGAAGCACATCATTGCGCACTCGCGAAGCCGATTCTTGGTTTGGAAGGCTATTGTTGGGGAACTGCAAACACATTTAAAGGCATTGACGGAAAATGGCTACTCCGGAAAGCAGAAACTGCAACCAATCATCTGCAGCGTGGGAACAAGCCCTTTTGACCTTGATGAATTTTCAGTTTACCTATCAGGTGTTTTTTATAGAATGCCAACCTTATTAAGAAGCATTGAGGTGTGCTTCAAAATATTTTTTGTTCTAAACCTTGAGTTCCCACCAGAATGTACTATGTATGGACATTTATACAAAAACTGTTTAACGAAATTAATTTAGAGTCTGATAAGAAAAGTAAAGCTTTATCTGAACTCTTGAACGACTATACAAACTTAAGACTGTAATTATTTTAGATATTAGTTTTCATTTATTATTATACCCTTGCAGAGGGAATAATGATTTCAGTCAGAAGTTTGCAACGCAGTGAAGGAGACGTTTCCGACCCCATAAAGTGTATAAATTCTTTATCAGCATCACTATACTCATAAAAATTTATTTCTCAATTTTAGAAATCTCGCCATCGAATCGGCTTACCCTTGAAAATGGAAATTTCATGTAATTAGAAAATTTGCCTTTAAATATAGAAAACGTTTTTTGATGGAAAAAATTCAAGAAAGAATTTTTCTTGAAAATAGAATAATGAAAATCCCATATGTTTCTTTTGCCGTCGCAGCCAAAACATTTTCTACGTATTTAATGGCGAAATTAAATACTAATTATCTAATCTAATCTAATAATCTAATTAAAGCAAAAATTCGAAATCTCTTAACCAAGTTTTACACAAACTTAGTTGAATTGTTTTCTAGCTAAAAGCTACGTACACACATACATTTGTACATATATTTGTAGGTGTAGAGTTCTATAATAACTTCGCCTTATTATATTATATTATATTTATTTTTCAGAGAGAAACATGTCAGAGAAATCTCTAAAATACCTGCAGTGAGAGCAATAATTGGTTTGGCGAAGCTGTAATTTTGTTTTAAAACCTTTTAAGGTAAGTAGATCAAAAATAAAAATATGTTGTATTTGTTTGACATACTTAGGCATGTAAATATGTATGCAGGTACGCGGTTCACCCGATCTGAAAGCCGATTTTCAACCCTTCTATCTTTTGCTCCTCTCTCTCGCTCTCTTGACCGACGTTTCTCTCTTCTTCTTCTTCAAACTGTCATGATCTGCCCAGCTTACATTCGGTCTTCCTTCGCTCAATGGACTGTATGTAAATATATATGTATGTACGTGCCTCTCCCGTGTCTCTCTCTCTCTCTCTCTCTCTCTCTGAACTTCGATTTTAAACCCCCTTCTTCGTGTTCTATCTGCCTTGCCTCTCTGTCTCGGTCTTTTGACCAACGTGTTTGTATTTTTGCTATTATTAACATTTCATTATTTCAAAAAATGTGTATCTAAAAATAAATATTTTATATCCCAATAACTCTTTTTTCCAGATGAAGGAATGCGAAGAAAATGGTTTTTATGCCTGTAACTAGATACTGAGTATACAATAGTTAAATAGTTAATAGTTAAATTATGTGAATTAAATACACCTCCAATAATAACTCATATGCTAATATGCAAAAATTTGATAATTAAAAATGTTTAAATGTTAAGTGTTAAATGTTTCAAATGTAATTAAATAAAATTTAATTTCTTAAAACAAGAAAGAAAACACCTTTGAAACAAGAATCGCCTTTCTTGTTTCAAGAAATATTTTTTCTTCTTTTAATGGTGGCTTTCCAAAAAACCCTTTCTTGTTTTAATAAATTTAATTTCTTGTTTCAAGAAATTTAATTTCTTGTTTCAAGAAATATTTTTTCTGGTTTTAAAGGTGCTTTTCAAAAAAAACATTTCCTAAAACAAAGGTGAGGTCGCCTTTGGCAAAAATTCAAGAAAGAATTTCCCTGATTTAATGGAAATTCTTCGATTTTTTATGAGTGTAGACGAGTTGATTTAACCATGTCCGTCTGTCAGTCTGTTCGTCCGTCTGTCCGTTTCTACGCAAACTAGTCTCTCAGTTTTAAAGCTATCGCAGGTATTGCAGGTAGTATATATGTCGCAACCGGCCGGATCGGACAACTATATCATATAGCTCCCATAGGAAAAATTCTAGCTTCTACTCCTGGAAATATTATTTCTTAAATATTTCTGAATTTCGAATTAAATTTTATATTTAAAATTATAAATTTTAAATTAAAATTATATCTTTGTTGATGAAATGATCTGCAAGGGTATATAAGCTTCGGCTGGCCGAATCTAGCTTCCTTTCTTGTTTTTTTTTTTTACATATTTTGAAGTTAGGTTTTTAATTGCTTTTGTCTTAGTTTTTTTCATTTATCCTATGTTTTTCGATTTGACTTAGGTATTAGTTCAGGCATTAAATTTTTTTCCTATTATTTTTATTATAATTTTTTTAACTTTTTAAAATGGAATTAACTTGCAAAATTTGTTTTCAAAATTTCTATGAAGACAGGCCATTTTACTCATATATAAAAAAAATGTTCAAAAGTCAGGGCCAGTCAAGTACTTATGGACATTTCCATTTGAGGCCAATCATAAGACATTAAAAACGTACACCAAAAATAAAACATCTCGCATAAAACATCTGTGCATAAACTTTGCGGATTTTGTGCAAACTTTTAAAGTTCAAGAGGTAGTTTTAAGCAAATCGAAGTGCCTAAGCCAGAGTTCCTTGTACAGCAATGAAATTGCAAACTTTATTTGAAGTAGTAATAATATAACTTGCCATGTATACGCAAAACTGCGAAACATTATGTACAAAGAAGGTTTGATTATATATGGTTACGAACCAGATTTCAAAGCATTTGAAATAAAAGAAATCTGTTCATTCCAAAATAAATTATATAAAATATGATAATCATGTAACTTCCTATGAAATTATAAAAAAAAAAACTGTATTTTGTGTAATTAACCTAAAAGACCTAAAATTTCCTCCGGTGAAAACACATAACTTAAAAACCAAAAAGTATATTTAACCCAAACATTATTTTTAAACTTGATGTAATATGAATAGGAAAGTATGTAAATGTATATAATTATAAACTGTGAAAATTTATATATATATAATATATATGTGTAAATATGTTTGTAGTTAATGTAAATAACAACAAACAAAAATATAAAAACAAGAGCAAAACAAACAAGAAAGGAAGCTAGCTTCGGCCAGCCGAAGCTTATATACCCTTGCAGGTCATTTCTTTTAACTTTACAACAATCTAAATTTTAGCTGCTTTCGAAGATATGATTTTTTTCCTGTTAATTTCCGTTTAATTTTGCGACCGTTCCTATGGCAGCTATATTATATATTCATCCGATTTTTAAAAAATTTTATTCGAAGTTCAGAAGTATATAAAAAATAGTATTTCCAAGAGTAGAAGGTAATATTTCAAAAAACACCGAAGTTAGAATTTGTTTTTCGATTTTTTTCCGATTTTTCCTATGGGAGCTATATGATATATAATGTAGTTGTCCGATCCGGTCGGTTCCGACATAAATACTACCTGCAATAGAAATAAGACTTTTGGGGAAGTTTGAGCCAGATAGCTCTAAAACTGAGAGACCAGTTTGCGCAGAAACGGACATGGCTAGATCGACTCGTCTAGTGATGCTGATGTATATACTTTACTTTTCGATCACTGTTAAGTCACTGATTATGATCAACTATTTAAACAAAATTTCTTAATAATCGTTTTGGAGATATTTGAAATAGTAAGATTTTTGACCACTTGTTCTATTAAATGTAACAGTTCTCAAAAACAAATGGTCCAAAAACAAAAAAGGTCCGGAATCAATGGAGATCTACCGTCTGAAAGTAAAAAAAGTTTCATTTTTAGTTGTTGAGGCCGAATATTTGCAAATCGAATGTACATTCTAGGAGATATGCTAAGTTTAAGAACATGACTCAAAGTCATTTTAAGTCAGCAGTGGCACCTAAAATGTTTTTCAAGGGAAGTCGCTTGATTTCGCGCTTTTAAATTTCAAAAATGATCAAAATAGTAGTATTTGGTTTATATACACTTAATTCAAAAAACATTTAAAGGATTTAAAAAAAAAATCGAGGAACAAAATCTTTGGTTTTTTTTCGACAAAAATCAATTACACTTAACTGGTCAGATTCCAAAAAGCAAGTGACGAGAAATGCATATGAAACGTAAAAACCGCGCGCGTTCTTGCATTGTCTCTTTTGTTCTTTTCATTTGTTTTTCAAGACCACCGTTAAAGATTATCATTTCATATTTTCCATGCCAATGGATGCATTCCGATGGAAGCTATAATTGCACCGATTGAAAAAGAACAAGAGAGAACGCTATAGTCGGGTACCCCGACTATCAGATACCCGTTACTCAGCTAAGGGTGTGCGAGGGAGATGGATATATAAAACTTTGATCGGGCATAACTTTTTAACGAATGGTCCGATTTGAAAACTTTCTTCTACATTTCGATAAATAAAACTGCATTTTTACTTTTCCAAAATCAAATAAGGTGTGGGCGCCAGACACCTTTCACCTTTAGGGCGATTGTGGGCGTGGCACCTTTTTGAAAAAAACTTGCGCTGTGATCCTGATCAAGAATATATATACTTTATAGGGTCGGAAAAGCTTCCTTCTCCCTGTTACATACTTTTGCACGAATACAATATATCCTTTTACTCTACGAGTAACGGGTATAAAAACGAACGATCGGCAAGCGTTCGGGTGCGACGTAAGAGAAGCTACGACTGCACGGACCGCTTCCTTTTTGCCTTCTAACATAGAGCATAGAGTAAGATACTATATAGAGACACCATTTGCTCTGCCCGAACCTCTGCCCAAGCTCTGCTGAGAGCCAATTCAAGACCGAAGTTCGAAGCGAACTTCTGTGCGAAGCAACAGCAATAGTGGTGAGAGTCCACACCCAAAAGCAAAACAGTGAGTTAGAGCGGTGCTGATATATAAAATCCCATAAAACTCACCATGGGCCTAGAATGCATGTTTGAATCGAACATTGTAAAAATGAGGGAAATTCTCGTTTTTCGCCTAGGTGGCATCATTGGCGAATTCGCCGAAGAGAGCGGCAGAGCAAATGGCGTCTCTATACATAATTACTCTATGGTATAGTTCCACCATGGGGTACCCTTGCAGATCATTCGTATTCATTTACAAAAACATTAAATTTAAGTTAAGATGTCACACGGCAAGAATAAGATTGTGTGCCAATTTGATTTCAAATCCATGTTACGCGACCCCAAAGCTACAAACTGGATTTCGTAAAATATTCATAAATATTCAAGAAATAATACACATAATAATAATTAAGATAATGAAATTAAAAAAAATTGTAGAGTAAAGCCACGGTCAGACGATCAAATTTATAAAGGATTGCCATTACCTTACATAAAAATCAATTATTGATTTTTAACATTTTTAAAATTTCGTGGCCTACGCCATTTTCTAAGTGTTGTTAAATAATAAAACTTCGTTTGGTAGTACCAAAGAGTATACATTATAATCGAAGAGATATTGTTGGTCAGACGCCGAAATTACCGAGCTGCTTGGCCTGGTGAGGGAGAACTGTGGTTCCACACGTTTTGGAAACAGTACTCGCATTGATTTTTTGTAAACTTGTACACGAAGTTTGTGTTTTGCCACGCCACCGTCCCATCGGAAAATTCGGTTACCTTGTAGGTTTGTTGTCTGGCCGTGTTTTTGCTATCCTGTTTTATTTCATCAATTTTTGTGCTGAACAATTTGGAGCATTTGTGGCTCGGTACTGGAACTGTCCCAGTTATGGGACAGTCAGGGCAATAAAATGTATTATTGACAGGATCGCACTCGGCCAAGTGCGCTACCATATTTTTTAAGTTGGGCCTGCTGCACTGATGGCACGTGCGCGAATGTACGTTAAGACGCACCACCACTGTCCGTCCAGGGAGGGGATCGGGATGGGAAGGGGATTCGGGATGCGGATTTGGGAGGGGAGGGGATTCGGGAAGGAATAGATCAGGGGATACGGGATTTGGGAGGGGATCGGGTTGGGGAGGGGATTCGGGAAGGAATAGATCAGGGGATACGGGATTTGGGAGGGGATCGGGTTGGGGAAGGGATTCGGGATTTCATTCGGGATGGGGATTGGAATTTTTTTTTTCGGCTTTCGCCCATTTAGCTTTAAGTTTTCTAATTTTTCCCTCCAGCTGAATAGTGTGGCTGCAATAATGCAGGAGAGGGGCCAACTCCTCTGGAGTCAGCCCGCTACTCCTGCACAACCTCCTCAGCTTCGCAGAAAAAAATTTTTTTTTAAAGCTTTATTCATCTTTTGTCTCAATGTCTCAGACCAAAGTGAAGACATAGAGTAATAGAGGTGCAGAAACATCGATGGAAACATCGAAAAACATCGATGTCTTCAAACATCGATGTGTCTGCACCTCTATAGAGTAAGGAACTATATGGAGACGCCATTCGCCTAGGTGGCATCATTGGCGAATTCGCCGATAACATCGAAAGCTACATCTAATAATGACGGCAGCAAAACTTGGATTCGGATACGGATTGAAATTACATTGGAACCAGAAAACATTGGGAACCGCCTGCTATGCTGTTATATGTTCCGTAAGCAACGAATAGCTAATAGCCCAGAGACCCAAAAGCCCCAGTTAAAAACCGAAACCCGCTTCAAGGTGAGTTTGTTTGTTTGTTTGTAAATTCAACAATATTGGGCAAGCTCGATGGCAAGACGAAACGCAACCACCTGATTTACAGGTGCCTCGCAGATTCGATGAAGGTTAAAAATATGATAAAGACCGGAGACCAAATTAAAACAAAGCTGAGAATATTGAAAAAAAAACCTATTTTGAAGTGAAACGCAGCAATGCAGTCAGTGGGGCTGCCAGGAAAACGTGGACCCACTTCGAGGAGCTGGATGACATGTATGGGACTCGCCCAGTATCTGTGGGCGTAGACACATCGGAGGAGTAATTTGTGGCAGTCGATGGCTTCGATGACCTGGCCAATGATATCTTCAACGAAACGGAGGATATTGATAAATCAGATACAACTCTTGATGCACCTGAACTCCTGGTGGAGACATCTATGCCTAAGAGCCGCCAAACTTCAAGTAATCATATTAATTCTAATTAACGGTAACACGATGTTTATTTTGTATGATTTCACTTGGTTTTCAGACAAGGCAAACGTCGTGCAGGTGATTCAGAAGATGTCAGACGACAACAAGGAGGCGTTAGACAGGCTGGAGGTGCAAAACCAGGAGTTGTTAGAGGCTCAACGAGAAATCGATGCCACCTTTTGTGGAGAGCATGCGCGAAGTTCTGGCCGAGGATCGGGCCGAGACCCAAAGATTCATGCGGGAATTGTTCCACTCAAAATAAAGCTAAAATATATTAAAACCAAACTAATAACGCATTAAAGCTGAAGTATATTAAAACAAAACTAATAGGTAACAAGAGAGAACGCTATAGTCGGGTGCCCCGACTATCAGATACCTGTTACTCAGCTAAGGGAGTGCGAGGGAGATAGATATATAAAATCTTTGATCGGGCATAACTTTTTAAGGAATGGTCCGATTTGAAAAATTTCGATAGGTATTGATAATAACAATAAAACTGCATTTTTACTTTTCCAAAATCTTTAAAGGTGTGGGCGCCAGACATTTTTTAAACTCGTTTATTTTGGGCGTAAGGCGATTGTGGGCGTTAGAGGGGGCGTGGCCCCCGGCTGAAATAAACTTGCGCTGCGTAGGAAGCCAAAGAATATGTGTGGGTAATTCCAATTCTCTAGCTTTTGTAGTTTCTGAGATCTCAGCGTTCATCCGGACGGACAGACGGACATGGCTAGATCGACTCGGCTAGTGACCCTGATCAAGAATATATATACTTTATAGGGTCGGAAACGCTTCCTTCTACCTGTTACATACTTTTGCACGAATACAATATACCCTTTTACTCTACGAGTAACGGGTATAAAAATATTTCGATTGAATATGAAATCTTTGGATTTACTACGTTTTTTTATCAGTGTACGATTGTAAAAAGTGCTTGAAAATGCATTTTAAATTGAAGCGCACAAGGATAGTGTGCGAAGGCGACTACTATATACATATAACAGCAGAATTGAAAATCTGCTGTGAACTAACCGGATTGCATACCAAGACTTAAAGAAAATCAATTGGCTTGGGAGGGAGAGCAAAGAAAGTAAAAAAGTGAAAATTTTGAATTTTGGAGATGTTGGGGCCGTGTATGTCGCATTGTTGCTTTCTGTTCAAAATACGTCGTCAGTTACCCGAAAAAAAAAGAAGATTTTCTTCTTCCCAAAATGAAAATTTAATTTTGTTTGTCAGTTTGTCTGTCTGACCCAAAACCTTGTTTTAAAGTCTTGGAAATTTTATATAACAATTCTAGGTCAAAATTGCCTTGCTTTATGTAATGAAGGATAATATGACATAAGTCATATTTGAGAACACCCTCAAACACATCATGAAGTATGTCGACTGAAAAGTTATTCACTACAGAGAAATGTTTTAGTTCATTAAAAACACAATCTGATTTTATACCAGTTTTTATGGGATCTAAAAGGACCAAATCATTCCTATAATTGTTTTCATTTCTGAGACTTTCAGGTGGTGGGGGCTCGAATAAGTGGAAACAGTCAACTTTCTTCACTTTGCAAAATCGACAATATATGAGGCCGAAAATGAGGTTACAAAACCTAGAAGGCTGTTCAATCCTAAATTGTCTCCTAATATTAAAGATAAAACTAAATGGATTCTTTGTACACTACCGTTAACCTTAACGAGAAGACCAACATTTTCCAATTCTTTTAAGGACTGAACCAGGTGAAAAAGGCATTTTGAATTCCCTAACATTTTGATGTCAGCTGATTTAAATAATGCAGCGGTAAAAATGTAGTTGTACTCTATTGGTGCTGTGGGAAATGACAAATAAACTCCCATTAGAGGAGCACAATGGGGTCCGAGCGGATTATTCACTTCAAAATCATCTACATAGAGAAAATAGGGTATTATAGTTTTATTAACTTCATTCTCAGCAAGTTTAATATTTCTCCAAAGGCTTCATTTTACAAAGTTAGAAATAGTTTTTTGCTCTTCTAATAGTTTTAATGTTTCTAGAAAACTGAAGAGTACGTTAGGTAGCTCAAAAAACTCGCGTAACTGAAAATCTAATGGAAAGATGGCTCCTTTTGATTTTTTTGAAGCTAGAACAATTTCGTTTTGCTTTCTTACTGGTGCAATTGTGTCGTCAATTAAAATTATCCTTGGATCTTTATATAAATCTATATGCTTAAGACCTTTTATTAAATTATATTCGTTACTTATTTTTTTAAAGGGATCATTACAAAAATCTATAAGTGTGTTCAGCTCTTTATCCACTTCAAAATTGCCAGATTTTTTCAATTTTTCACTAATTTGTTTAAGTTTTTTTTTCATGGGCAATGTGATGTGGTTCTTTATATCATTTTGGATTTTAAATGTGGTGTTTCGAGAAAGTTTTAGGTCTGATGCTATACCCAAAGACAAGTTAAGAGAATTATTTTCCAAAGTAATATTGTCACATAGTTCTGTAGTTAGCTGTTTTGGACACGCTTCTTTTGAGATATGTTTGCTAACACTACATGTTGCACTACTTAAATTATTAAACGCGTCGTTCTCAGAATATTCAAAAGGAGTTTCAACCTGATTTTCTACATGGGAAATGCATTTAAGGGCTTCTTTTTTAATGTGTGCAGAAAAACTTTTGAAGCTGAAAAAGCTTTGAAAACAATTTGAATAGCAGCAAGGTAAACTTCGAATAGGAACTAAAGTGTGATTTTCCTTTGTATGCGACAAAAACAGATCAACTGTGTCAAAGCGTAAGTAACAAATTTTACATGAAATCATTTTCACAAAAGAAGATCTTAACTTAAATTACTGATGTTTTTTAAGTCATTCAATAGCTCAGAAAGAATTCTGTTTTTTAAGTCAGATTTTAAATTCAAATCAAAGAAATGCTGTTGAATAAATGTCCAAACGAGACAGCACGGATCTGGGTATTTTAGATTGAGCACAATAAATATTTTGAAGCAAATCTCTACACTTTTTAATATATTAGGCAATTCGTAAAATATTCCGGAAATGTATACGAAATATTTTTCAAAATTGTATGGACTTGAACCAATGCAGTAAATTATGGTCTGCAAGGGTTGCTTATTTTTATAATTCTCATCTGTCAAAGCTTTAAGGTGTGATTGAAGTTCTCCAACGCTGATTTTAAAGATGATAAAGTGGTCCCGTGAGTCCTGAATGGTATACTTTAACTTCAAATTCCCTGAAGATCCGCGTTTTCCTCTCTTAGTTGGGATGAGGACGGAGTGAATGACGTGAAGGAGTACGGCGTCCTTGGTATCTGTGAACAAAATATAATTTAGTGATAATATAAAACACACATATATATGATTTTTTTTGAAATATCAAGCTAAATTTTGTTTGTGTATTTTTTCTAAACATAGAAAATTTACAATAAAATACAAAATACAGTGTTAAGGTAAGTCGAGGTAAATAAGTAGTTATTTTTATAATGCAGTGAAATTAGTTTTTGGTTTTCCTACCTTCGCTCTGATTCGAGAATGTTTTGAGTAAATTTATACTCTGGACTTCTTTAATTTTCGACAAAAATAGTGAAAGAGCCACACTTTTAAATTCTTGCCATTTTGCAACAAATGTGTCACTGTCCTTAGAATGTATTTTTTGGTAGTCTGCGACAATCTGAAAATAATAAAATTTTAGTTTAAAATTATGACATTACAGTTAAATCATTTAAAATATATATTTTAAAATTACCAACTCGTGTCCGAATGCCTGCTTAAGAATAGGAAATTCTTCAAGAATTGCGCTAAGTGTAGCAGTCGTCGACAGAAAACTTTGACGCCACTCAAATGTAAGATCCCACTTTTCATCAACTTCTCTTCGTGGTTCTATATTGAACATAAGCCACTGTTTACAGGTAATCACCTTATCGTCGTTAAGATCAGTTGGATTCGGGCAAGTGTTTTCGTCGTTTGAAGTTCCGCTTAATTGAACAGCAGACTGTTTCTTTGCCTTCGCTTTAAGGTTGTAGATCTTACTGTATAAAAGGCCTCCTGGTTTCTTGCCGAAATTTTTAATGAAATATGTTTCCTATCAAAAAATTTAAAATGAATTATGGTTTTAAATAAAGAGACAGTAACTGTTATAACTATTATTTTAAAAATTAGTTAAAATTAGTTTATTTTAAAGTAACTGTTATTCTTTGAGTTTTATATTTCTTGTGATCAAAAATAAAACTCAAACTTGATTTATGACGATTTTGTTAAAAATGTTAGAGTATTATAAAGGTATAATTATTATTATATTTGTTATAATAGTATAATGGTTAAAATTGAATTTATGTATTTAAATAAATACTTGAAATACCTTAATTTCAGATTCGAAAAGCTCTTGAATTTCTTCAGCGATTTGATTTAACACAATTTGATTGGTCTGAATATTGTTGTAAACAAAATGTTCAGCAATTTGGTTAGTCGACCAGTTGCTTTGAAGTAATTTATTACTGCTGCAGCTTGATTACTGTTGGCCAAAATAGTTGCTAAATCAATCTGTTATATATACATATAATATTATAATTGCTCAAATGGCAAAATAGTCAAGTAATCAACAAGTCAAATTTACCTCACTGCCATTAATGCCGGGTGCTTTGCCCTGATCGGAGAGGTAATTATTCTGTTTTAAACAAAATGTAATAATTTATAATAAGCCAAATAGAAAAACTGAGATTTTTTATAGTAAAGCACGCCATGTTGCACTTCGCCGCATTTCACACACATGTACATACACATGTAACTGTATGTAGGTTCATACATATGCATACATATTTACTCACATGGCGTTTCCAATTTTGCAGCTCATTAAAAAAAACTACCGCTTGCCCCACTAATTCCTACGAAATTTCCATCCTGAATTGCTCCCAGCTCATTTTAAGCTTTCTTCGTCAAATTTCAGTATTTTTAGTTAAATTTAAATACTTACCCGAGAATATAGAAGCAAACGCTTCTCCTTTTAAACTTTTAAGCGAAGTATCCATTTAATATTTTTGGCAAAATTCACTTGAGATTTACTGATTAGTAACACTTTTAATAGAACACTTTTAAGTAACACATGCGGCCGCCAAGTTTCATGAGTATTAGAGATGGTCGACGCGGCGTTCGCAACGATACTTGTTATCGTAGGTTAGGGGTAGCAATATCGATAGTTTTCTTCCTCACGTTTGGCCTTCCACATAAATCGCGTGCGAATAATAACAATGAAATAAATGCAACATTAAGCATATCATAAGCAAAATTTATAAATACCTGATAGTCCCATTCATCTGTAATCTTTAAACGTTATATTCTTATACCTAAATTAAAATATTGTCGAATTGGGCAAAGTATCGTGGGTCCTATCGATACGATACGATAAGATACCCCCGCCCCTAGCGTTTCGAAGTTTTATGCACACTCACACATAAATACATGCAATAACACAAATACATATAGCGCAATATTGCGCCAGTGTCTGCAAAAGACCCGAAGACTTGTTTACACACAACAATTTTATAATATTGTACCATTTCAATGAATTTAGCTTAATTAGTTTTCAATTCACATATGTATGTACATTAGGGTGGACTTATTTTGTATGAAATTTCTAAGGTCATACTCTCAGCCTCTTATAAATTGCCTTTTAGCTCCCTTAATACATAACAGAAAGAAAAAGTTAAAAAAAATGGGTTTTAGGCGGTGCGCAATGGCTTTAAAGTTTATTACGCATATTTTATGTTTATCTAGAAGCCGTAGACCTGATTTTATACTTTGACAGTACGCCAAAAATTACCTATGTTTTGAAATTTGGTGAACTTCTCTCACAGCTCTGGGGTAGTTCACAAAATCCCCAAAAGCTGAATATTCGTAAAAAAAAGTGCATATCGTGAATTATTTTTTAAAGAAATTAATTCAAAATCTTTTAAAATTATTGGGGCTAAAATCTTTTATTTACCATTGAAACTGTGAGCGCCACAAACCTCGCCGATTTTTCGGCTAAAAAGTCGACAACATTTTTTGTATCAGGAAAAAAAGAAACATGCTATTTATTTAATAAAATAAATAAACTTTATTGGCTCAAAATAACGAGTACGAATACAATTTGTAACGAACTGTTTTAACTGTTCGATGGCTACGTAAACGCCGCGACTAGCTCAGAGATATTGTGTGTTCGTCCCACCAACTATTATTGCGTGACTGCCCGTGACAAAAGAAAAATGCCAGATATCCGATTGGGACAAATCGGAAAACTTTATTCAGTTTAGCGTTTCGCCAGCGTCAGCTGGCTCTTGCGGCTCGCCCGGTCGTCGTTGTGCCTTCCTCGGCTCAAAATCACTGCGTGAATTTCCTTGCGGCGATCCTCTCGTCCTTCAATTCAATCTCTGCGTCCTACAGATCTCACCGTCGCAGTCTCAGCCTCTGCAGTTGCTTCTAAAATGAAGATAGCGTTCCGAGAGCTTATCTTGCACCGATCTAGGACCTCAACAAGCTTCGGAGTAATAAACTCCTTTTGTTTTGATTCCTTTGGCTTTTCATACTTTCGTTTCCTTGGCTTTTTACATTCCGGCTCATAATCGGTAGAATCGCTATCGGTAAAATTACCTAGCTCTTCAGATACCTGTGCAAATTCCACCGCATGTTTGATATCAAACACCTCATCCAAGGATTTTTCGAAAGACGATTTACGTTTCCGGTAAAGCTCTCCTCGTCGGCATCTATTCTTCTTTAGAACAAAGAATTCTTCACGAAAGCGCAATATTTGGGATCTTACGTGCTGAATTGGTCTAGCTCGAATGTGCTTCCCTGACCAAGTAGCAACCAAATTTTGCGAGATGCCGTGAACGCTATCCTTCAGGTTTCGGCCCATCACCCTCGTCTCATAAAACAATGCAGACAGCACGGACCTCTTGCTGGGGAAGGTCGTTACATTGCCAGACTGTGGGCTAAGCTTGCCGATTAGAAAAATGCTTCTGTTAGCCATAATTTATTTCAAAATCGTTTGAAATCTGACAACAAATGGAATGGAGTAAATTCCTAAATTTACACGTTGTTTTTAGCGAAACTTTAGGGCCATTGCGCACCGCCTAAACGATGAAATACAATTTTTCGGTTTTCGCAGACATTTTTTGGACACAAAAACCTACCATTTAAGATGCTGAGCTCAGTTGACCTTAAAGAAGTCCACCCTAGTGTACATACATACGTTCATATTCATTTATCTTAAAAAAACAATGTAATATCTGCGTGCACAAATACAAAATTGCAATTTAGGAAAAAGCCAGACTACACAAGTTTTGAAAGAATTGGTCATAAATTGTGTTATAGAGGATGGGCGCAAGAAGGAAATTGTTTGAAAAATGTGTCTCCAAAAGACTAACAGGAAACCTTAAACATCGCTAAATCTTGACTTTTAGACCGAATTACTTACAGTTTACACCCAAAAGAGTTAGTGCGCCATATTATTTTAACCCAGCTGTTGAGCCCCAACCGACATGGGGGCACTTAATTTACTTTTAACCCACCGATCCTGCGATTGGATCCGTTTTTCGGTTAAACCATGTTGGCCGTAGCGTACCATAGGTATTTGTGTGTTATTTTCAATATATTTGTAAGTTTTTAAGGTTTTTCGGGGGTTTATTTGCAGCACTCTGTTTGTTTTGCTTTTAATTCGGCTGACCAAAATGATAGATTTAGGATACCAAAACGATTGGGTTAAGGTGGGAATAAAGTGTGGTTAATGCGGGGTTAAGTTGTGGCTAAGGGGGCAATTGCTAGATTAGGGTGACGCTAACAGGTAATGTAAAGAAAGAGTGATGGATAAAAATGTAAGGTTATTTTTGACTTTTGCGAGGACAAGGTGGGTTAAGATGACAAACAAGAAAAAGTGATGTTTAAGTAGAATTACAGTGGGTTTTAAGCAAGGAAACATTTTTTTCTAGACTCTAGACTAGAGTGGGAAAATTGTTGGCTAAGGAAAGAAAGAAATGGTGCTATGGTGGAGAAAGATGGTTAAAATAATGGTTTTTTGGCGTGAAGGCTGAATATGGATGGGTTATACTGGAGTTACGGCGAGGAAATAGTGAAAACTGCATTAGGGTGTTAAAAAAGTGTGCCTGGGGTGAGAGACAGGTGGGGTTATGGCGGTATAAAGGAAAGGTAAGTTATGGTTAGGGGTTATGGTCAAATATTAGGTGGGTTTACTGTGGTGCTCAGCTAAGGTTATACGGGATTTTACTTGGATATTAATTAAAATTCTGAAATATAATAAAATCAGGTTACTATCTAGAGAAAGAAATGATTTGCTAATAATAGCGGACAACGTCGCTTCGGGTATTGCTAGTTTACTATATATAATAATAATATAATAATAATAACAGAATACAATTTCCAATATAATTGTGGTAAAATCTAATTAAACACGCAACATGTCACGTTAATATTAAAAATTAACACGTGTTCCTATAAATTAGAAAGTATTTCTATTTTTTTAGAAATCGGTTATATTTTTTAGAAACATTTTCTATTCTTGAAAGACATTTTTCTATATTTTAGGGTAGGAATCATTTCAGGGTTAGGGTATTCAATTTTAGAAAAGGTGTTGTCAAATTATTTTTATTCTTTCGTTTGCCTTTCTATTTTTCAGAAAATAATTTCTAATTTTAAGGGTATTTTTCCTAGATTTTAGGGTGATCTTAGTTCATGGTAACCATTTTCTACATTTTAGAAAAACTTCCTTGATTTTAGAAAAACTTTCTTGACTTAAGAAAAATTTCCTTAGATTTAGAAATACTTTCTTGTATTTAGAAAAAAGAAATTTTAATGGCGATTTTCTAAAATTTAGGGTTAAATTTATTTTGAGTGTAGGATAGTCTTCCGATGTAGCCAATTTTTTTACTCTATATTCTCAACATTTTTTTAGAATTTTGAGGAAAATTTCATAACGATATCTCAACGGGAAATATTTATGGCCGCGGCTCCATACAAGCCCAACCAGTGTGCAGTGTGATCGAAAAATAACGAACGGATTTTACCAAATTAATCAACACTGGACCCTCAAGAAATAATTCCCTGGAAATAGTTTTTGTTTGACCAGTTTATGTTGAGTACTAGTACTAAAAGATGTTGTCGGCGAAGGTAGGTACATTTTTTTAAGAATGGATATATTAATTTAAGAACTTATTTTTTATCCTAGGGCCAACGGACTGTATTTTGTTTATGCTTTGCATGCTGTTAATAAACCAACTTACCGGTACTCTATAACCCAAGCAGACCAGAAGTTCGGCCGAAATGCAACCATCAAAGACAGCGTAAGCAGCGCGGTATTGCATGTCACCGAAATCAATTCCATTCAAAACCTGATTGAAGAACTTAACAAAAACAAGAGAGAACGCTATAGTCGGGTGCCCCGACTATCAGATACCCGTTACTCAGCTAAGGGAGTGCGAGGGAGATAGATATATACAATCTTTGATCGGGCATAAGTTTTTAACGAATGGTCCGATTTGAAAAATTTCTTCTACATTTCGATAAGTATTGATAATCACAATAAAACTGCATTTATACTTTTCCAAAATCTTTTATGGTGTGGGCGCCAGACACCTTTCAAAAAATGGTTTAAGGCGATTGAGGGCGTTAGGAACTCCAAGAATATGCATGCAAAATGCCAATCCTCTAGCTTTTATAGTTTCCGAGATCTCAGCGTTCATACGGACGGACAGACGGACAGACGGACAGACGGACATGGCTAGTTCGACTCGGCTAGTGATCCTGATCAAGGGTCGGAAAAGCTTCCTTCTCCCTGTTACATACTTTTGCACGAATACAATATACCCTTTTACTCTACGAGTAACGGGTATAAAAATTTTGAGTCGAGCTCCCCCATTCAACCATTTATAAGTGTTGTGGGCGTAGACATTTCAAATTTGGTTGAGTTTTATGTTAGCTTCGGAAAGTCCTTCTATAAGTTTTACTCTTTCATTATTGCACTGGATATATGTTTCAAAATATATCAAGTATTTGGACTAAAGTAATACTTTATACAATACTTTTTCTATAATATGAAAACTGAATTTGATATTACATATGTATCCGTGCGTATCCAAGGTCATGGAAGACTTAAACAAAATGTAAATACTTTGAAAAATATGTAATTTCAAAATTAATTCATATTCTTTTTAGTTTTAAGATTTTTAAATATACTAGTTAAGTCTTATATTTTTATTTGAATATTAAGTTTTTTTATAATTATAATATCTAATATCTAAGGCATATGCGTTGCTTAAAATGTTTTAAAGAATTTTCTATCCTCAATAATTCATTCTTACACTTTAGGCATCACCAGAATTTAAAAGAAGTAGATATATACTCATGGTTCGAAGGCAATTGCAGCCAAAAGTATTCGTGTTGTCTATTATTCAAAGCCCATCTCAGAAGGCATTTATATATAAGATCTGTCCACATCTTGACCAATACAGAGACCGCAGACTACAGATCTCAGGCTAATTCAGGGAGCAATAACATTGAATATTTTAACAGTAATGAAGATTTGGACGACTTTCCGGGTGGCTCTCAAAACGGAATTCCTATTTGAAGAAATGATAACCAGCTTCGAAGAAAAAATATTAGTAGCATGTCAGCAAGCACTAACCGAATTGCATTCTAAAGATAATTTTTGTATAAAAGATATATTAATTGTTTAAAACGTCATTGAAAAGTCAATTCAAACATAGTAAATTCTATTAAAAAATGTACTTTTAAGTAAAATTTCTGCCGTAATTCGGTCTCAAGCTAAATTGTTTTTGGACTTCTGTTCCAACACATTTAATAGCATCGGTACGAAACACAAGTTTTTAAAGAAACTACATAGTGACAAAAGATTTTAAAGTAAATAATGAATTAGAAGAAACTCATACGAATTACAAGCCAACTCTTTCTCTATCGAATACAAAGGGCTGTATTATGCCAATTCAATTCCAAACAAAAAAATTTTTTGATTTTCCAGGTGTTTTGAGAGAAAATTTAGAGGCTGTGATAAAATATGACAGCAACAATCACATAACCCATTATGTAAATGGCACTTCTTTCAGGAAAAAACTTACTCACTTCGAATCAACAAGATCAACAATGTATTAAAAAGCTAAATTGTTAGATTACTAATTACAAAAAAACAAAAAAAAGTTGTGTTGTGAGCGAGATTTAAACCTCGTACCCCCCAAAACAAAATAATACCAGGAGCTAGCACCTTGTCCCCTGAGCCATTCCCTTATTATTTTCTTCCATGGCAGAATGCCTACAGGAGTATTCAAACAAATGTATTTTTGGACTAAAAATAAATATAAATTTAAGTACGTTTCGTACTTAGAGTAAGAACAGCGGTTTTCAAAATCCGTTCTTAAAATGATACCATAAATTCTTATAATGATACCAAACGGTATAAAGTTATTTTTATACCCGTTACTCGTAGAGTAAAAGGGTATATTGTATTCGTGCCAAAGTATGTAACAGGGAGAAGGAAGCATTTCCGACACTGTAAAGTCAAGTCGATCTAGCCATGTCCGTCCGTCTGTCTGTCTGTCCGTTCGTATGAACGCTGAGATCTCGGAAACTATAAAAGCTACAAGATTGGAACGCTCACAATCGCCTTAAACGATTTTAAAAGGTGGCTGGAGCCCACAACGTTAAAGGTTTTGGGAAAGTAAACATGCTGTTGTATTCTGTTTATCAATACCTATCGAAATGTAAAAGAAATTTTTCAAATCGGACCATTCTTTAAAAAGTTATGCGCGATCAAAGTTTTATATCTCCATCTCCCTCGCACTCCCCTTAACTTAGTAACGGGTATCTGATAGTCGGGGCACCCGACTATAGCGTTCTCTCTTGTTGATATTATTTTAGCTGCTCGGTCAGAAAATTAAAATTGCCTCTTTTTGCTTTTTTTTTGGGTGGATGGCAGATAAAATTTACTTGGAAAAGGGGTGTTAGTTTTTTTGCTCGTCTTTGGAGAGATCGCCACTAAACCGCAGTCTTTTTATTGTACTCCCTTCTGTGCCAAAGCGGGAACGAAAAGTTCCTTTATAGTAAATTTCAATAAAAATTGGGTACAATTCCAAACAAATAACAGTTATTTTTTGAGTTTTATTTTTCGATTGACAGATAACAGTTATTTTTGAGCTTTATAATAAAAGTTGAAAAATAACAGTTGTTCCTTGACTTTTATTATTTCGATCAAAAATAAAACTCAAACTTCTTTTGTGGCTCTTCTTGGGTAGATTAAAATAAAGTTAGTGTGTGATTCAACAAAATTCTTCGTCGACAATTTTTAAAAATTATTTTTAAGCCGTAACGACCACGGCTTTTATTTATTTTATACCATACCACAAACAATGTATGATAAATAACACTGTGCAGCATTTTTAGTGCTTTTTAAATTTACCTCGATGGATGCTATATTTTTGGATTCGTTACGAATTCCCAAGTTAAACTTCGTTTTCCAAAAAGTTCCCCGTCGCAAGGATTCTTAGCGAAAGGACCTCAAAGTTCGAAAAATGCTGAAATTGGCCAACTTTCCAGAGATCTCAGAGGCAAACGGATGCATGGTTTGATTCGATGTTAAAGTTTTTTAAAAGGTACACTCTTTATCTTTCAAACCCCATACTTAGAATAATTTTAGGATTTTTTTAAAGGCAGAAATATTTTTCTGACTCATAATCTCTGGGTCGTGAGTTCGAATCCCGCTTTTGCAGATGAGGTTTTTCCTTCTTTTTTTTGTTGGGTGTTGATTTCAAGTCTATAGATATTCCTCTACGCAATTCATTCTTCTGTGGCCTACTGGTTAGAGTGCTCGACTCCGATGATTGCGGCCCCGGTTCGATTCCCAGCGAAGACAACAAACCTGATTAGTAAGTTTAACTATCTGTAATGTGACAATAAATAACTTCCAAATAAATTAATATAACAAATTAAATTAAAAATAGTTAAAAAAATGAATTTAAAAAAAGAACAATTTCTGGTAAAATACTATTGACCTACAGTCATCTACTATTTTATAGGTAATCTACTATTTTTTTGAGCATTTTTAATTTTTTTTGGATTGGGGCAGTTTTTACTATTAAATAGTATATTTTACATAGTTTTTTTTTTTTCGTGCGTAATTATTTTAAATATTTTGAGGAAAGTAATGAGTCGCGTTGCAAAATTTTCAAAAAAGTATTCGCAGGAAACTACCTGACCAACCTTAAACGACATCTAATGGAAAGTCATAAAGATGTGTTCCAAAAGGAAGTTGGTGGACATGAGCGCATAGTTGTATCTGAGAGACAAACGAAGTTTATGGTAAACATGTCAAAAGGCGAAGTAACTGAAGCCTGTATCGACCTTGTTACCACCGAAAAAATGCCGTTTTTAGTACACGACTCTGAAGCTTTTAAAACTTTGACAAAACCAATTTTTGATGGTCTAAATATGAGACCAGTGTCGTCTTATATTGTAATGGACCTAATTGGACTGAAACACAATGAAATAAAACAAAATTTAAAACAATTGTTCAAAAACAAGATGGTGTGTCTTAAAATGGACACTGCTACCAGATGTAACAGCGGAATTTTGGGTATAAATGCTCAAATTTACTCTACTAACAGGATTTGTGTCAGAACTCTCGGACTTGTCGAGTTGCACCAAAAGCATTCAGGAGCCAATTTATGCACCGAAATCGAGCAACTTTTAAACGAATTTGGAATTAATAAAATATTTACTGCCTCATTTTTTGAATAACTCGGACTGTCATGAAATTATTGAAAAATCTCGTAAAGTAGTAAAAATTCTACGAACCCCCTTGAGCAGGTTTGTATTATTTTAAATTTCTAGTAATTATTTGACAACAATTTTATTTTTATTGAGGTTTAAGTATTCTGCCCAGTCATTACCTCAGGCCGTAATCGATGTGCCCACGCGTTGGTGTTCAACTTACATAATGTTGCAAAAACTTTAGGGAGGATAATCTTTTTTCAGTTGTACTCAATTTATCCCTAAATATGCCTTCCAATAACTGCAATATTTTTGTTTGTGATCATACACATTTTTAGAATATTCGGTCGATACGACTTAAAAATAATTTTTAAAAAATTGTCGACGAAGAATTTTGTTGAATCATACACTAACTTTATTTTAATCTACCCAAGAAGAGCCACAAAAGAAGTTTGAGTTTTATTTTATATCGAAATAATAAAAGTCAACACACAAAAAAAAAATTGTCAAAAAGACCCCAACCACAAAAAATTGTCAAACTAAAAAAATAACTGTTATTTTTCAACTTTTATTATATAACTCAGCCAATAACAGTTATGCATTGAGTTTTACATAGAAATCCGAAAATAGGTGTTTAAATGTGATTTTTAAATAAAACTCATAACAGTTACGGTCCCTGGAAATTTTCATTTTCATTTACATATATATATTAGGCATGAATCATTGCTTTCAAATGTAAACTACTGCTTTCAAATGTAAAATGCTGCTATAACATTGCTTCCGACGAAATTTTAACAGTCGACGTTGGCTGTCGTTGATTTTACTTCGGCTTTGCTTCCGACTTCCAAAAACATTCATACCAGAAGCACAGTAAAAGCAAAACATAGGAAGCATTCAAAGCATTTTCAAACCCTGATTCCCAATCCAGTGCTATTCAAGCCTAAAAAAAACTCTACCATGGAAAAAAAAGTTAGTGATGTTTTCGTTATCTAGGGCTCCAGCACTAACAGAATTTGCCATAAATTGCTGTGGAAAAACCCTAGTTAAAAGACAAGAAAACACGCTATAGTCGAGTACCCCGACTCAGCTAAAGAAGGTGCGAGAGAGATGGAAATATATATGCAGAGCGACTGCTTGAATTTCATTACTTGCTCCTAACTTTTTAATGAATGGTCTGATTTGAAATATGATTTATACATTTCGATAGGCACAGCGTAACAATGGCTGCGTTCAGCAGAACAACATGATCACTGATCACTGATGGATCAGTAATCAATGATCAAGTGTGTTCTGCTGAACGCTCATGATACATAACTATGCTATAAAAGTAATCGGCTTGAACCTATCGGTATCGATGCACCCCGCCAAAAACAGCTGTTCTTTTGCTTTACTGAAATGGATAGTACGTATATTTTCTTTAATAAGGAATATCTAATTAGCCTTTTTAATATTACACAGCGGAAATCAAAATCTGGACAACTGGAGTCACAAAGCTTCTTTTAGCTTTGTATTTTGAAAAAAAAGAAGACTTCAGGAACCCCAAAATTAAAAATAAACATGTCTGGCGCGACATACAACAAGCAATGGAGGGCCACGGTGTAACCGACCTGGACCCAGATAAGTTGGATAGGAAGTTTAGGAACCTAAAAAAAACGTACGACAACATAAAGGTGAAAAATCGCAGTGAACGGTGCCCGCACCTTGGCAACAAATATGACCGAGGAGGAGAACGAGGAGCAGCTGTTGGGATACACAGAGTACTTGGAGGGGTACTATGAAGAAATGGAATCGTCCTGCGCCACTCCCACAACGTCCTGCGGAGCAGAAACGCTCGAGTCTGGTGAAGGCGACAAGGAAGGTGGGAGCCGCAAGCGAAAGGCCAGAGTCCAGAAGGGCCAGTACTACCAAAAGAAGAAGGCGCTGGAGGCAGAGAGCGGAAAAGTAGAGGAGCTTAAAAAGCTGACCGCCGTAATGGAGGAAAGCAATAGGCTGCAGGCTGAGCGGAACGATCTCCTAAAAGAATTTTTAAGCAAAATGAACAAGTAAATAAAAATAAAAACATGGTTATAGCATAATGAAGAAGTGAACATAAATACATAGTTATAGTTATAAGAGATCTCATTAAATGAAAACAAAATATACTTTATAACGTGTTTTTATTAAAAAAGCTTATTGTAACATATTTTTAATATTATCTCTTTTTATAATCGTCTCAGATAATTGCCTTTCCGATTCTGTTGACCAATTACAAGTCACTATTTCCTCATTGTTGTCTTCGAAAATATCCCAGTCTTCTTCATCACCATTGATCAAAATAAAATTGTGCAACATGCATGACGCCAAAATAATGTAGTTTCCAAAACTAGGAGAAAAATACTTCAACCTTCGAAACTTACCTTTAAGTAACCCAAATGCTCTTTCTATAATGGATCTTATAGATGAAAATCTTACGTTATATAGGGTTTGCGATGTACTTAAATGTCCATTATCTCTGTAAGGTGTTAACAAAAATTTACTTAATGGGTAAGCAGAGTCGCCTATTAAATGCCTGTCCTCAGAAAGAAGCGGATTTTCCTGATTTGCCAGCTTGGAAAACTGTGGGCATGATTTAAACACTCGTGCATCGTGCATTCTGCCTGGTTGTCCAACAAAAACATCTATAAAGCGACCAGTACTGTCACATATGCCCTGAAGGATTATAGAATGAACTTGCTTTCTATTATAGAAGTCTCGAGCATTTCCTACAGGTTGCTTTTTAGGTATATGGCAGCCGTCTATAGCTCCTATTACACCTGGAATTCCTCCAGATTTTTCCTCAAATATTCTAGCTGTTGCTACTTGCGCAGCAGTGGAGGGCCACTTTATATATGCGTTTGCAAGTCCAGCAAGAATGTAAACAATAAATTTAAATATTATGTGACCGGAACTCTTGGCTATGTTGAATCGATCGCCAACAGCCAAGAAGGATTCCTGCTTGGCCAATATCCAAATCGTGAACAGAAGTTTTTTCTCCAAACAAACGTGGACAATAGGTTCCTTCAGAGCTTCGATTTTAGGTGCTACTGCCAAAAGAAGCGACTGTAAATAAAAAGATTAATTAATAAAGGATTTGGAATTTGAAATGGGTATATTACCTCAAAAACTGCACGAGACATTCTAAAATGTTCCTTAAATTGGTCCAAGCGGTACCTTTGGACAGTCTCTTCGTAAAAATTTTTTGATTTTACACAGCGCCTCTTTTTCTTAAAAAGACGAGTTGTTAAATCTATATCGTCCACCGCCGCAATTACAGCATTGCACACTGCATTGGTAGCCACATCAAAATCAAAGAATTCTTGCAAAATGACAATAGATTCAACCGAATTCATGGTTTTTCATTTATATTTGCCTTTGCTTACATTCTTCTTCTTTTGTCCATTCTACTCGATATTTCGCCTATCGATACACGCCAACAGCTATGTATCATGTATCAAGAAAAGGTAGCGTACTTTTTTTACGCTACCTGATCACTGATCACTGATGCAAAATTCTTGCATCATGATCAGTGATCATGTGCGTTCAGCAGAACTATCGTAAGAAATCCATCAGTGATCAGTGATCATGTTGTTCTGCTGAACGCAGCCAATAAAAATCAACAATTTGAACAGCAGCATATCTCCATCTCCCTCGCGCTCCCTTCTGATGAGTAACGGTTATCTGATAGTCGAAGTTCTCGACTATAGAGTTCCCTATTGATTAAAAGGCTTGCTTATTGGGATGGTCAAAAGAATTTTTGTAATTTCGTAAACGTCTATTTATGGAAAAATATTAAGATAACCATCTCTAACTCAGATAAAATGCTCTATACTTTTTATATTTCGATGACTTTGAGGTTACCAATTTATTGGGCCCACATTGTGACCCTATTCAAGGGGTTTATTTGTCCTTCCCAATGAATTAAATAGTATCTTTTGTGCTTTAGTATTTAAGTCATTTGATATTTAGTTATTAGATTATTCGAAATGTCTTTTTAAATTTATAGAGGTTCTACAAGAACTTGAAATTCACGGTGTGGATGTCAAAATAAATGGGTGGCACCATTTAATAGTTTTTGTTTTAAGGCAAATTTTTGAGGACCATTTTGGGACTGAAAGCACATTTTTTTGCGCTTTACAGCACAATTCTGTGCGTTAACAGCCCTCTGTAATTTCTTCTCGATCAGATAAATTAAAGGCGTCGAGAAAACCGATTTGCTTTTACGATAAGTTTATCTGGTGATTATATTTTTCGAACAGATAGCTATCAGGGACTTTAGCCGGCACTCGAGAAACCGGCCCTAAGTTTCACTAGTCGAAAAATATTATTCTTTTGTAGTGTGACCGAAGTTTTCAGAGTTCACCCGCTTTGCATGTAGCATGGTCTTATTGTAAATCAGCTGGGTTCACAAACAGCAAACAAATCAACTGGCGCCAATTTTAAAATATTACAAAATATTCAGTCAACCTGGGTCGCAACCGTTAAATTTGCTGTTGGCATGGCGATATGTATTGGCACAAATCCTACAGGCAGTTTCCATCAGTTTTTTGCGTCTTCCATCCATTTATAATTTGTTATTGGCACACAGCTTCTGCACAAACACAGCCAAAGATCAAAATTTCTATTCTTTGGGCGCTAAAGGCGTTCATCGAAATTCATCCGCTAAATCTGGTATTTTTTTTGGTATTTCCTTACTATTTCCTTAAGCCTAGTATTCAGTTCGGCTAAGAGTTTCACTAGTCGAAAAATATTAATCTTTTGAAGTGTGACCGAAGTTTTCAGAGTTCACCCGCTTTGCATGTAGCATAGTCTTATTGTAAATCAGCTGGGTTCACAAACAGCAAACAAATCAACTGGCGCCAATTTTAAAATTTTACAAAATGTTGAGCCGGACCTGTTTCGCAAGCTTTAAATATGCTGTTGGCATGGCGATATGTATTGCCGCAACTCCTACAGGCAGTTTCCATTTGTTTTTGGGGTTTTTCTTCCATTTATAATTTGTTATTGGCACACCGGTTCTGCACAAACACAGCCAAAGATCAAATTTTTTATTCTTTGGGCCGCGGCTAAAGGCGTTCATCGGAATTCATCCGCCAAATCTGGTATTTTTTTGGTATTTCCTTACCATTTCCTTAGCTCATCTGAGTACCGCGGTGAAAAAAGTCCCCGGCTAAAGGCTTTAGCTACCTATTTGCCTCTCGCTTACTCCTATGCTTAGCTAGCAGTTTTCGTCGTACTGAGTACTAGGCTTTAGGCAAATAATTTTATAAGTGTAAAAGGAAAACGAAGTCGATGGCTACTGGAGTCTCAGAAATCCAAATGATGCAACAGACACGATGGGAAATAGAGAAAGAGAAACTAAATTGAGAAAAGGAAAAGTTTGCAAAAAAGCAGGAAATTAATGTTTCAAAAATTTGAATACTTGTAAAAATCACAATTATGCAAATAAAAAAACAGCACCTTGGCAACAAATATGACCGAGGAGGAGAACGAGGAGCAGCTGTTGGGATACACAGAGTACTTGGAGGGGTACTATGAAGAAATGGAATCGTCCTGCGCCACTCCCACAACGTCCTGCGGAGCAGAAACGCTCGAGTCTGGTGAAGGCGACAAGGAAGGTGGGAGCCGCAAGCGAAAGGCCAGAGTCCAGAAGGGCCAGTACTACCAAAAGAAGAAGGCGCTGGAGGCAGAGAGCGGAAAAGTAGAGGAGCTTAAAAAGCTGACCGCCGTAATGGAGGAAAGCAATAGGCTGCAGGCTGAGCGGAACGATCTCCTAAAAGAATTTTTAAGCAAAATGAACAAGTAAATAAAAATAAAAACATGGTTATAGCATAATGAAGAAGTGAACATAAATACATAGTTATAGTTATAAGAGATCTCATTAAATGAAAACAAAATATACTTTATAACGTGTTTTTATTAAAAAAGCTTATTGTAACATATTTTTAATATTATCTCTTTTTATAATCGTCTCAGATAATTGCCTTTCCGATTCTGTTGACCAATTACAAGTCACTATTTCCTCATTGTTGTCTTCGAAAATATCCCAGTCTTCTTCATCACCATTGATCAAAATAAAATTGTGCAACATGCATGACGCCAAAATAATGTAGTTTCCAAAACTAGGAGAAAAATACTTCAACCTTCGAAACTTACCTTTAAGTAACCCAAATGCTCTTTCTATAATGGATCTTATAGATGAAAATCTTACGTTATATAGGGTTTGCGATGTACTTAAATGTCCATTATCTCTGTAAGGTGTTAACAAAAATTTACTTAATGGGTAAGCAGAGTCGCCTATTAAATGCCTGTCCTCAGAAAGAAGCGGATTTTCCTGATTTGCCAGCTTGGAAAACTGTGGGCATGATTTAAACACTCGTGCATCGTGCATTCTGCCTGGTTGTCCAACAAAAACATCTATAAAGCGACCAGTACTGTCACATATGCCCTGAAGGATTATAGAATGAACTTGCTTTCTATTATAGAAGTCTCGAGCATTTCCTACAGGTTGCTTTTTAGGTATATGGCAGCCGTCTATAGCTCCTATTACACCTGGAATTCCTCCAGATTTTTCCTCAAATATTCTAGCTGTTGCTACTTGCGCAGCAGTGGAGGGCCACTTTATATATGCGTTTGCAAGTCCAGCAAGAATGTAAACAATAAATTTAAATATTATGTGACCGGAACTCTTGGCTATGTTGAATCGATCGCCAACAGCCAAGAAGGATTCCTGCTTGGCCAATATCCAAATCGTGAACAGAAGTTTTTTCTCCAAACAAACGTGGACAATAGGTTCCTTCAGAGCTTCGATTTTAGGTGCTACTGCCAAAAGAAGCGACTGTAAATAAAAAGATTAATTAATAAAGGATTTGGAATTTGAAATGGGTATATTACCTCAAAAACTGCACGAGACATTCTAAAATGTTCCTTAAATTGGTCCAAGCGGTACCTTTGGACAGTCTCTTCGTAAAAATTTTTTGATTTTACACAGCGCCTCTTTTTCTTAAAAAGACGAGTTGTTAAATCTATATCGTCCACCGCCGCAATTACAGCATTGCACACTGCATTGGTAGCCACATCAAAATCAAAGAATTCTTGCAAAATGACAATAGATTCAACCGAATTCATGGTTTTTCATTTATATTTGCCTTTGTTTACATTCTTCTTCTTTTGTCCATTCTACTCGATATTTCGCCTATCGATACACGCCAACAGCTATGTATCATGTATCAAGAAAAGGTAGCGTACTTTTTTTACGCTACCTGATCACTGATCACTGATGCAAAATTCTTGCATCATGATCAGTGATCATGTGCGTTCAGCAGAACTATCGTAAGAAATCCATCAGTGATCAGTGATCATGTTGTTCTGCTGAACGCAGCCAATAAAAATCAACAATTTGAACAGCAGCATATCTCCATCTCCCTCGCGCTCCCTTCTGATGAGTAACGGTTATCTGATAGTCGAAGTTCTCGACTATAGAGTTCCCTATTGATTAAAAGGCTTGCTTATTGGGATGGTCAAAAGAATTTTTGTAATTTCGTAAACGTCTATTTATGGAAAAATATTAAGATAACCATCTCTAACTCAGATAAAATGCTCTATACTTTTTATATTTCGATGACTTTGAGGTTACCAATTTATTGGGCCCACATTGTGACCCTATTCAAGGGGTTTATTTGTCCTTCCCAATGAATTAAATAGTATCTTTTGTGCTTTAGTATTTAAGTCATTTGATATTTAGTTATTAGATTATTCGAAATGTCTTTTTAAATTTATAGAGGTTCTACAAGAACTTGAAATTCACGGTGTGGATGTCAAAATAAATGGGTGGCACCATTTAATAGTTTTTGTTTTAAGGCAAATTTTTGAGGACCATTTTGGGACTGAAAGCACATTTTTTTGCGCTTTACAGCACAATTCTGTGCGTTAACAGCACTCTGTAATTGCTTCTCGATCAGATAAATTAAAGGCGTCGAGAAAACCGATTTGCTTTTACGATAAGTTTATCTGGTGATTATCTTTTTCGAACAGATAGCTATCAGGGACTTTAGCCGGCACTCGAGAAACCGGCCCTAAGTTTCACTAGTCGAAAAATATTATTCTTTTGTAGTGTGACCGAAGTTTTCAGAGTTCACCCGCTTTGCATGTAGCATGGTCTTATTGTAAATCAGCTGGGTTCACAAACAGCAAACAAATCAACTGGCGCCAATTTTAAAATATTACAAAATATTCAGTCAACCTGGGTCGCAACCGTTAAATTTGCTGTTGGCATGGCGATATGTATTGGCACAAATCCTACAGGCAGTTTCC
Organism: Drosophila pseudotakahashii; assembly: GCA_035046095.1. Classification (NCBI taxonomy): domain Eukaryota; kingdom Metazoa; phylum Arthropoda; class Insecta; order Diptera; family Drosophilidae; genus Drosophila; species Drosophila pseudotakahashii. The sequence continues at coordinate 1,350,605 of JAWNOE010000134.1, read as the reverse complement.
ATCAGTTTTTTGCGTCTTCCATCCATTTATAATTTGTTATTGGCACACAGCTTCTGCACAAACACAGCCAAAGATCAAAATTTCTATTCTTTGGGCGCTAAAGGCGTTCATCGAAATTCATCCGCTAAATCTGGTATTTTTTTTGGTATTTCCTTACTATTTCCTTAAGCCTAGTATTCAGTTCGGCTAAGAGTTTCACTAGTCGAAAAATATTAATCTTTTGAAGTGTGACCGAAGTTTTCAGAGTTCACCCGCTTTGCATGTAGCATAGTCTTATTGTAAATCAGCTGGGTTCACAAACAGCAAACAAATCAACTGGCGCCAATTTTAAAATTTTACAAAATGTTGAGCCGGACCTGTTTCGCAAGCTTTAAATATGCTGTTGGCATGGCGATATGTATTGCCGCAACTCCTACAGGCAGTTTCCATTTGTTTTTGGGGTTTTTCTTCCATTTATAATTTGTTATTGGCACACCGGTTCTGCACAAACACAGCCAAAGATCAAATTTTTTATTCTTTGGGCCGCGGCTAAAGGCGTTCATCGGAATTCATCCGCCAAATCTGGTATTTTTTTGGTATTTCCTTACCATTTCCTTAGCTCATCTGAGTACCGCGGTGAAAAAAGTCCCCGGCTAAAGGCTTTAGCTACCTATTTGCCTCTCGCTTACTCCTATGCTTAGCTAGCAGTTTTCGTCGTACTGAGTACTAGGCTTTAGGCAAATAATTTTATAAGTGTAAAAGGAAAACGAAGTCGATGGCTACTGGAGTCTCAGAAATCCAAATGATGCAACAGACACGATGGGAAATAGAGAAAGAGAAACTAAATTGAGAAAAGGAAAAGTTTGCAAAAAAGCAGGAAATTAATGTTTCAAAAATTTGAATACTTGTAAAAATCACAATTATGCAAATAAAAAAACAGGTCAAATACCCCATAGTACGGTGGCCCTTTCGGTGTAGAAAAGGGATCGACCACCGAGGATTTTTTACAAGTGCAAAAGAGTTATAGGAGAGTGAACACTCCTATATGAATTATACAAATTGTAAAATAAAATTGACAAGTACATAATAATTTTTAAAACGAACACAACTTTTTTTTGTTTATATAAAAAAATAATTTTTTAAAAAAAGTTAAAATAACAAATTAAAAACTTAATAATGAGATAAAATAAAATAATAAGTGATAGAAATTTATTTATGTATATATTGTTTATACCTAATAATGAGCAATTTAGCTAGAGCAATATTTTTTACAATAGCGGTGGTTCAGCAGCTAATCGTGTTCTTTCTTTCCATAACAAGCGGATTTTATTGGTGCCTATATATGGAAAATAAATAAATATGTTCCTTATTTTATATAAATATCAGCAAACAAAAATAATCTGGGTATTCCCTAAACTGTTAAATTGCTGAAGTGTTAAAAATTCAACAGAAAATTTCAGCAAGTAAGGGAACGACCTAAAATGGTTCTTGTTGAATTTTCAAGCAGCTGTTATTTGTTGAAAAGTTTTACGGAACTTAAAACATGTAAAATTAGATTTTTATTGTTTGTTATTGTCTAAAATTGTTACCACGGTAACAAGAACTACTAATAGACTTTATAATTTGATTTTAAAGTAAATAATGCGAACTGATAATACTAAAATGTTGCAGAGTTGCCATGACTTTCAGTAAAATAAGGTGACAACTCTGGTTATCAACGGTTCAACAAAATTTTATGTGCGTCAAAATAGCGTCGACCAGTTAGCAACGAAAGAGGAACGGTGGAATTTGGAACACGGGGGCTATTTTTATTATTACATTTTTTCGCTATTTGGGGGCCGAATCGAAAAATGTTTGATGCAAAATTGTTTAGAATAAAAATATCTATCGATCTATATAGGTAGGAGCCAAATCCGAGGTCTACAAGTGTTTCAAAAATGCATAAGAAAAATCGGGTATCCACCATTTGGTTTACTGCTCCCCTCACAGAGGTTGTGCCAATATGCACGCTAAACCAGGCTATTGAGCGTTACATCAAGCTTCTTGTCTGAAAGTTTAATCAAAATCAAACACACAGATTTTGAGAAAAACGCCTAACAGTGAACCAACCTTAGATTTTCCCCATACAAAAAAGGGGGCCAAAATTGATTTCACCGGCGGCTTCCCTCGTAGAGGTTGTGCCAACATGCACGGCTTATGGGCAGATTGGGGATCGTCTTAAGAACGTTTCGTGAAATCGCACTCGGCCAAGTGCGCTACCATATTTTTTAAGTTGGGCCTGCTGCACTGATGGCACGTGCGCGAATGTACGTTAAGACGCACCACCACTGTCCGTCCAGGGAGGGGATCGGAATAGGAAGGGGATTCGGGATGGGGATTTGGGAGGGGAGGGGATTCGGGAAGGAATAGATCAGGGGACACGGGATTTGGGAGGGGATCGGGTTGGGGAGGGGATTCAGGAAGAAATAGATCAGGGGATACGGGATTTGGGAGGGGATTCGGGATGGGGATTGGAATTTTTTTTTCGGCTTTCGCCTATTTAGCTTTAAGTTTTCTAATTTTTCCCTCAAGCTCAATAGTGTGGCTGCAATAGTGCAGGAGAGGGGCACAACCTCCTCAGCTTCGCAGAAAAAATTTTTTTTTTCAAATCTTTACTCATCTTATTGTCTCAATGTCTCAGACCAAAGTGAAGACATAGAGTAATAGAGGTGCAGAAACATCGATGGAAACATCGAAAAACATCGATGTCTTCAAACATCGATGTTTCTGCACCTCTATAGAGTAAGGAACTATATGGAGACGCCATTCGCCTAGGTGGCATCATTGGCGAATTCGCCGATAACATCGAAAGCTACATCTAATAATGACGGCAGCAAAACTTGGATTCGGATACGGATTGAAATTACATTGGAACCAGAAACCGCAATAGCGATTAGCGATAATGTTTTTACGTTATTCCATAAAGATGATGCCTTCAGGCAAGCATTCAATTCATCTGCAGGCGTTCCACAGGGAATTCCTGGCAACGTCTTAGCACATGATAATAATTGCGAACAGCGTTTTTGGTACGCCTTTGATGAAACAATTGAATCCGCAAGTGTTAGATCCCAATGAGAATCGTTCTCTAGCAAACCCAATAGCTGACATGCTTCTCGATATGTCTGGCATTGGTGGCCATTAACTAAGCAGAGAACAATGAGTAGTACCGGCGCCATCTACTTGAAATATTGGTTTTAGATGGCGCTGTATGTATAAAATATGATTTTCCAGCTCTGCTGTTGAAATAAAAAATGATTTTCCCGCTTTCCTGTTGAAATTTTTCCTTATCTTTGTTTGCTATAAACCTCACAGAGCCCGAGACCTTTCCAACGAATGCAAAACCGTGGAAATCGGTTGGTGCGTTCTGGAGTTATAGCGTCAGGAAGGAAAACCCGACTTATTTTTATATAGTAGACTAGCAATACCCGAAGCGACGTTGTCCGCTATTAGCAAATCATTTCTTTCTCTAGATAGTAACCTGATTTTATTATATTTCAGAATTTTAATTAATATCCAAGTAAAATCCCGTCTAACCTTAGCTGAGCACCACAGTAAACCCACCTAATATTTGACCATAACCACTAACCATAACTTACCTTTCCTTTATACCGCCTTAACCCCACCTGTCTCTCACCCCAGGCACACTTTTTTAACACCCTAATGCAGTTTTCACTATTTCCTCGCCGTAACTCCAGTATAACCCATCCATATTCAGCCTTCACGCCAAAAAACCATTATTTTAACCATCTTTCTCCACCATAGCACCATTTCTTTCTTTCCTTAGCCAACAATTTTCCCACTCTAGTCTAGAGTCTAGAAAAAAATGTTTCCTTGCTTAAAACCCACTGTAATTCTACTTAAACATCACTTTTTCTTGTTTGTCATCTTAACCCACCTTGTCCTCGCAAAAGTCAAAAATAACCTTACATTTTTATCCTTCACCCTTTCTTTACATTACCTGTTAGCGTCACCCTAATCTAGCAATTGCCCCCTTAGCCACAACTTAACCCCGCATTAACCACACTTTATTCCCACCTTAACCCAATCGTTTTGGTATCCTAAATCTATCATTTTGGTCAGCCGAATTAAAAGCAAAACAAACAGAGTGCTGCAAATAAACCCCCGAAAAACCTTAAAAACTTACAAATATATTGAAAATAACACACAAATACCTATGGTACGCTACGGCCAACATGGTTTAACCGAAAAACGGATCCAATCGCAGGATCGGTGGGTTAAAAGTAAATTAAGTGTCGGTTGGGGCTCAACAGCTGGGTTAAAATAATATGGCGCACTAACTCTTTTGGGTGTAAACTGTAAGTAATTCGGTCTAAAAGTCAAGATTTAGCGATGTTTAATGTTTCCTGTTAGTCTTTTGGAGACACATTTTTCAAACAATTTCCTTCTTGCGCCCATCCTCTATAACACAATTTATGACCAATTCTATCAAAACTTGTGTAGTCTGGCTTTTTCCTAAATTGCAATTTTTTATTTGTGCACGCAGATATTACATTGTTTTTTAAGATAAATGAATATGAACGTATGTATGTACACATATGTATAGCTCAATAGTTTTTGTTAATTTGTATTGAAGTAGAGCCCAGAAACTCAAAAACCTGAATATTTTCGGGACCACCTACACCTTTTGATTTAGAATTGCATCCATTAGATGATCCGTGTATTTTATCCCAATTGTGAAATTAAGATAATTTTACATACATATATGTACATCCCGACTTGTCGATGTGTGTGTGTGTCGTTTCGTTTTTACATGTAATTTTGACTACTTAAAGTTTTTTACTGCTCTCCCCTTGAAATCCATTCTAAAAATTATTTTAAGTCAAAACAAAAATTTCTTATGGATTTAACGGATTAGCTCCACATTTTTACTTAGAAGTGCATCTATTAAATAATCAGTTTTGGTATCCAAATTGTTTTTTTTTTATCAAATGTTCCTAAACAAGAAAAAAAAAATTGGCCGCCTCTCTTCCGCTTCAAATTACTCTCTCTGCTCTTTACTCTCTCGCTCTGCTTCTGCTGACGTTGTTTTTGTGATAGCTGTGTTCGGAAATCGTTCGGCGGTCCGAACTCCCGAAGCAAACAAAAACAACGTGCTGCCAAATAGGCCCCCGCAATCTTGAAATCTAACAGAAAAAATCATATAAAATCAACCGTGGGTCAAAAAAAAAAAAAATACCTTACTGATTGTATGGCATAGCTCCACACTTTAAAACAAAAACGGATCCGATCGCATAATCGGTGTGGAAAAATTAATTAAGTGCCCCAACCGGAAGTCGGTTGGGGCTCATCTTCTGGGCTTTCAAAGATTTCCACAAACAAAGCTTAAAAAAAAAATATCAACTTGTTTGGTTGAAAACTGTGGGAATGGTTGATGTTTTAATCAACCAATTTTGAATTTTTCAAGAGTCCTGGGAGTCCTTAGGAGCCGAATTTTAAAAAATCCTTTCTTAGTGCACACCTCCTCTAACACACGATTCAGACCCAATTTTTTCCAGAATTTTAGGACTTATGGTTTGGGCTGGGGGAACATGACGCAAATCGACATCTACTCTTTTATAGTAATACTCGATAACATGAAAAGTCAACAAAAGTTTAAGGGTTCCAGAACTTTCGCTTTAAAGTTTTAAAAAAAACACGTCCAGTTATATGCTGATCTGTCATTCGACTACGCGTATCGCACACCACACATTTTATTGAAGAAGCCAGCCTTTTTGATGGCACAGAGCTACCTTGTGTTATAAGGTAGCTTAGTGCAAGCCTTGGAAACGTTTCTTTCTGCGAAGACCAATACTTTAAGGGATCGGTATCCCAACCCGAATGCGGCAAGCTCATAAAAAGTTGCAATTCTTTTTATACCCTTGCAGAGGGTTTTGTGATTTCAGTCAGAAGTTTGCAACGCAGTGAAGGAGACGTTTCCGACCTCATCTCTAAAGATTATAAAATGAAAGACCGATTTTTAATGGGATACGCCTACAGCCCAAACCGTAACAGCTAGAACAGCCAAATTTTTGCACAGTATTCCATTGGGGATCTAAACGCCCACTAAGATCCAATCAGCTCCAACATTAATATTTGGAAGCTCTAAGTTTGATCTATTTGATTGCTTAACTTCTAAAGTGGTTGGAATTTTGAAATTTGCCGAATTTTAGGTATTGAAAAGGCCTAATTAGATTTCTAAATGAAATTTCGATATCCCCCATAATTTGGGGGCTACATTTAAATTTAACTTTTCGATTTAAAAAATCCAAACCGCTGCTCCGATCAAGATGATTTTTGGATCATTAGTTATTCTATGTCCCAAATGCTTAAGTTTAATTTTTCAAGTTTTTAACATTTTTGTAGTATTTTTAAAGAATTTATTTAGATTTTCCAAGTTATTGCGTCTCATTTTGCAAGAGCCTGCCGAGAGAGCGAAACCCAGAGAGCGGATGCCAAGAGAGCGACGGCCGAGAGAGCAACATCCAAGAAAACTGATGAGGGGGAGGGGGAAGTGCTATGAGTAAAGGGGAGGGGAAAGGGGCAATTTAAGTTAAAATTTGTTGCTGCTGCTCCGATCAATATGATTTTCGATCAATAGTCAGTTTTGTGGATCAAATACTTAGGTTTTATTTTTCAAAAAGTATTTTCATTTTGTAGCAAAAGTAAGAGCCCTATTTAATTTCCGCCACGGAAGAAAATAGACAAACTTACTACATATTCTTTAAGCAAAGGCAAAATCTAAAGATTCGAATTTCTGCCAAGTACTGAAGTTTGAACTGTAAGCAATCAAATACGTTCCCAGCAGTTCCATTCATCATCAATCACTAGTGAATTTGTATGAAAAATAGCGATGATTTTAACATGGGCATGTCCTAGGGGCTCATCACTGCCAGAAACTGGCGCTGATTTAGCACCTGTTCATCACCATTTTTCATTGCCTAATTCATCACCAAATTCATCACCTTATAGGCGCTTTTTCAGCATCTAATTATCACCCAAATTCATCGCCCATTTTCATTGAAAATATGTAAAACTGCATTGCTTTTATTAATGGGTTTATTAATACATTATATTAATAGATTTTTACAAACTACGATGACTTGTAGGGGTCTTCGGCAGGTTCTCAGCTTTCAGAGTCTTGGTGAGCTGCCTTTTCGCGCATGGAGATTATTCACGCATTTCCGCATTCTCTCCAGAGGCTCTGTAGGCTACACCTGACCAATAGGATCTGAATTTGGAAAATATTTGTTTTTATAATATTATATAACGAGGCAAGAATGATAAATACTTACTTAGCAGTGGAAGAATAACATCCTTCTGGGCTGTAGGACAAAATGATTTCATCTGAAAAGATATTTTATAAGCACTTTGTACCATCAGCTTGACCTAAAAATATTAAATATAGAGATAATATAAAAATTAAAAGCTACTGTAATTAAGATAAGACAATACACTTGAGAATTACTTACCTAAAAATGTATTCTTAATTAAAGCACTTTTTTTAAAACTCGAAAATAACTAATAACAGCAAGGATACTCCTTTAAAGTAAAACGCAGTTGAAAACCGCGGAAAGAGAGCGCCTGCCTTCGAGAAATAGAAAAAAAATACTGAGCGAGAAAAACAACATCAATCGCAATCTCTCTTGTTGTTGTCTTTCCTTTGCCACGATCGCGCTTGCCCAGCTTGCAGAGCGAGACAGGCGAAGTCCGACATTTTGTCTCGTTTTTCTATGATTTTAAGAGAGAGGGGGTTGGTGAGAGAGTCGATTCTGCAGACGCTCTGCCGGCGTCGCAGCCGACTCAGTGCATTTTAGCGCTCGGGCAGAATTCGGGGACTGCAGGGAATTGTTACCCTTCTAACCGCTTCCGCACTAACACAGCCAAAGATCAATTTTCTATTCTTTGGGCGGCGCACAGTGGCGCCTTTTGCCTTTTATTTGGTAATAAATCATACCTTTTGAACTAATAGAGATAATTAAATGATGATGACAACATTAGATAGATAATTGATTTACCTTAAAAATGAGTGTTTAAGTCCGGGAGTGGGCGTGGCAGAGGCGTAGTTACAAACTGGCAAAATCAAAATTTATAAACAAATCCAGTTTTTTTCAGACAAAAAAAATTAGATAAACAAATTTTTGTTTTCTTTTCTATCTTTTTTATGCTTCATTTTTTAAACAAACTTTTGAAATAAATAAAATGTTTAAAAAATATTTTTTTTTTGTTTCCTAATATTAAAAAAATTGGCAAATAACGTTTAAGGAAAGTATAAAAATAGTTTTAAATAGTTTTTTTTTATTTTTCATCAAAGTTTAAAAGTTGGGAAAAATGCACGTTTGGCAAATAGCGCATTACTAAGCGGCTGGAAAACTCCAATATGTTTTACTTATTTTATGCTAAGCTAACACACCAATCAGTGGAAACAAGAAGCAAATCGATTCGCTACCTAATTTTTAAGATATACCACCCGAAAATTACCTAAAAACAACGTTATTTTTGAAAGTGAAGATTTGGTCAACTTGGCCAATTGTCAATTGGCCAAAGGCGCCACTTTGTGTCGATAAACGGTTATCGGATACATGCCTATCGTCATCTGGCCTAATGTAAACAACTTCGTTGAATTTGCAAATTTGTTGTTTTATTGTAGTTTTCACACATAATCCTCATTTATTATAAAAAATTTTCAGTGCCTCACATCTTTTTTAGGTAGTCTCGGATTTTTCAATGCTATATTTTCAAGCTCTGCTCTCCATGCAATACAATAGTTGGAGACAGTATTAACAATATCGTCTAATATTACTTTTTGTTCAATATTAAGTTGATTAATTTCGTCAGAAATTTGAATGTCATTTTCATTTAAAGCGAGACCGTCCATTTTATGTAATTCTTTTTCTAAAAGTACATAAAATCCAACAATATTCTCACATTCATCGTCATCTTGTATTGTATTTATATTTTCTAATGCGTTAGGTTCTCCAGCTAATTCATTTTCAAACTATTCACGTATTTTAAGCAATTCTTCGAAATTATCATGATACTTCATGGCATCTACCAAAACATCTTTACACATTGCAAATGCATCAAAATATTTTTCCAAGCAATAAAATTAGGAGACCATAGTATTTACTTTCCTGTTGGATTATCCGGTTTGGCTTGATATGATTTAACAAATATGGCCTTTTCATTTGCGTATGTAACCGTTTTCGTAAGGATATCTTTATAATATGATTTCCTTTTCTTTAATAAAAAACCTGAAATCAAATATTATAGTCGTATTTTCATTTGTGCCGAATAAAGGAATTTACAGTAAAGTGTCAGCAGCTTCAAGTCCTCCGCACTCTCGGTTTGTTAAAAACCGCATTGCAAATCGCCATAAATTGCTGGCGACCGATTTTTTTTTAATCTCTAAAATTATCAGTAACAAATGATTTTTCTATTTTTGCTTCATATAAACCAGGGTTCGGAAAATAACACACACTGTAAAAAACTTGTGTTATTAACATGTTAAATGTCAAAGTGTTAAGTTCAAAAAAAGTTATTGACATGTGTGTAAAAAATTGTATCCTACATATGTTAGAAACATAAATAACACACACATGTCATTTGTGTTATTTACACGACGTGTTATTAACACGACGTGTTTTTTACACAGCGTGTTTTTAACACAATGAGTTTTTGACATTAAAGTGTCAGAATTATATGTTAAACTGAAAAATTCACGGTTTTCTAGAGTATAAGAATTCATATATGCTTTAAAATGGTTAAAACTAACATATAAGACATCATTGCCCATATTAGTTTTTTAATTTTCCCTTCGACTCGTTAATGTCGTGAAATGTAATTTTCATTTGTGTTAAAAACACAAGTAAGCTGTGTGTGTTAACAATTATTTTTCAAATTTTAACACTTTTGTTTTTGACACACATGTCAACTACTTTGCTCACACTGTAAAATACAATTTTACATGTTTTTAACATGTGTGTTAAATTCCGAACCCTGATATAAACAAACACAGTTATGCGGTTATGGGGTTATTCCACTACATTGTGCGGCTCATTCATTAAAACATTCATTAGAGGCTTAGAAAGGGACAAATATATATGCATTTACTGGGATTTGTTTGGATAAGATGGCATGGTCACTCAGAATATAAACGTTAAATTTAAACTTTAATTCAAATAACTTTAACTCGTAAAATCATTATGGCTCAAAGCTGGAAAATTAATAGTGTGTATTGTCATGAAAGCAGACATTTTTAACACGCTTTTAAGATGTTTTGGGCTGTACAAAGTACATACGTATTTATATTTAATTGTATCAATTTTATTAAACTTTATAGACGCATGACGTTATTTTTAGTTAGAAACGAAGTAATTAGGCCGCTGAAATATTTTTTGTATTGTTCTTATTTGTTTATATATTTATTATTGATACCATTTCACATTTGCTCTAGTGAATGAGCAAAATTGTACTTTTTAGATTCAATTTTTCTCAGAGCTTGCAAATAACTGTCAACCGATTTTCCTGAGGCAGTTTAATCTCGACAAAACCGAAAAAAATGTTGCTCACAAGTTCTCTCTCTGAGCGGAACCCTTTTTTCGTTTTGCTTGCCGGTTTCGGTCCGACCGTTCGGCTCAACCGAACAAAGTAATCGGTCTTTCAATAACCACTCGGTAAGACCCTTTTAGCTTAACAGTCACCTAAAAGGGTTTCTATAAGACTAATGTTAAATAAAAGTCAGAAAAATGGGTTTTCTCCAGAAAGAGAAAAGTATAGGCCTGCTGTGATTGAGCATGAATGTTACATAGAAAATGCAGATAATAAAGGCATCGAAATACACATATTTACAAAGATTTTTATTAAGAATTTAGTTTTACAATTAATAATGAATTCAAGTGTTCTGGACTAAGCGAACTACGCCTTTCACTTAAAATAAAGTGTAGGGCGGAGAAAGCTCTTTCCACGGATACTTGCGTGGCTGGAGTAGCAAGTACCACGTGTGCGAGATCTGCCAAAAGTGGTGATCTAAATTTTAAATTGTTAAAAAATTTTAGAATATTTCCTTTTAATGGTAAACGGCCATTCGCTACGTCGAAATTTTCAATTTCTGTATATAATTTGGACAGCTGGTCAGGTGCTGGCTTTTCTTGGGCTTGGGACACCGTTTGAACTCCATCCAAATATGCCGCGAACAGGGACTTTTCCTCGGAGCTAGTTGTTGCGAACGATTCTTGATCTTCAGAGCGTCCTGGCAATTCATCTCCAGTGTGCGAAGTCAGATTCTATTAAAAAGAAGGAATTTGATACAATATAATTATAAACACGATTTACGATCTAGTTTAAGACAGACACAATATAATATCTAAACCACACACTATAAACAAAGCACAGAACAGTAATATACATAACAATATTAGTCGGGACTCTTCAAACCTACTGGCTTCTTTTTGAGATGTAGCTTACATGCTTGAGGTGGTAAATGCGGCATGCAATTTGTTTCAAAAGTTTTTTCGCCAACATTTTTTGAGGGACTGTCAACACCAAATTAGTCCTTGGGTCCATATAAATGGCAGCCAACAAAACTTCATTTTCTAAGAGCTTACCTTCCCTAATTTGAAGTTGATCTACTAGCATTGTAGATAAGGGATTTTTGTTTTTTTCGCATTTCAATTTTAGTTCCATCCATAAAATGAAAAAATCGCTGTAGACCAATTGTTCCTCCTGCAATTTCAACGTTGCCTCAAATGCAGCCTTAAAGGTATCAACATAGAGCTCGACCCAGTCCCAATCGATGTTGATTCGAATTGTTGATGGCAATGATTTGTCAGACAGAAATTCTTCGCAGGTGCAGGAATCATCTTCGGCAAGTGTTTGCTCGGTCGCTTCGTCGTTAAGAATTTGTATGGCTTTTATCATATTTTTTCCGTTATCTGAAGTTATGCTAATAAAGAAATATTTTTTTGTATTAATATTAAATTATTATATATAATTCGGTATTTGAAAAGTTATACTTACCTGAAAACGTTTTCAATGTCGATTTCGTATTCACGTAAAATGCCTATAATACGTTCCTTGATGTAGCGGCCGGTATGGGATTCGAATAATTGGATCATTCCTAATGTTTTAATTAAAATTTCATTTTTTCCATTGAGGAGCTTATCATTTGCAGGTTGACTCCTAGTATGGCTTTGTCCAGCCTAGTAGCAACATCTACCTTAATTGAAATTAGCTTTCCTTTCACCAAAGACTTTATGTCTTGCCTGATTGCCACCTCCTTTTCAGAAACAAAACCCATTATGTTTCGGGAGGTTATACGATCCATCGAAAGGGCATCAAAAATTGGATTGACGATGTCGCGGAATCCTTCACTGTCCAACATCCGAAAAGGTCTGCCGTCTGTTGTGACAATTTTCACAATCGATGAAGATATTATGTCCTCATTGGTCTCTATGCAAATTTTCCTTTTTTTTGCTGTCATTTTCGCACTTGTGCTGCTTTCGTCCGAATTTTCCAATGCTTGTGAATGCTTCGAGGTCAAATGCCTCTTAAGATTTGTTAAGTGCTTTCCACTCATCTGCAGGCCACACACATTACACGTGGATTTACCATTTTCATATTTGAAAAACAAAGGTACTTTTTTATTTTCTTCACGACCCATTTTAATCACTATGAAAAACACGGCAGACGAGTTTTCTACTGAAGTAGAACTGATTTGTGCTTTGACAAACAGGTCACACATACACACTCATACATTCACAAAAGACCGTTTTCCTTAACAGACCGAGCAAAGTAGTCAGTAGAAACCGAAACCGAAATAACTCTGAAAAAAAGGGTTTTGCTCTGAGCGTAACATCTGTTAAGCAAAAACCCTTTTAAGGGGTTAGCTCACACCCAGTTGTCATAGGGTTGTTAGTGACAGGTTTTTCTCCAACACTTTGAAAAGGTTGACCGAACCTTGCAAGCTCTGATTTTTCTCATTGCTCATCGCTCCAGGTAATACCGTATGGATGTATTTAAAAATACCTCAAAAAAATACCGAAAATGCCCATCGGTTTTTACAATTTTTCTGATTGATTGCTCATTGCAGCCGACATATATCTGTCTTGCTCGCACCTACGTAAAATCGTATAGGCTGAGAAAAATTTGGTCTAATGAATAAGCCGAACAATGTAGTGGAATACCCGCATTATTCCACTACATTGTTCGGCTCATTCATAAGAGCATTCAATAGAGGCTTAGAAAGGGACAAATATATATACAATGCAGAGAGCTGCAACGAGTATGATCGAGTACGATCGATCATCGCGCGATCATTTTCGTTTAATCCGGTAAACTCACTCGGCAAAGAATAATCACGAACAAACCCGAAAGCCGAAGTACGATCCGATCAACTACCCGAGTCGCTTCGTAACGATCAATGATGTGATTTTGAGCTTCGGGTGTAGGTGAACAAAATGATCGTTCCGAAGCGCTCAATCGTTCCCGATGATTGCGACCTCGAGTGAATAGATTGCGAACGGATTAATATGATTTCTTGTGACGACGAAATAAAATTAGGGGAGAGTGCCTTTCAATGTGTTAAATGTTATTAGTTGTGAAACGCTTTTAATATCCATTGCTTGTTGTCCTTTTGTGCAAATATAAAAAGATGTTTTGCAAAATATAAAGCAATAACACGAACTGCACCGATAGGCGCGAAGCACGATCACACCAATCGATTGCACAAAATATTCGATCACAAACGGGTAAAATCTTCAAGCCGAACGTTCACACACGATCAGATCACACACTTGAACGATCACAAACGATCATTCATGGGACGATCGCATTCGCTCACCGCTCATTTCATTTCGCTCACGCGAAGCGATTAATCAAAACGGATACGAGTAAATGATCGGGTGTACCCGAAAATGATTGACTCGTTGCAGCTCTCTGATATACATCTACTGGATTTTTTTTGGATTCAAAGGCGCGGTCACACTAACTTTAAAAAGTAAACAAAGTCGTCTAAAATGTCGAAAAATTTATTTTCGGATGAAATGTGCGATTATCTCATTGATTGCGTCCACGCAAACGAAGCTATTTGGAACCATCGAAGTTCGTCGAATATAGTGAAGCACTTGAAGGTCGACTTTTATGCGAAAACCCTGGAAATAATATTATATAAAAAAAATATAATATAAATTGTTCTTATTTACATACCTTCTTGGTCGCGGCGTAACAGCCAGGCCGCTGACCACATTTTTATACCTATTTTCTTTTTTTTATCTTCATGTGGGCCGCAAAAAGTTTCAAAACTGCTGAAAACAGCATCAAATTCTTCTTTGTGGTTGAATCCATTTGACAGTAGTTCTAATAGATGAGCAAAATTGTACTTTTTAGATTCATTTCTTGGCAGATGGAATTTGCTACGCTGTTAATGACTAAACAATTTCCAGCTTTTCTTGGAAAACGAAATCTGCAAATTTTTAAGGATTGGTTCTTTTTTTGCTTTTCTTGTGTCGCATGTAGTAATTATTGAGGAGGGCGACACGTAATATATTTGTTAATAAAGCAGGCAATCTCTTCCTCACTTTGTTGATAATTGGCGCATCCTTAACCCATAAAAGAATCAAGATTGATATTCAAGCCGCCAAACATAAGGTTCTATCTCACCTAGAGGGTTATCTTTGGACATAAGAAATCGCAACACGGTCTTGAACTTAATATTCATAAATAGTGAAACACTAATAGGGTCTATCCTCAGACCCTCCTCAGGTTATTAACCGATTGTGACATTTCATTATTTTCCTCACTATTGGGAAAAAGACCACTTTTACTGGCATTAAAAACTACAATTAAACCAAAAGAGATTTTTCACTGCGGTTTTTTGTAATAAGTTACTGTAGACCTAAGGAAGCTATCCTAAAATGTGGGCGTGTCGTCGCTTACTTTCCACCCTTTCTAGGTTTTTTGCCCCCTTTCGCCCGCAATAATTTGAAAAACAGGAGTATTTGGAATATTGAAAGAAAAAAATACATTATTATTTTTTTATGCGCCTCGACAATATCGTCCCTAAATTATTGGATCTGACCTATTCATAGCACGGTTGAACACAACAGCCAAGGAATGAATTCTGCTGTGCTTTCTGGAGTGATGAAGTCGGTCATTTTTATAAATTTTGTTGCGGGACTTACACGCTTCTTTGCGAAAACCGCCGACTGGAAGCACCGTGTTTTCCATGATTTGCCATGATTTGGACTGCTGGTGTCATCGGCAGCCATGTTTAAGTATCCACAATGAGATCTCAAACTTGTTTAAATTTATCGGCATTTGACAAGGCAAACATATTAAAATAATCCTTAAATTTTAAATAATTTGTTGATTAAACCCAGTTATTTCTCAAAAAGGCTCAAAATGAGGAAATGCACGACGTGCGGTGTTACCCGTATTGGTATTTCCGAAGCCTAACTGCTTAGGCTTATCCACTTTCAACGTGAGTCTATCCCAAAATACGCCCTGTAAATTTGGATTATAGATTCTCCATTTTTGGATGCCCATTTTATAACCAGCATGTAGGACAAACTCAAAAAATCTTAGCCAGCAATGCAAGGAACTTACTCCGAATTTTAAATGGTGCATAATTGGCAGAAACTTAAAGCACTTGAAATTTTTATTTCAAAGGAAATCTTTTTGGCTTGCCTGGCATATTGGGCATTGTTGAAATGATTTTGTTTCTGTCAAAGCATTGAGGACTTTACAATCAATGGTTCTTTCTTGTAAAATCACATTTTTGGTTTCTTCAAGGAACTCAAATTTTAGTGGACAACAGAACCCTATAGACTGATGTGTGCGATTATTCCACATTACATTTCCGGATGCGTCAATCAGTCGAAGAGGCCACTACTAGTGGCAAAGCGACATGAATCTGTACGACATTATTTTCATCTGCGTTAGCCTGCTTATAATTTCCCTGTCCAGTATTTCCATCGAATCCATAGCTTACGGTGAGCTCAGCTAATAAGAAATCAGTGTGTTGATTGGCCAATTTATTCTGGATTACATCCTCTTTCAGTGCCACAATTCGAAATGATTTATGAACTAAAAGGTCTTGCAGAGAGACTTTAGCTGCAGTCTCGGAAACATCAATGTTCACTGGTCTACATTTTCTCTTTTGCTCTGCTACTTCTTTGTATTAGTGGTAAATATCCACTTTTCTTTTTCTTACGTCATCCCGGAAAGCACAATACTCCTTCTTGGTGTACCCATGATCTAATATTAACGCCAGCGCTTCATCTTTGGACGCACGTATGGGTTGCTCACTGGGCTTTCCTTGACTTGTTTGGCTTTTTCCGGGGTACTTGCTAGTATTCTGAGAACTGCAGCAAGATCACGTAGTCCTTGCCTGCAGGCGAATGAGATTGCTACTTAGACTAGTACACTCATACAAATTAATTTCTAAATTTATGAAATCTCGCCATTGAATCGACCTTTAAAAATAGAAAAAAAAAATTCTCGTTTTTAGAAAATTTGCCTTTGAATATAGAAAACCTAGATAAAACAAGAGAGAACGCTATAGTCGGGTTCGTGTCCCGACTATCTAATACCCGTCACTCAGCTAAAGGGAGTGCAAACGCTGTACTCGGGTTGGTGTCCCGACTAATAATCGTAACTCAGCTAAAGGGAGTGCGAGGGAGATAGATATAGAAATTTTGATTGCGTATAACTTTTTAATGAATGGTCCGATTTGAAAAATATCTTCTACATTTCGATAGGTATAAATCTTTAAAGGTGTGGGCGCCAGACACATTTTAAAATCGCTAGTGGGCGATTGTGGGCGTTAGAGGGGGCGTGGCACTCGGCTAAAATAAACTTGCGCTGCGTAGGAAGCCCAAGAATATGCGTGGAAAATCTCAACCTTTTAGCTTTTGTAGTTTCCGAGATCTCAGCGTTCATACGGTCAGACAGACAGACAGACAGACAGACAGACAGACGGACATGGCTAGATCGACTCGGCTGGTGATCCTGATCAAGAATATATATACTTAATGGGGTCGGAAACGCTTCCTTCTACCTGTTACATACTTTTGCACGAATACAATATACCCTTTTACTCGCCCACACCATTAAAGATTTTGGAAAAGTAAAAATGCAGTTTTAATGTGATTATCAATACCTATCGAAATGTAGAAGAAATTTTTCAAATCGGACCTGATCAAAGATTTTATATATCTATCTCCCTCGTACTCCCTTAGCTGAGTAACGGGTATCTGATTGTCGGGGCACCCGACTATAGCGTTCTCTCGTGTTTTCTAATAAATTTAGGAAATTACTATCTTTTATTAGTTCTCTAATTTGAGGGCCGACAGAAATCCCTTCCTTAATTTTAGCATAGCTGATTTTTGGGAATTTTTCTTTTAGGTATGCAAACCCTTCGCCGACTTTGTCCAGCGCCTTTACGAAGTTTTTCATTAATCCAAGTTTAATATGAAGTGCAAGTAAAATAACGTCGAACTGAAGGACCTTGTTTTATATTTTTCTTTCCTGGGATATAAAATTTACGAATTGGCCAATCAGATTTTTTATAATGATTTCTTCGGTCCCGGCTGTCCCAATCGCATAGGAAACAGCAATACTTTGTAAATCCTAATTGCAGTCCGGTTAACAATGCGACAACTTTTAGGTCGCTACAAATTTTCCAAGCATGATCGGGTTATTGAATTTTTGTTAGAACCGTATCTATTGTTTCGTATGTTTCTTTCATATCGGTTTTTATTGCCATTATGCAATAGAACCGCTTTTAGGCTGGTCTTTGATGAATCAATGAATAAAAGCCAATCTGAAGGATTATACTGATAACCTAGTTTTGTCATAACCCTTTGGACATCTGTGCAATAAATCAAGTCATTGGCCTGTGAAAAATAGTTTTCCATTTCAGCATGTCGCTTTCTATATGTACAAATTCGGGCCTCAGAGCTAAGCAATTTCCATCCTTTAGGCGAGATGCTAATATTTCAGCTTGAAACTTTGATAAGTTTAAGTCGCGTACCAAATCATTAAGCTCGTTTTGACATATCAAGTGAGGACCTTTTTCTTCAAGAATAAAGTTCGTTTAATCCATTTCGTCATTGCTCTCAAGGCTATGAAAGCTTGCTTGATCATTTCATCCCCCTCCATGAAATGCGGAACCTTCGAACAACGATGTTAAAGGATATTTACTAGATGCTTTGATTTTGTACTAAATCCTTTAATTTTGGTCAAACAAAATTAGCACTCGGAATGGGCTTTTGGTTCCATCCAAACAATTCGTTTCATCAAAGGGATTTGTTTGCCTTGCTTCCATTTGGAGAAGTGTTTGCAACACGTAACGCAGGCCATCCACAGTCGAATTTGTTCGGCGAACATTTTCGCGAACACAGGCAAGATAGAATCGTTTCGATCTTTCTCGAACAAAACGTCGAACAAATTTATATGAAAATTGAACGCGAACACTACCACCAACGACGAACACACGAACATGTTCGCCGAACAAATTCGACTGTGGATGGCGTGCTGAACCGAGAAATTAAAATATTCTTGATAACATTGTTTTACACAGGGAGTAATGTTTCTTCTTTGACATTTTAAAGTTCATTTTCCGCATACATAGCAAAAACAGTCCGCGCTGCTAGTGCATTCCCCGGACATTTTGAGTTGAAAATTTTGGTTTTCTTTAAAGAATTTACGACAAAATTTAAAGTCGCCTACTAGAGATGATATTATATAAAATTCAGGCTACTATATATGAAAAAAAGTGACAAAAAGTACTTCAGTAAAATCCATTGTAGCTTAAGAAGTAGAGGTAGCCCAACTTAGTGATTGGACACTCTTGAAGTCAAAGGATCAAAGTAACATTTCCGCTAAATTGTGCATCTGGGCCACGAAGGGTTTTCTTGCTATTAAGCCCAAATAGTGCCTAAAAATCGAAAATTTGGAAACATTTTTTTTGGGTGTAGTACTCACATCGATGCAAACAGAATAGGAGTAAGTGACCCGGTACTCAGATAAGCTAAGAAAATGGAAGGGAAATACCAAAAATATACCAGATTTAGCGGATGAATTCCGATGAACGCCTTTAGCCGCGGCCCAAAGAATAGAAAATTGGATCTTTGGCTGTGTGCAAAAGCGGTGTGCCAATAACAACTTTTAAATGGAAGGAAAACCCAAAAAACCAATGGAAAACTGCCGGTATGAGTTGCGGCAATAGGTATCGCCATGCCAACATCAAATTTAAAGCATGCGACCCAGGTCGGCTTAACATTTTGTAATATTTTAAAAATGGAGCCAGTTGATTTGTTTGCTGTTTGTGAACCAAGCTGATTTAAATGATACATGCAAAACGGGTGAACTCAGAAAACCTCGGTCACACTACAAAAGAATAATATTTTTCGACTAGTGAAACTCTTAGCCGAACTCAGTACTAGGCTTTACTTTAATTTCGTAGAGAAAATTAATTATGTGTTGGTATGCGTATATGTTTTCGTGTTTAAGGAACTGGTATACGTCTTACAGCTGGCAAACTATCGATGGCACTATCGATAATATCGATGGTAGCAGCCAGCTTGCTCAATCGATATTTTGAAAACTATCACGATATTATCGCCGTCATATACCAACCACTTCTGTTCTTGTATTTTCGCAGCTAAACGGCAACAAAAATTGTAATATTTTTATTATAATATTTATATTAAACCTTTATGTTTTTTGGATTTTCTTTTTATTTTTTTTTTTACTTTAAAATTGCTAAGTTTGACACAAGAAAAAATAAATGGAAAAATAAATAACACACTCAAAAACTAAATCTCTCAATTTTTTACAACTTTAATCTAATTTGTAAAGCATACCCTTATTGTTTTAGCCTTATATAACGGAATAGCCCCTATATTACCAAATTTGTTTAATTTGATATTATCGCGATAGTATCGATGGTTTTCGAAAAAAACTTAAAAAACATCGATGGGGTCACTATCGATGTTTTGCCAGCTCTAATACGTCTTGGTATATTTCCAGGGATGGGAAGCGATGTGTGTTGTATTTGGAACAGCTGAATATGATGTGCGAAGCCGTATCGAACACATTGCAACTGTCAGATCTGTTGTTGTTTACTACGTGCATTTTGAGAAGCGTATAATTGTCAAATGAGTTGCCGCAGAGTAGTCTATTTATTATTTTTATGCTGTTTTGTTTTAGCTTGGAGCCTTGGTTGTTGAACCATGGTTTTACACTCATTTTTAAATGGGAGCTTTTTTTGTTTCTAGTTGGAGTTTATTTTCCGATTTGAGCTCATTTTAGCTTTTTTTTGTGTCCTGCCATTTGCGACCTGGTTTTGGTAAGGCGGCCACATCCGCAACGAAAATTGTAAGTCGAGGCGTTGCTAGTCGCAGAGTGGCGGTACAGCTTGAGTGCGGAATTGTGTAACTCCCGACAGATCGGGCAGTCGTGTCTAAGCACGTATGACCTGAAACTGTTTTGTAAATATACAAGTTTTGTTAAGTGCTTCAAAAAATCTTTGTAGGTGGTATTCTAATTTCAATAAGTCGTTTGAAACACAGCGTCGAAAAACAAATAAAAGAAGTATGCTTCGGTGTTAAAATTTTTTGTTGTAACCCTTCAGTTCCAGATGCCACTTTTCCCTCGGTAATCACCAAAGGAAAGCCCGAGGACATGTCATTTGTACCTCAGGACGAACCGAGGACGCCACATAGAGAAAATTGTATGGGAGTTCCGCCTTTTCCCTCAGTACAATTCAAAGGAAATTTTTTCGAAGTCCCCGGGGATATACCAAGTGCCTTATACGAAAATGTCCTTTGAGATGTCACCAACCGGTGACATGTATCTTATGATTTCACGAGGGACATTCAGAATTTGTCCAATGGGTTGTCACTTAGGAAAATCCATCATCGTGTCACCTTGTGTAATAGGTGATTTCATGGATGACTTATAAAATAAATATATATAAAATAAAATACAAAAAAATTTTTTTTTTACTTCTATTTATTCTTTTATTTTTATTTCATTTAAATTTAAGTTTTTTGATTTACATTATTATTATTATTATCCCTAGTATAAAATAAAATACATACAAATTTTTTTTCTTTTTATTTGATTTATTTTTTTAAATTGATTTGTTTACAATATTGTTATTATTATTATCTCTAGTTTTTTGTTTATTTAATTTATTTTTTATATTGAGCATCGCCTTCCTAATACAGTGGTCCGGGTCCGGGTTGTTTTTGGCCAATGCTCCTAAAAAAATTAAAGATATATGTTTAAAAAATGACTTAAATTGTATATTTTAATATTTACCTTTTAACACTTCGTACAGCCACTTACGTGACTTCAGGGATTTTTTTTCAAATTGAGCCGTCCAAATTATATGAAGTTAGAACAGGTTCCGCGACAACGAATTTGAAACGTTTGGACAGGGTTTCGTTTCCAATCAGTTTCGTCACTTTCTTTGTCTAGAAATAGGAAATTATATATAATAAAATAATTATAATATAATAATAATAATAATATAATAATAATTGTTATAATAATAAAAATAATAATAATTGTTATAATAATTATTATAATAATAAATATAATAATAATAATTATAATAATAATAATTATAATAATAATTATATAATAATTATTATAATAATTATTATTATTTTTATTTTTATTCATATAACTTCACTTATTTTATTTATTAAATATAAAAATATTTTATTATAATAATTATTTGTATTATTATTAGGTTATATTATGTACAGCTGTGTCCAATATTAAAGTGATTTCGCTATAAGAAATATGCATTTTTATATTTTATATTTTTTATATTTACATATATACTTTTTTAAACAAATCGAAAACTTGTTATCAATATAAATGATTTTTCACCTTATTTTCACCGCGAAATCACTATTTTATTAACCGCAGCTGTACTTTTCACAAATAAACATTATGTCTTGCCAAAAATAGCACGTGCTTAATAAAGTTTATTATTAAAAACTTGCACTAGTTAATGTGTTTAATTTTATGTTTTATTTATTCTCGATCATGCTCTCGTATAGTGCAGACGCGTTTTTGCATCGCTGCGAAGTTCTTTGTGAAGATTCTATGGACAAGTCCACCTGCGTGGCAAAAGTTATTGTTTTTGTGAATCCGGCTTCTATAGTCGCGGTGCTCCAACGCTCCGTTAGTTGTGCTTATCGCGAAAACAAGTGGAACAGAAAGTCAAAACTTACAGTTGCAATTGTTGTTCTTGCAAATCACAACTAGTTGGTTCAGATTCGAAATCGGTTTCGAAGTGAGCTACAAATCAATATTTTCGTCCCAAATAAAAGAAAAAATAAACTTGATATTTGTTTGCCTCTCGGTGGGCTCGAACCCGGTCCCGCCTGATTGCGGGGCCTGCACCTTGCCCTCTAGGCTACGATCGCCTTTTCTGAATTCGGGCAAAGCGCCCCTGTATGCAAATTGTCGGTAAAGCAGTGCACAATATCAGTGCATAATAACAATAATGGCTGGTCTTTCGGATTCCGAAGATGAGCTAAGCATCAGAAAAACCGTGTCTCGTCAACAGCAGTTCATGAAAGAGGCACTTAATAGCTCCTTATCCAAATTCAGCCGGATATATGCTTCAACCTCTGTCAAGACCGCGCCACCACCAAACAAAAATGTTGATCCTGAACTAGCAGCTATTAATGGCGAAGATGAGGACTGGTGGACCCCACGCCCAGTAAACACCAAACGTCGCCTTGAGTCCGGATCACCGAATTCTTTCACCAAAATCCTGAGGAACTCTGGGAGTCCAAAAGCGAATGTTTCTGCCAACCGCTTCTCAGAACTTTCGGACATGGAGACAGACGAGCGTGTCGAAGACTCTTCAACGGTCAGCCCCAATTACTCTGTTCAACCGAGTACCTCTACCAGTACCCCAGGACAGGTCAGCAGCAACAACAACAACCCAATCAACAACAACGCTGGAAACAGTATCGCTAGCAACATCACAAATCCCAGCCAACCGTCTGAAAACCAAGCCCAATTACCCTCCCACAAACCACCCCCAATAGTGGTTGCCCACTGCGAGAATTTAAACGGACTTATCAAATCCACAGACAAAATAGTTGACCCGTCCAAATATTCCCTGAAGTGCCACCCCAACAACTCTGTTTCCATCCTGGCTGCAGATTCAGATGCTTACAGAGCAATAACAAAATCTTTGACCCTTAAAAATGTACCTTTTCATTCATGGCAGCTAAAAGAGGAGAGATCCTATCGTGTTGTCATCCGTGGTATCCATCACTCCGTACCAGATGATAATATTAGGGAAAGTCTTTCCTTGTCTGGCCACACAGTTCGATTTATTAATAGACCTAGAAGCCGCTTTGACAAAACCAGGCTTGTCAACTTAGTTTTTATTGAACTAGAACCGGCAGCAAACAACAAGGAAATCCACGAAATCAAGACACTTTGTCGACAAAGGGTACAAGTTGAAATCCCCTACAAAAAGGAGGATGTCGTTCAATGCCACCGGTGCCAAGCCTTCGATCACACTAAAAACAACTGCCATATGGGTTTTAACTGCGTCAGATGCGGTCTGCAACACGGTTTGAAGGACTGCCTAAGGGATGTTCATCCAGTTAAATGCGTTAACTGTGGCGGCGACCACACAGCCAGCTATAAAGGATGTGCTGCTTATCAGAAGGCAGCTAGTCGACGAAAAAGTGTGACATCTTATCCTCAACAATCAGCTAGATCAAATGGTCAATCCAACTTTGTGGCTTCAACCTCCTACGCAAACGCAGTCCGTGTCCAAGTTAATCGTCCCCAACACCAACAACTTCCAATTCCATCCCAGCAAAATCAGCAGTTCCCCCCGCTGGGCAGCAACAACAGGAAGCAAAGCCAGCCACGCCATCTTAAAGCACCTCGACAGCAGCAACACCAGCAGCCTTCACAGCAACAACAAAACCATCGACAACAACAACAGCCAGTTCACCAACAGGAGTCTTTCCCTCAACAACAGCGACGCAGCCCACAGCAATCGATTAACGATCAGCAATGGCAGCGGCATGAGCAAATGTTTTTGCAATCCAACGAAAGAATGTCGGTCCTTGTTGCTCAGATAGACAAGCTTTTCCAAATGATGATGTCGATGATGGAGCTTGTCTCAAAAATATTACCCCAAAATACTCCAGGAACTGCTCAAGCATTTGCCAGTTTCCTCCCAGTTAACGCAACGCTACCATGAGTCAAATCGGCCTCAACATTGGTGTGTGGAACGCCGACGGACTTGCCAACAAAGCCCTTGAGTTGGAGCTCTTTGTGCAAAGTCATAATATTGACATTATGCTAGTCAGTGAAACACACTTTTGTTCAAGGTCGTACTACAAGTTGCACGGGTACGATATCCATCAAGCAACTCATCCTGCAGATCGGAAACGTGGTGGCTCTGCAATCTTAATAAAATCCTGTCTTCAAAGTTACCAGTGTTATAGTCTTCAAAGTCCAAATGCTCAATGCGTCGCAGTCAAAGTCAAAACTGACCTTGGCGAAACAACTATTGCGTCTATCTATTGTCCTCCAAACTTTCAATGTTCTGCCGACGACTTCGTAAAACTCTTCGACGATCTGGGGTCTAATTTCATCATTGCAGGGGACTGGAATGCTCACCACCGCCTCTGGGGGTCTCGAAACTCAACCACCCGCGGTAGAGCGATAGCGGAATTCGTTCTTAGATCCAATGTCCAGGTCCTTGCTACCGGCGGGCCTACGCATTATCCCTATAGCCAAAGAACTCCAACCGCCATTGACTTCGCTGTCTACAGAGGGATACGGCCCGAGAGCCTCAATATCTGGGAATGCTTTGAACTTAACTCTGATCACATCCCACTGATAATTAAATTCAGAGTTGCTGCGCAAAAAATATGCCTTAGGCCTCGCATCCTTCCTCGAAATGCGAACATTCCACGCTTCCAAGCAGTAATTAACCGGCTAGTTAATCTAAATATGGTGTTAAGCTCTCCTGATGACATAAACGACGCTGTCGAGATGTTTTCCCGTAACATCCATATCGCTGCCGAGTCCTCAACCAATGGTCAAATCTCAAACCCCTCCAACCGACCTCAGGCTCTTTTAAAACCTGAGGTTATGGACCTGGTAAGGCTGAAAAGATCCCTACGTCGCAGATATATGAGATCCCAGGTTCAAGTCGACAAAAGAGCCTATCGCCGTGCTGAGGACGAACTCAAAAAGCTTCTGCATGAAACAAAGCGCGAATATTTCGATGATATGCTCCTCAACGCGGACACCACCAAACCATACGGCTTCAACCTTTGGAAATTAACACGAAATATAAAACGTCAGCCTCTCCGAAAGATCCCCATTAGGAAAGCTGACGATACATGGTGTAAGTCCGACCCCGAAATATCCCTAGCTTTCGCAGATGAACTCGAGAAACGTTTTCAGCCGTTCAACCTAGCGAGACCCGAGGACGTTGAAGAAACACTGGCATTTCTTAATGCTCCTTCCCCGGAAGCATTACCGATTCAACACGTGAGTCCAGAAGAAATCTGTACTCACATACAAAAGCTTCATCCCAGTAAAGCGCCGGGTCTCGACGGCATAGACAGCCGAATTGCCAAGGCTCTGCCTAAAAAGGGAATCCTGTTCCTTGTTCTCCTATTCAACTCAATGCTACGTATCCACCACTTCCCCTCTCAATGGAAGTGTGCTGTGATAACGATGATACCAAAGCCAGGAAAACCGGAGAATCTTGTCGAGTCCTATCGACCGATAAGCTTGCTACCCACTTTCTCTAAAATATTCGAGAGAATAATTCTAAGTAGAATCTTGGGAGCAAGAAGCGTGCAGGATGCCATTCCCGACCATCAGTTTGGTTTTAGGAATCATCATGGGACCCCAGAGCAAGCACATCGACTAGTCCAGCACATCTTAAATGCTTTTGAGAATAAGCAATACAGCTCTGCTATTTTCCTCGACGTCAAGGAAGCATTTGACCGCGTATGGCATGAAGGATTACTCCATAAGTTGAAGACCCTACTCCCGACAGGCCTATTCCTTGTTCTCAAATCATACTTGCTTGATCGAAGCTTCATGGTCGAGGTAAGAGGGGAAAGGTCAAGCTTAAGATTTTCTCGTGCTGGCGTTCCTCAGGGAAGCGTCCTGGGCCCCGTTCTATACACCCTGTTCACCTCTGATCTGCCGTCTATCAATGCACCGGACACTCTTCTTGCCACCTACGCTGACGACACTGCCTTCCTTGTAAATTCCACCTGCCGTATTGAAGCATCTAGAATAACCCAGGAATTTCTTGACTCCTACGGCAAGTGGACAAACAGGTGGAATATTGCAATTAATGGCAGAAAGTCTCAACACTGCAACTTCACTCTGAGAGGACAGATCCTTCCAAAGGTTGAGCTCCATAGCACCACCATCCCGCAATCTCCCCAGGCGCAGTACCTGGGTCTGATCTTGGACAAACGGCTCACCTGGAAACAGCACACTACAAAAATTGCAGCTACATGTCGCGCTAAGCTAAGGAAGCTAAACTGGATGCTGAAATCAACAAGCAAGCTTAGCCTTGCCAACAAAGTGTTGCTTTTCAAAACTATTGTGGTGCCCTCAATGACGTACTGCATCCAACTCTGGGGCGTGGCTTCTGACTCTAACGTCATGAAGGTCCAAAGAGTTCAAAATAAAGCGCTGCGAACAATTACAAATGCGCCGTGGTACGTCAGAAACGTCGACCTGGCTAACGATCTCCACATGCCCTCTGTCAGGGACCAGATAAACCGGCACTCCAGTCGGTATAACGACCGCCTCACAGGACACCCCAACCACCTAGCAGCTTCCTTGGCCAACCCATTGAACAGGAGACGGCTAAAGCGAAGGCACCCCGGCGATCTCTGGACAAGAGGACGTCATGTCTCACGAGTCCTGAAGCAGTAATGCGTTTTTTGTATTGTTGTTTTAGTTTTCTATTATAAGTTATAAGATTTGTTACTCGCCATCCTGTTATGTATTCAAGTTATTGGTTCCTATTTGTACTATACGTTTTATAGCCATTAAGTTGGCTGATTAATGTAAAATTATATGAGTTATACTAAAAAAAAAAAAAAAAAAAAAAAATATTTGAGCGTGCCACTTTCGTGCCAAAAGTGGCACGGCTAATTGACAGAGAACTTTCTAGGTTTTTTTACAAAACACATAAAACACTTTTAAAATTGGTGCAAATTAAATTTTAATCCTTCACAATACACGTCTTAAACTTAAGGTAGCACTTACCTGATTTTAATAATGAAAGCACTTGGCACAAATTCAATTTTAAGCAAAAACCTCCTTCTCTTACAAGAACTCGAAAAGAATGCGAATGCACCAAGTCTTCTTCTCACCCCTTTGCCCGATTTCTTTTGTTTCATCTTCGCTTTGGCGCGTGCCAATGCTCATATACCCTTTCTAAAGCGATATATGTATATCCGACTATATAAGTTTTATAAATGTACTTTTTTAAGTAAATTCCAATTATCTTTATTTTATAATCAAGTTATTAAGGTTTATCGGGGGTGTCACAGAAAACCATTCCAACCGAATTTCCCCCAAATAGCAAATCTCGGTGTCACAGACGTCATTTTTGACAGTTTCTAAATCCCCCGTATTTTGCCGGACGTTTTGATAAAATTAACCAACTTACAAATGTTTCCCAAAAATATAACTTTATTTAAGACAACTGTAATGAATTTTATGAACTACCTGCATACTACGATTTTTATACCTACTTCGGGTTATATTTAAAAATATGCTTTTTATAAAAACTCTCGAAAAAATTAGCTAACAAAAATCCGTCGGCAAACCGTCTACCTGGCAGTGTTACCAATTAGCTAGCACTTTAAAATACCAAATTTGTCCAATTTTCGGAGTTAGTTATCGAAATGTTTTGTTAAAGAATTATTTATTCAAAGGTACTTAGTATTGTAGTTAAAAATGAAACTTATTTCTGGTAAAAATTTTATGGTAAAAGAAGTTTTAGTTATTGAGAAATTAATAAAAACAGGCCGCCTTTGCAAAAAGTTGGCATCACTGTCGTGAAAAAATGTCCTATTTTTGCCGGGTAAAACGCCGGCTGTGAAGAAGAAGAAGATATGTAAGTAAACAAGTACAACATTTTTGTTTATTATTAATTTAAACTAATAAACGTTGCTAATTTTCAGGGGTAAACATAGGTCACCAGCGCAAGACGCAACGCGTTCTGGTGACCACCGCTTGGGAGGATCTGGCCAGTGAGCTAAATGCCCATGGATAGCCTCATTGGTTTGGTCAAATTTAATGAATTTTGGACAAAGAATCCTTTCTATCAAGGGAAGAACATCCCATAATATTTTGCAAACCGTGGTTCTAGAAAGGGCCAGGTCAGAGTCCTTCCCAATTACTCTTTGAAAGGACCCAACTGCCAGGAACCGCAGAACCAAAGATATTATAAACACTAAGATGTGTAACGAGGAGCAAGAAAATGTACGGAGGCAGCGTCATTTTTGTCAAATGCGACTCACACGTATTCAGTCTATTTTTAGAATGCTGTTTCTTGACTTCTCTCTCTCTCGCTCACTTGCTCTCTCGCTCTCAAAACTCCGCGCTGAAGAAAAGTCGAAATTCAATTTTTGCCTTATTTGTTGATTCTTGAATTATGTTCCCGAAAAGGAATCGTCCTAAAAGGCACATTGCGCACAACATTTCAAAAAGGGCTGTGGCGCATTGCGTTAGTTGGTGGCCCGCGAATAATGCGATTGAGGTTCGAGTCCACTCTGAGGCGTAGTGATTTTATTTTTATCTTCATTTTTTTTTATTTATTTTACTTTGTTTTTTTTTTTGTTTTTTTAATTTTTTGGTTTGTTTTTTAATTTTTTGTTGTAAAAAAAAGGCTGCGTTCAGTCGGAGTTGAACTCCGTCCGACACGATCCGCAGTCGAGCGATTACACCCCTAGCCCACAGCGCCTTGTTTCGAGACGTCAGACAGATGCGACATTTAGCCTATTTCGCAGTAGAGCAAACGAAATTTCACACTAACACAACCAAAGAATCTAACACGGACAACGCACACTAAGAAATTATAAATCCACTTTCTGAATCCACACCAAAAATTTTGCCGTACATTCAGTTGTATGGGCGTTACACCTCTTAGTGTTTATATTCTCTTTGGCAGAACCGTGGCCAGCTGGAACAAGGGCGGGATTGATGATTTTGGGATGTGCTCCTCAATCAGATGAAACACCATTATAAATGTATGTTTATCAAGTCGGAAATTGTACCGAATCCTAAAAGTTACAAAAATACTTAAAGTTCCAGCAGAAAATACACTTGAAATTATCTTACGTTTCATCTGTTTGCGAAAGAAAATCGGACGAGCTTCTAAGTATTTTCCGCTGTAGCCTAGCCTTTTGAAGTTTTTGTCTTCGCAAGTACTCTAGAGCAAGAATTCGCGCAGATGGCATTTTGCTTTAAAATTCTTGCCAACTTTTAAACGTAAGTAAACAAACGCAGCCGCTGCAAACAGCTGTTCAGGGCTGCAATATGTACATAGCCTGGCGAATAATTCAAATTTTTAATTTTTTTCTTTTATTGTGTACAATATGCGCTTTAAACATATATTATTTTTGTAATTTTGCAATAAAAACATAAATTAAGTTTAAAACTTATTGGAAAATAGTCAAAATAAGTCAAATAAAATTCGATAATTATTGAATATTCGATATTTAGTGTATGCATCCAGCCCTCGTCGTTTTTCGGTAAATTTTCCGAAAAAGGAATCTCTCGAATTTCTGTGACACCTAGGTTTTGATCGGTTGGTTTCTAAACCAACCGTCCCCAAAACCGTCGACGGTTTCTGTGACACCCCTGTATAAAACGAAATTAATTTTTTTATTTCGGAATACAAAAATGGTCCTAAAATGAAAGGGCATACACATGTCGCTGATTCACACAAATTTTACCGGCCAAATTTTGGTTGCTAACTGAACATAACTGTAAAGCGAAAAAGAGAATGACGGACCGGCCGAAATTTGTCACTGCATTCGTCGATTTTTTAAGTTACCTCTGAGTCTTTTGGTGACCCGGGCAAAACTAATGGGCGAGTTGCCCAGCGAGGACTTGTGCTGCAAAATTTCTAGCATGAGCGTAAACTCCCGGAGGAGAAAGGAGGCTCTTTGCCTCGACGGCTACTTCCGGTTCGTTTGGCGTGCGGAAAAGGTATCCTTGCATCGCTGTCCGCAAGCTCCTCTCCTCGCAGACCTCGTGGTACGCCTACTCCAGATCCGCGGACACGTGGCAGTAGGTGATCGCCAGACAGGCCATCAGGTTGTTTTTGTCATATAGGGTGGGGTGTCGGAAGGACCTGAGGACCAAGTTTGTCGGGCAAGCGTCGCAAACCAGGGCAAGGAAATATGCGTTCAGGTTCTGCTCCTCTACGATCCCCAGAACCAGCTGCCAAACCTGGGTTGTGATTATAGAAGGTCGGAGAGTGAATACGTATTAGGGTTGTAGAATTTTTGAAAAATATCGTATCGGTGATATTTGGTTTTTAAAAAAATATCATTAATGATATTTGTAAATATCAATTTAAAATATCGATATTGCGATGATATTTTCAATTTTTTTAAATATTTAAATTATAATGGGAGAGGATAACAGAGTCTGTACATTATACCATTGCAGGGGTATTATAATTTCAGTCAGATGTTTGCAACGCAGTAAATGAGACGTTTCCGACCACATAAAGTATATATATTCTTGATCAGCACCTATAGCCGAGTCCATCTAGCCATGTCCGTCTGTCCGTTTCTATGCGAACTTGTCCCTCAGTTTTAAAGCGATCGCGATGAAACTTTCCCAAAAGTCTTCTTTCTATTGAAGGTAGTACATATGTCGGAGCGAGCCGGATCGGACCACTATATCTTAAGGCTTCCATAGGAATAATCAAACAAATATAAAAAAAATTAATTGTAACTTTGTAGGAAGTAGGCGTTTTGATTTTTGACAACTTAAAAACAAAATTTTAAAAAGTCACGCAGATTCTGGAACCCCTGAAACTGCACCGATAGAGTAAGCATAAAAATATAGGTATTTATTTTATCTGCAAGGGTATATAAACTTCGGCTGGCAGAAGCTAGCTTCCTTTCTTGTTTTAAATTAGCATAAAGAATTAGATATCTTGGGAAGGATGAAAGGCATGCGCGAATCTACGGGGGGTGATATGGGTGATATATCACCCCCCACTAAGGTGAAAAAATAAAGTAATTTTGGTTTTCAGAAAGTATGCAACAAAAAATTTGTTTTAATATCACCCCTTACAACAAAATCCCAGATCCGCCACTGATGAAAGGGAACAAAAATGTTTGTTAGGGTAAATTAAGTTGGTTATGAAGTGGACAATCTTGGATAGTTGAGTTTATTTTATAGGATGAAGAAGACTTTCAAATAATTAAAATTCATACTTTTTAGCCAACGGAAAATATTTTTTTAATGCCCCTAGTACACATTTAAAAACTTGTAAAGTTGCACGTCGTTCCTCTAAGCCGTTCCCGAAATATAGTAATTTGAAGTATAACATTTTTAATGTTCTTAACTTAAAAAATTTATAGCGCCCCTAAAAGGACACCAAAAAATTTCAAAAAAATTACACATGATAAGCAAGGCAAACTCTATGAGGTACCAGAGTTTGAAGAAAATATATTTTTTCATATGCGCAGTTGAGAAATTCTTACCCATTTTCAAATGTAATTGCGTGTGTGGATGGAACGCACGTTAAAATTATGAAGCCGGTGAAAGACCCATCATTATATTTGAATCGTAAAGGCTACTTCAGCATAAATGCAATGGTGGTAAGTTTGTATAAAGAAACTATTAAATATGTTTAATGACTAACGATTTGAATTTCTTTTAGGTATGCAACTATAAAATGGAGATACTAGCCATTGATGCCACACATCCAGGATCGTGTCATGATTCCTTTATTTGAAACAACAGTCGATCAAGAGAATTTTTTTCTACAACCGGTAGTTTCTTTGTATTAGCAGATTCAGGATATACGTTGGAACCGTTTGTGCTAACACCTAATCGTAGTCCGCAAAATGAAAGTATGCAGCATCTGTTCAATTTAAAGCACGCAGAAGCTCGGAATATTGTTGAGAGGACTATTGGTCTACTAAAAAGTATATTTAGATGACTTTAAGGAACATTACATTACAAAATTATTAATGTTTACTGTTTATTACACAATCTTCGCCGACGACGGAATGCGTCTATGCCAGATTTTGAGGAGGATAATGACGAATTCCCCAACCGGAACGAGGAGGAATCTAACCATCAAGAGAATTTGGAAAATGCTGCTGAAATTCGGGATGGAATCGCTGCAAGCTTTTTGTAATCTAATATGTTTAAGTATCTATTTAATAAAGGTTATTAGTTTATAATCATTTATTTTAAAGTATTAAATTAAATGGTGTTCACATCGCTTATTTACGGAAAGGCACCGTATTTAGTCTTGAATATTATTAAATCTACTTAATCTAATTCTTATTACCTAGTAGCTTCTTTAAGACTTCTAGTTTTTCAGCTTCAATGGTCTTCAGTTCTTGCAGATGTTGAGCCATCATCTCCGTCTGCATCTTCATAGTGGCGGCCATCGATTCCATCGACTCCACCACTCTTTCCATTAGACAATTCTGGGTGGCGCAAATCTCTTCCAACGATTTCGGTTGACCCACTCTAGCTCTCTTCGGAGTTGGGTCAATGGCTGCACTGGTTTCGGCAGGGCGCTTGATGAGTTCATCCCTATCCGCATTAATATCGGAATTGGGTGGACCAAAGGTAGATCCCACAAATTGCGGCCACAGATCCCTCTACATCCGATACTGTCACCTGGTTGAAGGGACCCCCACCGGTAGCAGTCGACTCCTTTCGGTTGTGAGCCAATTTCTTTTTGGTTGCTGCCTTCCAATCGCACCATGCCCCCATTCAAATTTCACATGAAATAATGGGGTATTCCGAGCCAAAACACTTATTTCGTTAATTAGGATAAATATCTTTCTTATCAAAGAACCATAAACCTTATCGGACAGGTTTAGAATAAGTCCCAACAAAATACTTACTTATTTCCATACCGTGAAAACTCTAGGCCATTTTTACCATTTAGAACAAGGGCGGCGGATTTGCATTAATTGTAAAGACACGAATTTATCGGGTTTTGAGGTGCAACCACAAAATAATTCCTAATAAGCCAAATCTGCAATTAATTCCAGTTCCGATAATGCAATTGTGAACATAAAACATAAAGGAATTTGACAAAAATAACATTGGCATATAAAGATAACGCGAAGTATTTTTAAACAATTAATTTTCACGCTGCCGGATTTAAATCCGCCTATCAAATGCTTGTCGGAAAGTTGCCGTGTGAATTTTTCGGAAGTTATCAGAGTAACAACAGAGGGAAATTCGAATCCGTGCTGTTCTTTCGGAAGTGATAACTAGAACAGGGCCGATAGATAGATCGAATGGCTCATGAAATCAAAGGGAACTAAGACTCTACCCTGCAGTTTCCGAATTCAGCCCGAGCGCTAAAATGCACTGAGTCGGCTGCGACGCCGGCAGAGCGTCTGCAGAATCGACTCTCTCACCAACCCCCTCTCTCTCAAACACGCTCTCCCAAATTTCTCTCTCTTAAAATCATAGAAAAACGAGACAAAATGTCGGACTTCGCCTGTCTCGCTCTGCAAGCTGGGCAAGCGCGATCGTGGCAAAGGAAAGACAACAACAAGAGAGATTGCGATTGATGTTGTTTTTCTCGCTCAGTATTTTTTTTCTATTTCTCGAAGGCAGGCGCTCTCTTTCCTCGGTTTTCAACTGCGTTTTACTTTAAAGGAGTATCCTTGCTGTTATTAGTTATTTTCGAGTTTTAAAAAAAGTGCTTTAATTAAGAATACATTTTTAGGTAAGTAATTCTCAAGTGTATTGTCTTATCTTAATTACAGTAGCTTTTAATTTTTATATTATCTCTATATTTAATATTTTTAGGTCAAGCTGATGGTACAAAGTGCTTATAAAATATCTTTTCAGATGAAATCATTTTGTCCTACAGCCCAGAAGGATGTTATTCTTCCACTGCTAAGTAAGTATTTATCATTCTTGCCTCGTTATATAATATTATAAAAACAAATATTTTCCAAATTCAGATCCTATTGGTCAGGTGTAGCCTACAGAGCCTCTGGAGAGAATGCGGAAATGCGTGAATAATCTCCATGCGCGAAAAGGCAGCTCACCAAGACTCTGAAAGCTGAGAACCTGCCGAAGACCCCTACAAGTCATCGTAGTTTGTAAAAATCTATTAATATAATGTATTAATAAACCCATTAATAAAAGCAATGCAGTTTTACATATTTTCAATGAAAATGGGCGATGAATTTGGGTGATAATTAGATGCTGAAAAAGCGCCTATAAGGTGATGAATTTGGTGATGAATTAGGCAATGAAAAATGGTGATGAACAGGTGCTAAATCAGCGCCAGTTTCTGGCAGTGATGAGCCCCTAGGACATGCCCATGTTAAAATCATCGCTATTTTTCATACAAATTCACTAGTGATTGAGCGCTTCGTTCTCACTGCTCAAAAGGTGATGAATGGAACTGCAGGGATTGTACAGCACACAATGAGTACACTGTATTCGTGTGCAGTACACACACTGCACTATGGGGCAATTGACCAGTTTTGTTGGC
This sequence comes from Drosophila pseudotakahashii, assembly GCA_035046095.1. Classification (NCBI taxonomy): domain Eukaryota; kingdom Metazoa; phylum Arthropoda; class Insecta; order Diptera; family Drosophilidae; genus Drosophila; species Drosophila pseudotakahashii. The sequence goes on along the minus strand of JAWNOE010000134.1, from coordinate 1,315,798 downwards.
CAATATTAATAACTCGGTCAATTCAAAAGATATTGACGTGAAACTTTACCAGTATCCAATTTTTACCATTTTACCGCACATTATCTATGAGAATCATCCGAATCGGACAACTATATCATATAGCTGCCATAGATACTATCAAATTATCTTTGCGGTTTTTTGGTGATAAATGCACATAACTTTAGAAGTAGTGATAACTTACGTTTTTAATATAATATTAAAAGTTTTGTACCACTATATCCTAAAGTTTTCATAAAAAGGGCAGAGGAAAGAAATTACTATACTTTTTTACGACTTTTTGTTCAAGTTGTAGCGAAACTTTTGTTATAAGGCCGCTAAAGTCCACATAAGTTAGTTAATGACAAAGCTAAGTATTTCTACTTTATTTTGATAATAATTTAAAGCTAGGAAAGTCCTTGCCTTCCTTAGCCACCAGTGCAAACGATAGAAGTGTGTTAAAATTGAGGTTATGGTCTTAAAAATCAAATAACGGAAAAAGTGGCAATAAGTGGCGATTCTGACCATATACATTTTAACAACAATTAAATGATCTACAAGTCCCAATAGGTTTCAGAAGTGGACTCCGCTGGACTCACTTTGTTGCTCCATTTGAAATTTTGTTTTCTAACAAAAATTTACGTTTAAGACCACTCGTATTAACACTCATTTATAATAAAAAACCTTCTGATTTTTACCGTTTAAGCACACAAACACTTAGTAAATAGCGTAATTCTTCTAATCCAATCCAAAAAAATTACTTAGATTTCTTAAAAATTCAAATTAAAAGCACTTCAAAACCGCACGCAAAACGTCGAAATTCAACAGCCGGAGAATTGCATTTTGAACAGCTGATTTAACAGCTGCTATGTTAACAGAGGAGCCCTCTATCGGATTTCTGTAAACGTAACATTGTTAAATGGTTTTCTGTTAACACATGCTCAAACAACATTTTTTGTTTTTAACGACTTTTCAAAAATGGGTTTTGGCCAACCAAAGTGGTCAAATGCCCCATAGCGCACTGCTCAGTAAGTTTTAATTGAGAACAACATTTGTTAGCTAGGGTGAAAAATTATATGTGATTATTAATACTATACATTTTATGTTAACAAGGATTCGTTTAAAGCGTCAATATTGCTGCGTCCTCGTTTGGCCGAGAGCTCCAATTGTCGATTCAATAGCTTGCATTTGCTGCATGTTGCTTAAAACTGGTCGCTTCACTTAAGCTCTCCAACGAAGCATTCTGATTTAACAAGGTTATACTTTAATATCACATATTTGCGACTCTATTTTGCCATATACTAATATAAGGACAAACACAAGCATCTAAACAAACACAAATATTTAGTTATATAACGGATTCAACAATATATTAACCACAATGGGCAATATAATCAATATTTTAACTAAAAACTTACCATTTCTTGTGAATTTATTGCTCAGGTGCAACTTAATTGTTTGACAGAACACACAATATGCACCCATAATTTTGTTTTGTATACAATGTTGTAAAACGATACATCGCATAGAACTCATTTATGGAGAGTACAACTTTTACTGTCACTCACTCTAAATGAGAACACCAAAATGTTGTACACTATTTTTTGAGTTATGGAAAATACTGTTCAGCTTAAAATGAGTGCAGTAATGTGAGCGCAGTACACTACTGTACAGTACTGTTGACTGAGAAATGAATGCATTTATGCAGACCTCTACTAGCCAAGTCCGTCTGTCTGGCTGTATTAACGCTGAGATCTCGAAAACTACAAAAGCTAGAAAGTTGGGTTTACCCACACATATTCTTGGGCATCCTACGCAGAGTAAATTTATTTCAGCCGAGCGCCACGCCCCCTATGACGCCCACAAACGATTTTAAAATGTGTCTGGCGCCCAAATTTTTAAAGATTTCGGATAAGTATAAATTCAATTTTCTTGTGTTTAGTTATACCTATCGAAATGTAGAAGACATTTTTCAAATCGGACTATTCGTTAAAAAGTTATGCCTGATCAAAGTTTTATATCTTGATCTTCCTCGCACTCCTTTGAGTATCTGATAGTTGAAGCACCCAACTATAGCGTTCTCTCTTGTTTTAACTGAAATGTATTTGTTTCTTCAATACCAATCGATTGACCAAAAAAAAAATTGGCTACAGGTACCTACAGCTTTAAAGAAACAGACTTACGGACAGACATGGCTAGATGGACTCGGCTATTGGTGCTGATTAAGATAATATAATATGTGGTCGGAACTATGCATTGCAACAACGAAAGGGCCCCAACTTGGACATTGGACACTGTTATAGTTAAAGGTTTAATGTAAACTTTTCCGCTAAATGGGGGCTACTAAAAAAATACATTACATGGTTTATGTCAATACTAAAAGCTTAAAGTTTAATGAAAGCACAAAAGTGTCATCCCTTAAAAATTTTGGGCTTATGTACTAATTTTTACCGGCTTTTTGTTAAAAGCTATTCATAAAACTGTCTTTGTAAATATGCAAGTTTTTAAAATATAAAATTTTTAAAGTCCCAAAATATGTAACTTGGTTATACATTGTCTTTACTGTGTTTAAAATTAATAATTTGTTTATTTGTTTATTTAATTTTAAAATATATTGGCATTCAATTGTGATATTGGCCACTGGGGAATATTTTAATGATCGATATTGGGTGTCTAAATTGAATTGCAAAGTCACACTAACTAACAAGGGTAAATCATTTCTTGACACACCTACATACTTAAATTCCCGTGCCTCCAAAAATAAGTAGAGTATAATGGCATTTTCAGAGTGCTGCCAAGCAGACACACAAAGCCCATCGAGCCCCAACAATGAGAATCAAATTATCAACATAATGGCAGGGACTGAACGGGAAGGAAGACGGTTAGGCTCAATAGCCATATTCGGGCGTACATATACATACATACATATGTTCATTCATAAATTGAAATTGTGGGGAAGAAACTTTGCCACGTGTCCTTGGGAAGCTTTTAGTAGCCTAATTGTTTTAGAGTTTACGGACCATTCAGGTGTCACATAAAGGAGCAGCTGCATTCCAAGTTAACAAAACTATATTTTTGCTATCAGTTAAACTTTTTTTATCCCATGGAATACATGGCGAACACTAACGAACTATTTTCCCTTTTTTTGTTGTCTTAAGATGACTATTTTCCAAGTATTTTCTCATTATTTTTGGGGAAAATAATTATATCATTCCTTTATTAAGGCCAATAAAGGCATAAACCCATTAGATAGGTGATAAAAACGTTAAAATAAATAAATAGAAAATAAAATAAATAGTTTATACCATATATTCTGATTATGTTTAATAGATTTAATTAATAGATAAAACCAGATCTGAAATGCACGTATCTCTACTGGCTTTCACATTCCCTTCTAAGAACCCAGTTGTGTCTTTTGTTTAATATAAGCTCGGCTGACTAACCACATTGGACATCAAATATCTGCTGGTTTAAGCAGTGATATATTTGCCGAAGCGGTTTAGCATGACCTTGGCGATGTCAACAACAGCCGAAATCGTTGGCGAATAGTGGTGTAATACAATCAATTACTTAATAATCCCCAAGCAAAACTTTGCATAAACAAAACTGCTTGGCGAAAGAAAAGGCGGACACATGACAACAGCACCCGGCAAGGCGCGGATCTAATAACAAAAGTCAGCTGTTCCGAGTCCTGGCTCTCCCGATTTTCGCTCTGAAAGCTCGCGAACGGCGAAAGCTTGCTGTCGGCCATGTGGGGAAGCGGGTCAACGCTGCGTATGCGTTACGTTTCACTTTCGCTGCCGACAAAGTAACTTAGCTTCCTCCATTTGGCGGCTGCTGCGACCCAATCAGACTCGTTCCGTTTCGATTTCAGTTTCAGTTCCCGTGCAAATCTCGAGGCGTCTGGTTGTGTGTCCGTAGGAAAATTCGTGCGGAATTCCGGCGCAAGTCGCGCGCTGGTTTCGATTTGTGTTACGGCTGCTGCTGCCCCAAAAAGTAGGCAACGTGAACAGTGCAAGAAATCTCAACGCAAGTCGAGTGAATCGGCTTTTAAAGCTATAACTTCGCTGGGGTGAACGTTTTTTTGTGAATGAATCGCTCGGTCGGCAGCGGATTGTTTTAATTTTGGGCGATGAATGCGCGGTCTGAAAGTCCGGGCGTGCCTGGCCTTATAATGGCCCTTCGATGGGAATTATTAGCATGCCCACCGAAATGAAAGCAATGAAAAACTCGCTTTGGAAGCGTCGAATCAAGGTTTCTTCTAGGGCATTTAACAAGCAGATACCACATACGGAAAAATCAGGGAAATGGGAAGCTTGGCCAGCACTATTGCCTACTTTGAAATAAAAACAAGAAAAAAAACTGTTTGATATATTTATAAAAACTTGCAGATCGATCCTACGCTGCACTATGGGGGATTTTACAACTTTTGTTGGCCAAAATGAATTACTCGGTCAATCCGAAAGATATTGACGTGAAACTTCACCAATCGTCCTTTTTTTATCTCTTCTCATATTATAAATGAGAATCATCCGAATCGGTCAACTATATCATATAGCTGCCATAGAAACGACCAGATTAACTTTGCTGTTTTTGAGATAAATGCACATATATGAGCTTAAAGCTATAGCTTTAAAAATAGCGATTACTTACGTTGTTAATACAATTTAAAAAGATTCGTACAAATCGGATGACTATATTTTAATGTTACTATACATTTTTACGACTTTTTATTTAGCTTGTAGCGTAACTTTCGTTCTGCTAAAGTCCACTTAAATTAATTAATGACAAAGCTAAGTATTTCTGCTCTATTTTGATAATAATTTAAAGTTAGAAAAGTCCTTACTTCTTTAGCCAGCAGTGCACTGCAGTGCAAACGAAAGGGCTTTGCGGTTTTAGGTTATGGGCTAACAAATTAAATTACAGAAAAAGTGGCACTAAGTGGCGATTCTGACAATATACATTTAAGCAACAATTAAATAATCTACACATCCTTATTGGTTTCAAAAGTGGACTCCGCTGGACCTACTTTATTACTTCATAACATAATCCTTTTAATACAATATAAAAACTTTACTTAGATTGCTTTAAAACTCAAATTTTAAGCACTTCAAAACTGCAAAAGGAACGTCAAAATTCAACAGCCCAAGCACAGCACTTCGAAGAACTGGTTTAACAGCTCGTATCTTAACAGAATGCCTAAAACGTAACCTTTTTAATCGTCTTATGCTAGTACATCCCCAAACAACATTTTTTGTTTTAACGACTTTTTAAAAATGTGTTTTGGCCAACAAAAGGGTTCAAATGCCCCATAGTTCCGGGTGCAAAAAGCCCAGTATAAATTAAGGAAGAACCAACTTTTCCAAACTATGAAAATGTTGTTCCTAACTTAAAATCAATTTTGACGAGTTGCGAATTGAAAATGTGTGATACGACTGGCCGCATCATTAGCATACTACAGAAAGAATAATTCCTACATAATGTCTTTGTAGAGAAGAGAAAAACTCATATGTTTGACGAAGAATGTCAGTTATCTATAGATTCGAATGTTTCAATTCCGAAACTGTTATGTAAACGACTTGCATCATTTTTGAATATTTGACAATGATTCTAATAGTCTAAACACACAATAGAATATTACCTGAATTTTCTTAATTCTGACACTGAATGTGAAATAGTCATAAGGTTAAGAAACACAAATTATTTTGAATATTATTCTTTTTTAAATTACCTTGGAACTACTATTTCTTTAGAACTGATAGATATCGAAATTTCCGAGTAGCATAAAACTTTAAATGATAAGCAGTTTCGTGCCGTTCTCTTTTAAGTTGGCACCTGCTGAATTAGTTTTCAATCCCTGTCACAAGGTAGTTATATTCAACTCACGTGCGAGTCTTTTTTGAAGCACCTCAACAGTAACGAGTCCAAAAAAATTATAAAAGCCGACTAGGCTTTCACGCAAATGCGAAATATTTATTTGAGAATGCGTCTCTTGTGGGACCCATAAAGCGTCCCCGTTGTTGTTGCTGACCCGGCTAATACGTGATCAGATCACACAACAAACCGCAACACCGACAGCAACAGCAATCTGAAGGAAATACCTTTCCCTGCTCCTTCAACTTGGCCGTCGCCATGGCCGCCATTAAAGATGACACACGCCAGCCGGCTGACGCCTGCTTACATTACGAGTACTCCGTAGGCATTCCGATATCAATTCCTCCACGGTCGCCATCGCTCATACGCACCGTGTGCCGACCAAGCGCTTCCCCGCCCGCTGGGCCTAATTGCCGAATATTTGTGTGCGGCTCAACAAATGCGATCCGGCCATTCGACAGCCCGAATACAAAGAACGTTTACATTTTTCAGTGACACTTGTGGCAGTCAAGGATATATGAGCCTAGGAGTTTAAAATTACCAAAAGGCAGTGGCTGGAACGCGAAGAAAGTCAAATGGACGAAGCGTTTTAATTGCCTCCGGTATACGGGATTTCCGGCTCTCTAGAAGTGCGTGTGAGTGCGTTCGGGCGAAGTGTGGGTGTCGCAGACGGGTAAAGGACCTCAAACAGGCCAAATCTCCTGCCAGACAAGCCTTTTCGGCTGTCGACAGTCATCAAAGCGGCTTAAAGTTCCAGCATCGAGTACGAAGCGTCTAGGACAAAAGGGCGCACTTTCATACACCGGGGAACACTTTGGGTGAGTATGCTTTAAAATTGTAGGCCTCCAGCTTATGTTACGTATACACCAGGGATTCACGGCTGCATAGTCAGAAAAGTTGGTTCAGCACTTCCACACTTTTCCCTATGTTCTCTATGTTTCCCTAAATGTTAGATCAAGCCGAAGTCGTTTGAGACCTAAAGTTCCCCTTTCAACACATTTCCGAGACTTTAGTTTCCGAATTAAGAGCACATCTTAACCTTATAATCTTCATTTTCAAAAAATCTTAATAAACTATGGGTGAATATATATTTTCAAATTACGAAACCTTAAAAGAGGTAGTTGGTCCCAGTCATTCTTCAAATAAGTATAATTATAAACTTTATTAATCGTGATTCTGACTTTCATAAATATTTATACGGGGCGTAGCAAAGGACATATGTATGTATGTGTATTGGGTTCTGCTTTTTAGCAAAATATACTTCTTTGTTATAAATATTATTGAGCTTCTCAACCAGCAGCCACGACTTGGAAGACAACAAAATAAAATAAAATCGATAAAGCTTAAAAAAAGTCAAGTCGAGCGAGATATCCACGAAATTAAAGCTTCAAAGTCACAAGAAAGTCAGGCAGACACATATTTGATGGATAACTAATATGATTTCCTCAGAACTGAGTACTTTTTCCAGGAAAACTAGTTATATCCCATGGCATGTGACATTGAGTGGAAATCTTAAAAATTATATACAAGTGAAAACTTTTAGAGGAATACATTTGCAGGCCACTGGGTAGTTAATAAACAGTGATCATGAATCATGAAAAGTTTCTGTAATTGAATGGGTAACTTAAATAAATTCTTTTGAGTTTGAGTTTGTAAAATTTAAAAACCTAGAAAATATATTTTCATTAACATTTCTACACCATTGCAGAGGGTATTATATTTTTAGTCAGAAGTTTGCAACGTAGTATCCGAACATATAAAATATATATAGTCCTAATCAGTTCCAACAGTAATTACTTTAACACTATATAATGTGAACGAAAGACCCCTAAAGACACTAACTACCTTTAAAATCGAAGGATCCCGATTTTTAACATTTTTGAAACTTTAAGGTGGGAAGCTAAGGAATCTAAATACAAAACCGAAACTCTTTAGCTCTTATAAAGGGTATTCACCAGTCCTGGCAAGTTTGGCAAATGGCAGATGTAGCAAATCTGCCATACTGTTACATGAAGTTTGCGACGTTTGATATTAAAACAAGAGAGAACGCTATAGTCGGGTGCCCCGACTATAAGATACCCGTTACTCAGCTAAAGGGAGTGCGAGGGAGATGGATATATAGAACTTGGATCACGCATAACTTTTTAACAAATGGTCCGATTTGAAAAATTTCTTCTACACTCAGAAAAAAACGCATTCTAAAATTAAGCGCGATTTGTACTTAATTTCGGATAGAATTTTTTGGGCTTGTTTTAAGAATGAATCTGCTGCGCGTTCTTGTTTTAAGAATAAATCATTCTCAAAACCCAAATTATCCGAAAAAGTGCTTGATCCAAGAACAAAATTCAATAAACAGGACAAAACAAGAACGATTTATCCTAAACCCAAGTATAATTTATTCTAAAAAAATAATTTTTCTTGGTAAGCACAAACATTCTTAATGTGATAACTAAAAGTACTTAATTTCAGAAAATGAGGTTTTAGTATTCTGCAAATAGGAATGAATTATTCTCATAAGTAGTATTAAAATTGAAAAATAAAAAACACTTTGACAAGTACATTGTCATACAATATTGATAGAAATAAAATAGAATTGGCGCTAGACTAAAGTAGACAATATTACTTTACAAAAATTATTTATAAAACACAAGTAGTTCAATAATATCAAAAATTAAGAATTATACCCTCAAAACAAGCAAATTTTGTTAAAGCGGGGAACAATTTTGAAAGTAATAATTGCTATTTGTGCGAATTCAAAATCTGCTGTGATGGTCCGATCATAACGAGTGATACACCAATCAAAAGGTATCGCCAAAACTAACAGGATTGCATACCAAGACTTAATTGGTTTGGGAGAGAGTGAAAATTTAGAAAATTGAAGCTGTTGGGGCCGGACTGGATAAATTTTCAGCGTGCCGAATGAGATTATTTTATAAAGAGTATTTATTTATCGAACAAGCATTTTTCTTCACAAAATGTGATATCAGAACTTTTGTATGTTGATGGTGCGATCGTCACTTCTTTTTTACCTTGTTAAGAGGTGTTTTTGTTTTATATTAAAGTTAAGAATCAAATTCTCAAAACAAGAACACGTTGTACTTACATTGAGTATGCAAATATAAGTACTTAATTATGTTTTGGTCATCGCCGCGTAAGAGCGAGCGTGGCCAAGCTGTTAGGACGTCCGACTGTGGTTCGTAAGGTTGCGGGATCGAATCCTAGGAGAGGTATGTGATTTTAACAAAAATGTTTCGTAAGTATAAAACACATTTTTATCTACAAATCTTTATACATTTATCAGTAATTTAGTGTAAAATTATACAAAATCAGTATTATTAACTAATAAAACAACACAATGATTTATACTATTAGCTTAAGAATATTTCATACTTTATTTGAGCATAACTTTTATACCGCATTCACAAGTAAATCGGATTAAATTTGTAAAAATAATAATATTACCTACTCCTTCACCCCAAAGCAATTTGTATTAAATTTTTAAAATTGTCAAATTTTTTTTTTAAATTTATGCGTTGTTTAAGTAAAATTTATACTTAATTTAAGTATAATTAATTCTGGGTTCAAGGACATTTCATACTTAATTACGCCCGAAAATGTTCTCAAAATGAGAATGTCGGTTTAAGAATAAAACGTTCTTGAAATGAAAAAACAAGCCCATTTCGTACCTGTCGCCCTTTCAAGACCATTTGGGCTTGAAACAAGCCCAATGTTCTTGTTTTTTTTTCTGAGTGTACATTTTTATAGGTATTGATAAACACAATAAAACTGCATTTTTACTTTTCCGAAATATTTAAATTTTGTAAAATCGTTTATAGCGGTTGTGGGCGTTAGAGGGGGCGTGGCCCTCGGCCAAAACAAACTTGCGCTGCGTAGGAAGCCCAAGAATGTGTGTGGGTAATCCCAACTTTCCACCTTTTGAAGTTTCCGGTATCTCAGCGTTCATACGGACGGACAGACAGACGGACATGGCTATATCGACTCGGGTATCAAGAATATACATATATACTTTATAGGGTCGGAAACGCGTCCCTTTCCCTGTTACATACTTTTGCATGAATACAATATACCCTTTTACTCTACGAGTATCGGGTATAAATAGAAGCATAGGTTAACCTACTGCAGGTGTAGAATTTTTTATTTCATGTATTATAATCACGTTCTTTCCTTGCAGTGCACTGCAAGGGTATATTAGCCTTGGCTTGCCGAATTTAACATTAGTTTATATATGGATATCACGTACATACCGGATTTTCTATTACTTTTTCACCATGCGCCGAAAAATCAAGCATAGTCAAATAGTTTATAGTAAGTAACCTGTAGGAACTCGATTCATAAATTGTCCATTAAGAGTTATCTTTTAGCCCAGTTACCTAGCTTCTTTACACTGACAAAAAATGGTATAGTAAATTAAAATTTCCGCCCATTGAATCCAAAATCTGATATTTGGTATTTAAATTTAATACAAAAAACATTGTATTAAATACGAAACTTACTAAAATGCGCAGAGTAAATAAAAAGTTGTTAAGATGCATATCTAACATTTCCATAACAATTTAAAAAAACAATAACGTATTAAAAAAGTTGTTAATACAACTACAAAAAAAACAAGAGAGAACGGTATAGTCGGGTGCCCCGACTATCAGATACCCGTTACTCAGCTAAGGGAGTGCGAGGGAGATAGATATATAAAATCTTTGATCGGGCATAATTTTTAAACGAATGGTCCGATTTCTTCTACATTTCGATAGGTATTGAGAGTCACAATAAAACTGCATTTTTAGTTTTCCAAAATCTTTAATGGTGTGGGCGCCAGACACCTTTCAAAAAATGGTGTAGGGCGATTGAGGGCGTTAGAGGGGGCGTGGCACAATTTTGAAATAAACTTGCGCTGCGTAGGAACTCCAAGAATATGCATGCAAAATGCCAATCCTCTAGCTTTTATAGTTTCCGAGATCTCAGCGTTCATACGGACGGACAGACGGACAGACGGACATGGCTAGTTCGACTCGGCTAGTGATCCTGATCAAGAATATATATACTTTATAGGGTCGGAAAAGCTTTCTTCTCCCTGTTACATACTTTTGCACGAATACAATATACCCTTTTACTCTACGAGTAACGGGTATAAAAAGTTATGTAGTGAGCGGGATTTGAACCTCATAGCCCCGAGCACAAAATAGTAGCGGAGCAAGCATACTTGAGCCTTGCCCATATTATTTTATTTCGTGACAGAATGCTTTCAAGAGCATTCAAACTAATCTCTTTTTCTACTTTAAAGTAAATATTTCCATATTTAAATTTAGTATTGGAAAAAAGTTAATATGCTCATATTTAAATTTAATAAAAAGCGCAAAATCAAAGTGAAAAATATTTTGATTGAATATGAAATCTTTGGATTAACTACGTTTTTTATCAGTGTACCATCGGAACATTCCACAAGGACGAAGCAACATAGTGACCTCAGCAACTTCATTCTAATTTTGCTTTCAGGCTCTTGTCAAGTACGTCCAACTTCTTAGAAGAACTTAAGCTGTCCCTAGAACCAAGTCCACTTGCTGACGGCTAGTTTTCAAACTTTGCAAGTTGCCGCGTACGCGACATAAATCCAAGCACATAAACAAATACTTTGCCATAAGAATGTATAGAAGGCCTATCCAAGACAAAAAGTTTTCTGAAAGGACACTTTTTGTTCAGAAATTTTGGTTGTGCTCTCAAGTTGGAGCGCTTTACGAGAGGCTGTCAAAAAGCCAAGTGCGACGTTTGTGTTTACAGACTTTACAGCTTCCGCCTTGTGGCTTCAACTAAAACATATTGCATGGGTGCTCCCTAAAGTATGCAACAGTATGCAGCAGTGGCGGATCCAGGATTTGGTTGTCAGGGGGTATTTCAAAACAAATTTTTTGTTGCATACTTTTTGAATACCCAATTTTCTTTAATTTTTCCCCATACACATTGCGTGTAAAGTTTGCACAATCGTTCTTAACTCATTCTTATAACCAAACGTTCCTAGCGTAGGCACTTTTTCCTTTACTTTAGACTGTATTTTTTTGTGTAGTTCCTGAAAAAAAAATGTTTTGAGTAACTAACAAACTAAGAATCTGTGCGACTGTATTTGCAGTTTAATTTTCCCAATAACTCAATCTTTTCGGGTGTAAATTGACTTATGCTAATCCGCAATTGTCTGTCCAAAAAAAAGTGCTTTTGAGAAAACGATTTAACACGTCTGCATACTTCTTTTTAATATTTGATCTTATCATAATTTGGAAATATTGCATGCCTACATTCCATTTAATCCATCCGTTTAATATAACTAATTAGGCCAATCAATAAATACGTTTCTTTGAAAATTTCGTTGCGTATATTTACGAGCATGTAATGTTTTGCATAGTATGGGTGTTCGACTATGGCACCTTCCTGATTATGGTTGCGTTTTAAGAAACTCATTATTGAAATTATAAACCTAAGTGGAATGGGAATGAAATGATGGGATGATCCTACCCGTTCAGGTTGGTTGCCTTTCATTTGACCTAAGCGGCTTTCCAAAGAATTTATGTTAATTTTTTCTCTTCCCGCCTCGTTTTAACTTCTTTACGGTTACTTTTAGCTCATGCTGGTGCCCTTCATGTTGCGAATCAGACGAAAATCTTTTATAACATGTTTATAATCTGCTAACGGATTTTTTTGGATTCCTCTTTAAATGTTGTATGCCAGCACTTTTTTACCCCTTAACATTGTTTGTAGCTTCGGGCAAATGGGAATTAATCATTTGGGGTTAGGCGAATAACATAATTTATCCCACATTTAATGAATTGGATATTTATTCATTTTTCGCAGCCACAGGCCGGCAAATATTTAAAATGCTTTTAGATATTGTTAATTAATACCAAAAATCAAACAAAAAACTACTAATTAAAGACATGAATGTATTATGATTCTTTTGGAAAGTATTCAAATTCATTCCGTAAAAATTTAGTTAAACGATTTCACAATTTGTTTTAGGAACTATACGAATTATACTGTTATATAATAAACTATTAGAATTAGAATCGTATAATAAAACAAATTGATGGCCTCCTAAAATATGTTTGAATGTATGTATGAAGTCAATGGACGATTTTCCGACCCTTAAAAGTTCGGCAAACCGGATCGAATATTTATATTTCTTAAAAACTATCCCCAGAAGTCGATCTAAATTTTACTTTTGGAAACATTTTAACAGTTTTTGGTTTTGACTATTTTTCAAATTTATTATTCTGGAGCTTTGAAGGTTGTTTTTTCTTTTAACGTAGCTTTCCATTTGTTTGCAATGCGGTTCTCCGCTAAAATGTTGACATTTCCCAGTCAAAGGGAGAGTGAAAAATCGAAAATTGTTTGCCTTTCGCTGACCCACATATCCATTTCATATTCGACACCCAACTGCATCTAATTCGCTGCCACGCATTTTATTGTTGAGCACATTTGTTTACTCCCCACACACACGGCACACTCCCTCGCACTGCAATCTGCTTTAATGCCATATTAAGGAAAGCTGAATGGAACTGAAAAATGAAAAAATGGAAAAATGCACATATGAATGCGTAAACAGTCAACAGAAGTGAGGACGAGGGAAATGCGAGAAAACTGGAACGGAAGCAGACGCAATTTTGAAAAACAAAATCCCGCTGTACGCAGACAAAAGGAGCGGTGGTAGCAAAATAAAAACAGCTACAAGTTCTAATGGAGTCCTAGTTGAATTTTCGAATGCGTGTAAGGAGCTGAAGGGATATAAATTCGAGAACAGAGCGATGGCTGCCTCTTCCTTTGTTTTTCGCCATTGTGCATTTATTCCGAGAGACAAAGTTGTTTGTCGGCACTCGTTGCTTTCGTCCCGCTGCTCGCCTGCAGTGCTAATTTATCATGTCAAATATGATTTAATGCCCTGCCACGCCCACTTGCACACGCCCTTCCCAACGAACTGCAAAGTGTAAAGAATTGCTGCAGCAACAGCCACAAGCTCAGCGTTTATGGCTGCAGCTTAGCCACACCCTCCACCAATAGTCCAATTTATATCGAATTTGTTGTGCATAATGATAAATAATGCCATTTGCTGGACACACTATGCAGCCTAAGCGGCGAAACGGTTCAGTCCATACTGGAAATTTGTTTTACTTCGGCTAATTCATGAGGATTAATTACCCAAGCCAATGTCGGTAATTACTGCAAGTAATCAAGCGGCTAATCAGGACAAACAAAGTCTAGAACCAATTTCAGAAAACGCCTGAATAAATGTAAGAGCAATCGAAAAATTACGTACTTATGTACAATGTACATGCTGTGGTTGTCCAAAGAGCCTTGATTAATAATAGTGCCCAAATCCCGGGGGCGTAAACATAGTGGAGCAGAATTGACGAACGACTGTGTCGCAGCGAAAAGTTAAGCATATATGCATTTAAATTGCACTTAATTCAATTGCCGTAATTAACTAAAATATGCAATTACATTTTTATTATGTTTGGAGAACGCAGTCATCAAGGATGGATTGCTTTTCCGTTGAAAGCACAACTGTCCATCACAGTTATGATTTTAAATTAAAACAAAATATTTGGATTCTTTAATAAAGTTTTGTTAGCTCGAAAATTGAGCCCGTTTTACTCAGCTTGACATGAGTTTTTGGTCATTAACTTATTTCTTCTATTCCATTTTGCAATATTAAGTATACGCCGTATAGAACGATGTCACCGGGCTCTGAATAAGTAAGCATTGATAATGATTATGACTGCCAATTACCGCAAGTTGGTTCCTGTAGTTTGTTTCCTCTTCTGGGGCAATTACCAAGCTTCAGTAAAATTAGGATCGGAGCCGAGAGAATAAATTAATGGAGTCCAGTCAGTGATTTATGCAGTCTGGGCAGGTGCCAGCCATCCAGCAGACGTCTAATTGTACCTCAGTTTATACAGCAGTAGTTGAAATAATATAACTAACAATTCAAAATACTTCCGTTGACAGCCATGTATTACCATTTGGTTCGCAAGTTCTTAGCGTCCTGAGACATTTTTAATTCAATACATAATTTTTTTTAATAAGTTTTTAAGTGTTACACCCAGAAAAATTGAGAACGAAAAAAATCAACATCGACCGATCTTGATTTTAGTATTTGTATTCTCACTTTTTTCTTCTTGATATCAAGATGAAAGCAGTGTTGATTCTAGTATTCCCAGTCAAAATCAATCTCAGTTTTGATGTTGTAGAAGAGGGACGTGAAGGAAAGACATCGAAAAAATGAGAGGAAAACTATAGTTTTGGTAGTCGCATTTGTTTTTATTTGCTTAAAGCTCTATGTAACCATAAGTCTGATAGAAGGGCACTTAAATAATACCAATTTATATGCATTTTCAAAGAGTCAATGGATTTTCTCTAAAACAAGATTTTTTCTCTAGCCAAAAGAAGCGGAAAACATCACAATGGACGGCAGTCCATGTAGTGACGAAGCGCACAAGGAGAGTGTGCGAAGGCGACTACTATATATAGCCGCAGAATTAAAAATCTGCTGTGATGGTCCGATCATAATGAGTGATACACCAATCGAAAGGTATCGCTAACAGGATTGCATACCAAGACATAGAGAAAATCAATTGGCTTTTGAGAGAGAATTGGCTTTTGAGAAATTTTCGAATTTTGAAGCTGCTGGGGCCAGTGGGGATAAATGCCCCCACGCAATGTTTTATTTGTTTTCCAAGTGCAAATACGCGTCGAATGAGGGGTCATATGATAAAATCCGATGCTCCGTTCAAAAGTTATAGCCAAAATAAGATTTTTTTCTTCTTCCCAAAATGAAAATTTAATTCTGTTTGTCAGTTTGTCAGTTTGTCAGTTTGTGTGTTTGTCCCAAAACGTTGGTTTAAAATTTTATACGGTGTTTAACAGCTCGATATAAGAAACATTAGTTCTACCAAAGATATTATAAACACTAAGATGTGTAACGAGGAGCAAGAAAATGAACGGAGGCAGCGTCATTTTTGTCAAATGCGACTCACACGTATTCAGTCTATTTTTAGAATGCCGTTTCTTGACTTCTCTCTCTCTCGCTCACTTGCTCTCTCGCTCTCAAAACTCCGCGCTGCAGAAAAGTCGAAATTCAATTTTTGTCTCATTTGTTGATTCTTGAATTATGTTCCCGAAAAGGAATCACCCTAAAAGGCACATTGCGCACAACATTTCAAAAAGGGCTGTGGCGCATTGCGTTAGTTGGTGGCCCGCGAATAATGCGATTGAGGTTCGAGTCCACTCTGAGGCGAAGTGGTTTTATTTTTATCTTCATTTTTTTTTTTATTTATTTCACTTTGTTTTTTTATTTTTTGGTTTGTTTTTTAATTTTTTTTTGTAGTTTTTTGTTCGTTTTGAATTTTTTTGTACTTCATCATGATCAGCAAAAAAAGGGAAACAAAATTGGTAAAAAAAAGTAAAGTTCTAAAAGCAGAAGCATTTTGAGCAAATATTTTAAATTCATTACTTTTGAATTAAAAGTTTATGAAATACGCATCCGAGTTTACTTTTATAATTTTATTTAATTTTTATTGAAGTATACAATTTAAATGCAATTCAGGGACTAAAAATAACAATAATTTTATTTTTTAAACAAAAAAGCAAGCAATTTAAAAAAAATATATTTAATGAACAATGTTAAAAAAAAAAAATACTTAAAAGAAAAGGCTGCGTTCAGTCGGAGTTGAACTCGGTCCGACACGATCCGCAGTCGAGCGACTACACCCCTAGCCCACAGTGCCTTGTTTCGAGACGTCAGACAGATGCGACATTGAGCCTATTTCGCAGTAGAGCAAACGAAATTGCACACTAACACAACCAAAGAATCTAACACGGACAACGCACACTAAGAAGATTATAAATCCACTTTCTGAATCCACACCAAAAATTTTGCCGTACATTCAGTTGTATGGGCGTTACACCTCTTAGTGTTTATATTCTCTTTGGTTCTACCACTTTTGGAAAAACTCGCTACTTGCCCATTACTTGCGATATACTTAAGCACGCTGCAATAGAAAATGCCTGTGAAGAGTGAAGACGAAAAGGACGAGTAGTTTGCTAGGGCGGGCCGAATAAGAAAATTTTAGAAAGTGTATTTAATGACGAGTGTAATAATTTTTCGTCACAAATGTTGATATCAGAACCTTTGTATGTTGAAGGTGCGATCGTCACTAGTTTTTTACCTTGTTAAGAGGTGTTTTTATTTGATCTAAAATTAACGCAGCTTTCATTCTTTGTCAGAAAAAATTGTGAAATGGACTCTGCTTCGGTTGTGACATAGTTTTTGAATTCTTTTTAATTATTTAATACAAATATGTAATGATATGAAATGTTTTTTCTATTTAAATTAAAATTGAATAAAAAAAATTTGTCACTGTCAAATAGATCATTACATAATTCAATTTAATATTTAAACCATTTAAATGAAGTATAAATTTGAACCCATTTGTAGAAACACAAAATTGTAAAAGAACCTACGTTTGTCCGTTTTTGTGTCCTATTTATTTTTTTTGTCCTTTTCTTTACGTTCTCTATACTCTTTACTTTATTGTTCTTGTACAAATCTAATACCATAACCATTTACATAAATATTTTTTTAATATATGATTACTTTATATAATCAAAAACGCAATTAAATACTTTTTAAGGAATACAATATAACATTTTATTATAAGAGTAATGGGGACAATGAATACTTGAATACCCTGTATTTGTATTCATTGTATTGTATTCATTTACTTTTAGGAAGTTGGACCTTTATTCGTTTTTCAAAGGTTTTCTTGGGCCTGTATCATTAGTAAAACCAGGATTGTATATTAACGTTCTGTTATTTAGAACGTGATTTTAAATAAGTACAGGCAAAACCAAACTATAAGGTGTTGTACGCCGTACAGTGCGTCGTCAAGATCTCTGGCGCTATTATTGTGGCTACAGCTGTAAGGACCGGTTCGTTAGCCAGCCCGCCAATCGCGGTCAGTTATTTCCAGGACACGACTGGAGGAGGCTGCATCCCGCGGAGAGGCGCGGGGAAGCGGGGAGGACTTGGGGCTGACGATGACATTAAATGCGCCTAATTAGCGGATGCCCCCGAAGGTGGCATGCTGATGCCGCTGTTTTGCGAGTCAACACAAATAAACATTGGCAAATAAATGCCTTTAATTAAAAACTTTCACGGAGTCAAAATTGCAGCTGTAAGCATTAAGTCAAAGGGCGAGCAATGCGAAGAGCTCCAGCGCGGATAAGACCTGGGTAAAAGCATGAGGGCAGACAGTTTAATTTTACCAACCCGTAAACAGCCAGAATCAAAGTCAGGACGAAGGCAAAGTCAGGCCCTGTTGAGGGCGTCGTTTTCCAGCAGCTACGCAATAAACAACAGTCGGGCACCAGAAGCAAAATCAAGACACCGCATAGGACAACAAAGCGCCCGAGCAATGGATGAACACGTAAATTTGAGAAACGCGCTGGGTAGGGAAGCAGGAAGTCTTTAAAACATCAGAGGCGGCGGGTCGGCCTTTCCCCAATTTTACTTTTTCTTTGTTTGTTTATTTTGCTCCCTTTGGACCTGACGAAAATTCATTTTGGGCTGACAGGGGGAAGCCCCGAAGAGCGTGTTAGCCGAAAGTGAAAGGGTTAAATGGGAAACTTGGCTAGCTGGAAAGCGTGACACTTGGGCCTGCAGAAGTGCCGAAAAGGGATTTCCTAGTCGGGTTGGCTTATGCGATCTCACTTGACAAAGATATGTGGGATGCAAACAAGAAACGCGAGGTCACCACTGAATAAAGTTATTTAATGGGACAGGAATGAGGCTAGAATAAAGCCTCACAAAAGTAGGGAACGCAACCTGCCTTGCTAACAAAAGGGTTACATTTAAGACTAATCTGAACTTAGTTTTTAATTATCTTGAACTGCTTATACGGTTATTCCACGACATTATTCACTATACGATTTTAAGTAACATTTTATGTTGCTTACAGCCGAGTGACACGACCACAAAACCCTTCAACGCTTAAATCGGTCTAATGACCGCCTTTTTTAAATATTTTGTAAAGGTGTAGATGAGGTTTTGCTTATATTATAATTATCATCACCCATATAAATATATGGTCCATTCATTAAAAAGTTATGAGCAATCAAAATTACATATTTCCACATTAAAATGGTGGCTAAGCCACAAGAGGAAGCCGACATGTCGAGCAGCAAAAATATTAATGGGGCGTCGGCTCATGACACATGGGTTCGAAGCGAGGAGGGTCCTCCTGAGTTTTTGGCACACATCAGAAGACTAAGCCAGAGTGCCGCCAAAAAGTCATAAACTTGTCGCACACTTTGTAATCTGTAAATGCGGTCGGTGAAGTATCTCTGATTCCGCCCAGTATCTCTGTATCCGCAAAGAGTCTCTCCATTTCCACTTGGCCTGCTGCCACGAAACAGCGGGTTGATTTTCGCCCAAAAATAGTAAACGAAATTCGTTTGGAGCACCGCCGCTGTAAAGCACTTGACGTGGTCTCCCGGCATCAGTCTTTTGACTCAGATTTTATCCGCCAGAAACACACACTCTTGACCATTTATTATCGCCTGCAATTTGTCAATGTCGCACTCAAATTAATTCATTAAAGCACATTCAGCGCGATTATGTTTGGCCCGCTTTACCACTGAAAATGCAAAGTTCTCGTGCCCGAATTAAAAGTTTTCACACGTTGGCAGGAAATGTGCGACAGTTCCGCAATTTCCATTTGGAATGTAAATGAGCCAGCGGTACATAGAGGTGCACGTGGCCCAAATGTGTTGGCAGCAGCCACTGCAAGCTGCAGAGCCAAACATTTCGTGTTTAGAGGCCCGCCCCTTCTGGCCAACAGTATTCATGCATTTGCCGTTGTTTTCTTTTTAGAGGGCTGCAAAAACTTTGCTCAACAAGTTTTACGCATAGTTTGGTGGTATTTCAATTAGAAAACTAAGCACTTCTTTGAGGCCAACAACAACTAAGCAAACAAGTAACATTTTTGAGAACATTTTTTCAAATTTGACATATTAAAACCGCAGAACTGGGGTTGCATGAGCAACTCAACCTTGATATGGGGAATATTTTATAGAACGAAACTACAAAGATGAAATCCAAGCGCTGCGCCAGAAAACTCCTTCTACTTAATATTATCCATAAACTTATTGTTCATGCGACACAACCTCAAAACATGACCGAAAACTGTCCATACATTTTTGCCTTGGTGGCTTTATCCGCCTGAGATGGCAAACAGCCAAGGACTCGAACACACACGCAAGCAAAGCTAAATGAAATTAGTTGACAGCCAGATTGTCGCAAGTAAGTCCTGAAGTAAGCCGAAGAAGTTCTTGGCCAGTGAACTAAGAAAAGGAAGAGAGTGATGAAGACATAGGAAGCATGAAAGAAAGGACATCCCTGTACTGCTCGACTAAAAATTCAATTAACCCAATTGGCGCAGGACAGCAGGGATGACACCTTTCCGCCGCATATACAGAATCGAAGTGAAGAGGCTTTGAACGAAGGCCACAATGCGTTCAAATGGCTTAGGATACCCTGGCGAAAAGGGTTGCCTTTTTCACACAAACAGTCATTAAAAGAGCGCACAGCAAATATAAAAGTGCAATAAAAGTGGCCAAAGCCAGAAGAGGAAAACTAATGGCAAACGGAACGGAGACAGAAGGCGAGAAAAAAACGAAGAAAATTGGGAAATGGCTAAAGAAGGAAAAACAATTTGTTGCGTGCGCATAATTAAATTTTCCGGACAGCTAGTGAGAATGTGAGAATATTTTGTGGATCTGAAGTGAAATTGCAAAATGTTTATGGTCGGAGGAAAAGGGTCCTTCGGCTCCCTCCGCTGAAAATTTATGCGCAGCCCACGCTCGAAAGACAGACAAACAATTTGGGCTGCATACATTTTCAGGCACTCTCCCAAAACTTTGGGCTTGTAGTCGTTGGCCAACTAATGAGTGGGCCAGAAGAAAACTCGTATTCCGTTGTGTTTGAGTTTGTGGTTGTTGCCGACTGTAGTTGTCCCTAGTGTTAGTACCACTAACTTAGTAGAGCTGTCAATAGAGATGTGTGTAGGCTTAACCAAGAGAGTTGTTTAAGCGGAGTTGTGAATAAGCAATATATCAAAGCTGTATAAACCTGTCCAAAAGTCTGTCCTCTTTTTAAAATAAGTTCGTCCGCTAAAGATTCCCTAATAAGTTGAATAAACTGTATAAAATACTTCTCGCTTGAATTAAATGCTCTGAAACACTGAGACGCGGTCGGATGTTTCTTGATTGATAGAGATTTCAGGGACAAACCTAATTGTCACATTTCGGGTATACATATATTGCCTTAAAGAGTCCTCAGAATTAGATGAGATTCCCTAACAAATATTGTTATTACAAATATTAAGGCATGAACTGAAACTGATATCCATATATGGAAATGAAAAAGCGACTGAAACAATGATCCAACTGGTTTTAATCTTTACTACCTATACATGCTCTAGGAGCTGTTTTGCTTTTCAAGAGAGACTTAGAAAGGCAAAGAAAGAAGGAATTTATATAAAAAGAGATCAAAAGAAGTAGATGGAAGCGACCGAAAATCAAGTAAAAAGCGAATAAAAATGTTAGGGATCGTAAAAGGCTTTTGCGATTTTCGTTAAAATGCAAATACCTTTTTACGTTAATTTTGCTTAATACACCCAGAAAAAGATCCGTTCAATACGAAAAATAAAAAGTAACAGGGACAACAAAGTTAGAATACCGGTTTGGGGACAAATCATGAACAACTCATAAAATTCGACCGATAGGTGTTTTGGCTATCTTAGAAGCAATCCTTTTTTTGTAGAAGAGCTTGTTTAACACTCTATTGTTTTTAAGAGAACCAACGTCAGAGTCCATGTAGTCTGTACATAAAAATTATTACACGTTTTTGGAAACATTTTCTTCTCTATCGCGGAGCTTTTATGTACGCTGCGCCCCAGAACGCTCTTACATACCATTATAGGTACTATATACATATGTATATTTTATGTTGAATTCAAATGAAAGCGCTAAGATTACTTTCATATTCTAACGTATACTCGTACAAACGTGTTAGCGTGCATAAACAAATTTGCATAAATTCGTGGAAATAAGGCGGAGGCAATTATTTTAGATTTTGGTTTCCATTACAGTGCTTTTTTTTGTCTTCTAAATTTACCCTCAGGTCGCATAAGAAAAAAAAGTGACAAAAACAAGAACGCCAAAAGAAAGTGACGAAAAGTGCCTCGACTATCAGATGCCCGTCACTCTACGCACTATTGGGACTTAAAACAAGAAAGTACGATATAGTCGACTAGCTCTACTATTAGACACCCGTTACTAAGCTAAAGGAGTGCGAGTAAGATGGAGGTATGCATGCAGCAAAGCGACTGCTTGCCCTGCTTGAGTTCCATTATTTGGTCATAACTTTTTAATGATTGGTCCGATTTGAAAAAACTTCTACATATCGAAATGTATTAATAAACACAACAAAATTGCATTTACAGTTTTCCCAAATCTTAAAAGATGTGGGGGCGACACACATTATAAAGTCGTTTAAGGCGATTGTGGGCGTGGCGCTCGGCTAAAATAAACTTGCGCTGCATATTAAGCCCAAGAATATATGTTCCTAGTCCCAACTTTCCAGCTTTTGTAGTTTCTGAGATCTCGGCGTTACAGAAATTAAACAAAATTAAATTATTAAACAATGCTGTATGTCCTCTGGATCTTAAATCATCAACAAACCAATCCACATGTCTGCAATTGAAAGCCAAGGTTATTCAAACAATACTCATTAATGTCAATTGGCATTTTCAGCAATCAAAAGCACAAGCAACGATATCAGCAAAAAAAAGTAGTAACAAACAAACGGCCAAAGTTTTCTTGTTGCCTACAATTACGACCCTGAAAGGCAAGTCAGCAGCAACAACAAAAAAAAGAAAATCAACTTCTCTGGCTGATATGTGAAGCAACATTTTGTTCGTGTTGCAAATTTTCTGCAGACCCGCCTTCAAGGTTATGTTTTTGCTTTGCCGTTTGCGACTAATTTTTGCACAAACAACAAGCGACACGGAAGGAAAAAAAACAAACCGCAAACACATTCGCACACACACAACCAACAGCTGTGATGGTAATAAACAACAAAACATCAACCAAAGAAAAATAACAAGAAAAACAACGCACAGTGGCAGCTGCCATGGTAGAAAAATAAGAGAATTATGCGGTAGTGCCACAGTACACGTGGATTTTCCTTAACTCAAAATAGTGAAACATTTAACTAAATGTGGGTTTATATGTATGTAGAACAAAACTTTTTTTAAAAATGGTTGATTGATAATGATTTTATGAAAAATATATTTATTTATATATAAATGTCTATAGACATTTTCTAACCCAACAAAAATGACATTATTTGTTTGACTATAGTTTTTATCCATTTTCCTAAAGCATTGACAAATTTATTTCCTTTTAAGGCCCTATTACCATATAGCAGTCACTGTGAACGCAGTACATTCCAATCAAATTGATCTTCATTTTTCGCTTTTCCACAAAATATGCAAGACATTTTTGTCGCCAAAAAGAGGCAGCATAAACCAGATAGAACAAGAAAAAAAGCTAGCTTCGGCCAGCCGAAGCTTATAGACCCTTGCAGATCATTCCTATTCATTTACAAAAACATTAAATTTAAATTAATTTGCGTATATATAACAACAATCCAAATGTTAGCTGCTTTCGTATTACTTTGGCATTCATTTTTTCACCCTTCCTATGGCAGCTATATAATATAGCCGTCCGAATTTTTTATCACTATGGACGGCAGTCCATGTAGTGACGAAGCGCACAAGGAGAGTGTGCGAAGGCGACTACTATATATAGCCGCAGAATTGAAAATCTGCTGTGATGGTCCGATCATAATGAGTAATACACCAATCGAAAGGTATCGGAAAATCTAACAGGATTTCATACCAAGACATAAAGAAAATCAATTGGCTTGGGAGAGAGAGCAGAGAAAGTAAAAAAAAGAAAATGTATCATTTTGGAGCTGTTGGGGCCGGTGGCCACCCTCTGCAAGGGTATAAAAAACGTAAAAAAATGCTAGCTTTAATTTTTATTTAATTTAATTTATTTTAATTTTATTTAAAAATTATTTAAAAATTCGGGCGGCTATATTATATAGCTGCCATAGAAAGGATCAAAAAATTAATGCCAAAGTAATACGAAATCAGCTAAAATTTGGTTTGTTGTAACATATACGCAAGTTAATTTAAATTTAATGTTTTTGTAAATTAATAGGAATGATCTGCAAGGGTATATAATCTTCGGCTGGCCGAAGCTAGCTTCCTTTCTTGTTTTTCGATCCTTCCTATGGGAGTTATAAGATATAGTTGTCCGATCTGGTCGGTTCCGACATATATACTACCTGCAATAGAAATAAGACTTTTGGGAAAGTTTGAGCCCGATAGCTTTAAAACTGAGAGACTAGTTTGCGTAGAAACAGACGGACAGACGGACGGACAGACGGACATGGCTAGATCGACTCGTCTTGTCATGCTGATCAAGAATATATATACTTTATGGGGTCGGAAACGTCTCCTTCACTGCGTTGCAAACTTCTTACTGAAATCATAATACCCTCTGCAAGGGTATAAAAATGGACGCTGAATAGAATAAAATCAATCAATAAAGGTTTGGAGTTTACAGAAGTAACATAATATCAGAACAAATGAAACATGAAAATGAAATACATATAATCAGGACACTGAGGTGCCTAACATAACCATTAACAACCGTTAACCTTAGTATGTTCTATTACCTACCCTGTGTTGCACTTACCACATTTTGGAAAATTATAAATCCTGTACGGGAAAAACATGACCATTTTTACTGTCTTTGGTATAACAAATGGTTTATTTTTCACTCCCATCGCCTACAATATACCAAAAAATATAGAATTTTCTACGCAGACTCAGTGACATGGCACACAAATAAACACATACCCACGCATCAAAGAGAAGTAGAAAATCGCAAGGCAAAAGATAAAAGAGCGCGAGTGTTGAACATTTTTGTGCGACGCTGCAAGCGTTACATGTGTCACACGCCCAAACCAAGCCTCCCGCTCACCCTCCGCAGTTCCTCGTCCATGGAACCAGACATGAATAACTGCCGGCGTTGTAAAAAAAGAGAAGCAACCCAAAAAAGGGCCCACACGGCGGCTAAATTAAGATTCGTGAGCGCGGCCACAAAAGTTGGATCAGCGGGTTCCCTTCGGGCGGATTCTTATGTAAGTTTCGCATGAAACTCAAAAAAAACAGTACCCAGTACGTAGATTGCAATCAGAACGATACGCAGAACAGCACAATTAAAAGTTTATATTTGCTAAAGATTTAAGCCACAGTGAAAGAGACGTGGTTTAAGGCGTTACAAAGAGTTTTAAAAAGAAATAGATTTGTATTAACAAATAAAAATTGGGAAGATTCCACTCTCAAAACTTCAATTCAATCGGACCAATAACATTAGCTTACTAAATAAAATCGTCAAAATTCTTCACGAAAGTAAAGTTGGTAAAAAATCGATAGACATATCGATACTATCGATGGTATTAAAATTAAGGAAACCTTGGTGGCTTGGGCCAACAATCGATGCTATCGTTAAAAAAAATTGAATTTTACATGTAATTTTTGGTATATTTTAAAAGAAGAAATTATTTTAAAGTAAATACACCGAAAGAGTGGTAGGATTGACAAAATAGGTATACGATAAAATATTGGAAGAAAGGCAACCAATTTAAAAGAAAGGGGGGCCGGGTTGATATGAAACGTCCCATATGGCCATTCATTTTTTATAGGCTTGTCATCGAAAACAACTAGTTCATTTCCTATCAAATTTTCACTAGTTGTTTTTACCCAAGTTACTGTTACAGCTCTTGGACTTGTATGTTTACAAAAGAACAGGAAAATGTTCTATCAACGATGGTATTTATACCCGTTACTCGTAGAGTAAAAGGGTGTATTGTATTCGTGCAAAAGTATGTAACAGGTAGAAGGAATCTTTTTCGATCCGTTAAAGTATATATATTCTTGATCAGGATCACAAGCCGAGTCGATCTAGCCATGTCTGTCTATCTGTCCGTATGAACGCTGAGATCTCGGAAACTACAGAAGCTAGAAAGTTGGGATTAACCAGACATATTCTTGGGCTTTCTACGCAGCGCAAGTTTGCTTCATCCACGCCCACTCGTACGCCCACATACGCTTTAAAGGACTTTTAAAAAAGCGTGGCCCCCACATTTTTATAGATTTTGTAAAATATAGATATAAAATGCCATCTTGTTGTTTTTATTAATACCTATCGAAATGTAGAAGAAAAATTTAAAATCGGACCATCCATTAAAAAGTTATGACCAAAAAATGAACAGCCACTAGATGGAGACAGTAGCTTTGACAATGGCATATCTTCAGCTCCCTTGCACTCCCTTTAGCTAAGTAACGGGTATCTGATAGTCGAAGTACTCTACTATAGCGTTCTCCCTTGTTTTTCTCAAAATATATCATATGCAAAATGGAATTATTTTTCTAAGCGATAGTATCAATTGTGGGCCCAAACCATAGATGTTTCCTAAATTTTTAAACCATCGATAGTATCGATATTGCTATCGATTGTTATAATTTGTTATATTTTATATATATTTTATTTTTAGTGGGAGCCACTGTATGTTCCAGCACTAACAATTTTAAAACTCATTTGTATCTAAATTAAATCATAATGTCTTCCCTAAATTCAGTGTATATAAGTTTTAAAACGTTGTTTTGTCAAGGGTTGTCGCTGACTTTCCTTAAACTATTTTTTTAAGCTATAAAAGCAAGGACGAGCCAGTTGAAAACGATGTTTTCTTTCCATTAACCGCCGCCTCGAGTTGGATCTTGAACAGTTAAATTGCAAACCCAAGACCTCGACTCACACCCAAACTAAAGCCCCCAGCCAGTCTCCTCCGACCGCAATCAAGGGGCAAACGTTTCCACCGGCAGCGACAGTTCGGTTAGCCGCACTTAACGCGTCAAAACTTTTCGGCGAAGCAGCAGCAATTTAAATCGAAATGAGTGGAATCCAAGGGGTCTTGAATTTGATGAACTTTTGGGTTTGCGTGGTGAGATTAAAGACCATGGTTACAGACGTTATGGAAAAGGTGATCTTTCCCTGCCTCAAAAATAGTTACAAGCAAGAAACGATTTAAATTCTTCGCAAAAGGACAGTGCGCAAGGTTGTCGCCCAAGAAATTTGCACACTTTTAAATTAAACAAAATTGTACTTTAGATAATGGGCTTTACTTTTTAGTATTTATTACTCTATTTTATTTAAAATGCTTGATTTTGTCTCACTTTTAGTTTTCAAAATATCTTTGACAGACCGCCGGTTTCGCTCGGCACAAAAATTTAAGTAAGTTTTGCGGAATTTCATTCAACCCCATATTTTAGCAAATTGTAATGCTTTTTTTTTGTAAGAGTAAAAGGGTATATTGTATTCGTGAAGAAGTTTGTAACAGATAGAAGGAAACGAGTCGATCGGCCGTCTGTTTGTATGAACGCTAAGATCCAGGAAACTAGAAAGGCCAGATTCTAGGAGTTCCTACACTCAGAAAAAATATTTCCTTGTTTTAAGTCAGGCTTTTTTAAAAGTCCTTTAAAGCGGCTGTGGGAGTACGAGAATATTGATAGTGATTACCATCGATAGCTAAATACATCGATAGTGTCCACTATCGATATCTTAACAACCCTATTAAACACCTATATGAGTTAAAAGATATAGGGCTCCGATCCGGCTCGTTCCAACATACCACGTGCAATAGAAAAATGACTTTTGGGAAAGTTTCATAGCGATCTCTTTAAGACTGACAGACGGACATGGCTAGATGGACTCGGATGTTGGTGCTGATCAAGAATATATATACATATATATATATATAATATAATATATTACGGTCGAAATCGTCCCCATCACTGCGTTGCAAACTTATGAGTGAAATCGTTATACCATCTACAAGGGCAAAAAAAAGAATTTATATGTGCATGAGCTAAGTAAGTACTTGGCCGTGGGTCCTTTGATGGGACACACAAAAGATAAAACACTCAGAACAAAGGAAGCCCCAGGAGATAGAGAATGAGATGTAACTCTTGTCACTGTATCCAGAGTAACCACATAATTGAGTTATTACACTCACTGGCAACACGACCATATAAATTTACTTCAACTAACAGGAAAAACAACAAGAGAGAACGCTATAGTCGGGTGTCCCGACTATCAGATACCCGTTACTCAGCTAAAGGAGTGCGAGGGAGATAGATATATAAAATCTTTGATCGGGCATAACTTTTTAACGAATGGTCCGATTTGAAAAATTTCGATTGGTATTGATAGTCACAATAAAACTGCATTTTTAGTTTTCCAAAATCTTTAATGGTGTGGGCGCCAGACACCTTTAAAAAAATGGTGTAGGGCGATTGAGGGCGTTAGAGGGGGCGTGGCACCATTTTGAAATAAACTTGCGCTGCGTAGGAACTCCAAGAATATGCATGCAAAATGCCAATACTCTAGCTTTTATAGTTTCCGAGATCTCAGCGTTCATACGGACGGACAGACGGACAGACGGACATGGCTAGTTCGACTCGGCTAGTGATCCTGATCAAGAATATATATACTTTATAGGGTCGGAAAAGCTTCCTTCTCCCTGTTACATACTTTTGCACGAATACAATATACCCTTTTACTCTACGAGTAACGGGTATAAAAATAGTTAACAAAGATGTATGGTGGGGCAGGCTTATACAGCCAAAAGAAAATGCCTAAAAATGTATCTAATTTTGTTGGGGGTATATTAAGACGGTGATTCCATAAGTTACAGCGGGAATAAAAATCAGTTGTTCAGAGCGGAATGAAAAATGATTTTAAATTTCGATTCAAATTTATTTAAATGTTGCTTG
Source organism: Drosophila pseudotakahashii (assembly GCA_035046095.1). NCBI lineage: Eukaryota > Metazoa > Arthropoda > Insecta > Diptera > Drosophilidae > Drosophila > Drosophila pseudotakahashii. Next base: position 1,286,897 of record JAWNOE010000134.1, on the reverse strand, counting down.
CAATTGCCGATGAAATTTCACATTAAATTAAAACCGTGTAAAGCTTGAATAATGTTATAAGTGATCTTAGTTTTATTATGTTTAATTTCGAAAAATAATTTAATTTCGTTCAACCCCTTTAACTAAATAACAGTTGATTGTAAAAGATAAAGATTTTCTTTATGTCGAGCGTGTACACAAAAAATCGATTAACAATATAATAATAAAACGCCAACAAATTAATGTTGATTGAAATCAATTCCTAATCATCTTTCTATGAATATTCAAAAAGGAGGAGCTGTATAGTTCGTATCGTGTTTCAGTGTAGGACTAACTGAAGTCGTTCATAACCCAGAGCATATGATAAATAACGCAAACACACAGCCCAGACACCTAAAGGCCCTTCTGATATATGAACGTGGCTGTGGGTGTCTCTGAGTGTTTGTCCTAAGTGCCCCTGTTCCACTCCGCAGCCTCCCCAATCCACTCCGCACATTGTTAGTTCGGTGAAGAAGACGTCGACGATTCTACCGCCGAACTACGACCTCAAGTCACGGCCCAATGCATATGTATGCGTATTAAGGATGCTCCACATACGCTCACAGTCGCACAAAGATACCGCACTAACTGCCGTTTGGCCTGTGTCAATATGTATGTAAATAAGCGGGAAAACAAGTGGTTATAAATTTCCAAGGATGATGATGCCAGGCGACTGACGCGTCCATTGCGTATGAGTGTACGACATTGCGTATACGCACCATCGACGCCAAAAGCCGTCAACCAAAAATAACCCATACGTAACACCCTTCGTAGGGAGTCTGTATGTGGGTATACCCTAATTATAATGCCCTTAGGAAAGGACGCTAGCGATACAAGCTCAATAACAGAAGAAAAATATGAAAGGAAAAATGGGCATAAAAGAAAACAGAAATACATAAAATAAAAGTAAGCGTATGCACAGGAAAACTGAGGGAGAGAGTGGCGGAAAGCAATGAGGCGGTCGAAGAAATGAGCAACCGCATTCACGTAAGATCTATCAACTATAAAATAAAATTAAAGCTTTTTTCCATACACAACTGACCCGCCCTGTCCATTTTTATGTCCTGCATCCTTGAAAGTTCTTAATATGTTTATTTATATAAGCTCAGAGCAATATAGCCACCGTTGCGCCGTCAATGTTGTTTATTACTGTTGCTGTTGTTGTTTATTATTTGCTCCCATCCGACCCATTTTTGTCCCATAAAAGCCGTTTTACTACCCACCTTAAGTAGGGGTTGTCCACTACAAGTTTGCAGCTTTATTACACTGCTCATACAATCCCATAAAATTAAAAGCAATTTTGTCGTTGCAAATACTTTAACTTTCGTTTCCTCGGTGGACTAAAAGGTTTTTAAATTTGGTTGGATTGCATATTCAGTTATCCCTTTCATCAAATAGTGGTTAGAAGGGTCAATAGGTACCTTCTTATGCCTGTGATGCTTGTGCTTATTCTGTGCCAATTCATTTTACTTGAAAACAAAAAAAAAAAGAGAGAACGCTATAGTCGGGTGCCCCGACGATCAGATACCCGTTACTCAGCTAAGGGAGTGCGAGGGAGATGGATATATTAAAACTTTGATCGGTCATAACATTTTTACGAATGGTCCGATTTAAAAAATTTCTTCTACATTTCGATAGGTTTTGAAAATCACAATAAAACTGCATTTTTACATTTCCAAAGTCTTTAAAGGTGTGGGCGCCAGACACCTTTCAAAAAATGAGGGGGCGGTTAAAGGGGGCGTGGCACCTTTTTGAAATAAACTTGCGCTGCGTGGGAACTCCAAGAATATGCATGCAAAATGCCAATACTCTAGCTTTTATAGTTTCCGAGATCTCAGCGTTCATACGGACGGACAGACAGACGGACAGACGGACATGGCTAGTTCGACTCGGCTAGTGGTCCTGATCAAGAATATATATACTTTATAGGGTCGGAAAAGCTTCCTTCTCCCTGTTACATACTTTTGCACGAATACAATATACCCTTTTACTCTACGAGTAACGGGTATAAAAAGCAATAGTCGGGTGCCCCGACTATCAGATACCCGTTACTCACCTAAAATCGTTTAAGGCGATTGTGGGCGTTAGAGGGGGCGTGGCGCTCGTCTGAAATAAACTTGCGCTGCGTAGGAAGCCCAAGAATTTGTGTTGGTAATCCCAAATTTCTAGCTTTTATAGTTTCCGAGATCTCAGTGTTCATACGGACGGACAGACGGACATGGCTAGATCGACTCGGCTAGTGACCCTGATCATGAATATAGGGTCGGAAATGCTTCCTTCTAGCTGTTACATACTTTTGCACGAGTAACGGGTATAATTACCTAACATCCTTTAGAAAAAAACCTGAATTTCATTAATGTATAGGGCAAGGTCAAACTATCCACATGAGTATTGAGAACTATTTATAGTAAATAAATAAATAAATATAGAGTAAATCGAAAAATAAGGCTCGGTACTATTTTAAAAACTTTGCAGAGAATATTATTATTTTATTCAAAAGATTGCAATAGTGCAGACGTACACCCAGAAAAAAAACCGTTCTCAACGTTTTTGATTTCATTTTTCATGCTCAAAAGTGATCCAAGAACGTTTTTACTAAAATCAAGAACGAGTATTCTTGAGAGTACTTTTTTGAAAATAAGTATTCTCGATTTCTGTAAAGGTCTTCTTGGTTTCAAGAAGAAAAATTCTTGGATTCAAGCATAGGCGTTTTCGGTTCCAAGAATAGGCGCTCTTGGTTACAAGAATAAATCGTTGTCTGTTTTAATAATGTCTCTCTTACCAATAAGGAACTATTATTCTTTTCAAGAACAGAGTTCTTGAATTCCAGCATAGGCGCTCTTGATTTCAAGGATAGGCGTTCTCGATTTTAGTAATATTGGCGATACCCTACCGAGAAGAAACTATTCTTGATTTTAAGAGCGATTCTTCTTGATTTCATTATTAAGTGTGCTTGATTTCTTATCGATTTCTAGAATGTTCCACGCTTGATCCCAAAATGATTTTTCAGAAAAATTAAAAATGTATATATTTTATTACTTATAAGTCTTATTATTATTAAACATGAATGAATAAATGGGTGCCGTAGGAAATTCTGAAAACTTACTTATTTATTATATTTATATATAAATTAAATAACAATAAATAATACAAATTGTAATACATATATATACATATACTTTCGAGTTTCGCCAAGCGAACAGCTTCTCCTTAAGAACAGCTTCCTTGTCTATGAATTCTAGAAACTCATAGTTCACTTCAGCGCCTAAAAATATACATAGTTAAAGTATTATTATATATTATTTTTTAAGACCGAACTAATTAAAATACAAGCACAAGATGACTATAAAATATTACATAAAAGAAAATGCACTAACATACATAAGAATTTAGCACGTGTTGTACAACTTGTGCATACATATGTACATACATAAAAGCATTAAGCGAGGCGACTCTCACCTGCGTATTAAGGTATTTAAAGTATAACAAAATAAATTCTTGGAAAAATCGCGATTTAGGGTCTGCGATTTGGCTTCAAAGTTTATCAGACATACGCACTGTTGCCTTCGATAAAAAAGTTTTTTTATACCCTTGCAGAGGGTATTATGATTTCAGTCAGAAGTTTGCAACGCAGTGATGGAGACGTTTCCGACCCCATAAAGTATATATATTCTTGATCAGCATGAAAAGGCGAGTCGATCTACACTCATAGAAATTTTTACCTAAATACTAGAAAAGTCGCCCTAAAACAGAGTTCGCCCTAAAACTACGAAAAATTTTCTTATTATAAGGGTGGCTAGCCCTAAAAATAGGAAAAATCGCCATGGAAAATATTTTTTAGGGTTAGTTTTTTCAAAAAAGCAAAAATGCCCTATTATTTAGGGCGAATTTTTATGAACGAACTCTGATAGAATTTCCTTCTTTTAAGAGCGAAATCGCCCTAAAAAGTAGAACAAAATACACCAAAAATTGCCATAAAAACTACCAAGATTCAAACGAAAATTTTAAGACGCAATAAATGGATACATACATGTAAAACGTGTTACGTACATGTGTGTGTAGTTGACACGTCAAAACAAGTGAGTTAGAAATTCTAAGGCGAATCGCCCTAATAATCGCACCAAAAGTTTGAAAATGGGTAGCCCAGCGGTCTAAGCACTCGCACTTTCAGCTTTACTTACTGTTTGAAAATACGGGTCGTGGGTTCGATCCCTGTGTGAGTCAACTATTTTTTTTTTTTCTTTTGCGTTTTTGTTATTATTGATATTTTTTCGCCCGCATGTTAAATTTAAAGTAGTCTTTAAACCTTAAATACGTATGGATATTCTGAGTTTAAAAACTAAATTATGTAAGGCATGTGAAAAAACGGCCGAAAATATCCCACCCATCAGCAAAAAGAATACAAGTTTTCGTTGCCTTTAGTCAAAATATAACTTAGACCTCAAGAAAATAAGATGTGTACAGGGTTTGTACGTCGCTTAGCGCGATGGGACTGTGGTGCAGCGTTAGAGCGTTAGACTCTAACCCGAGAGGCCGTGGGTTCGATCCCACGTAGTGACATGACCGAAAGTTTTTCTCAAGTAAGTTGTTTTTTCTCCTTATATATATCTCATTAATTCGATTACAAAGATGATTTTTCAGTTCTAAACGCCGTGTTGCATAGGTAAGCCTTCCAACCGCATCCTTCCCATATACGGCAACAATAAGTACATTTAAATGATCTGAAGCAGCGTAGTTGTGTGTGTGTGTTGAAGTCAAGTCCAGTTCCTAGGACCTACGCGGCTTAGTATAAAGTCTATCCCAGGCATAAGGGATACTCTCTCCCATATGGGAAAAATAGATTTTTTGGTTTGATTTTTGGTTTGATTTTTAGGGCGATTCGCCTTTAAAAACAGAAAAATAACCCTAAATATAAGAAAAAACACCCTACATAAAAGAAAAACTGCCTTTAAATCCAGAAAAACGCCCTAGATTTATGAAAAACTGCCTTAAGTTTAGAGGTCTTTTTCTTATTTCCAAGAACATTCGCCTTTAAATCCAGAAAAACGCCTTAGATTTATGAAAAGCTGCCTTCAGTTTCAAGGTCTTATTTCTTATTTTCAGGGCAATTACCTTCAAAAATAGAAAAATAGCCCTAGATCTAAGAAAAATCGCGCTAAATGTAAGACTAATTCACCCGTATTTTTAGGGTAATTTGCCCTTATTTCATTGCCTAGTCGCCATTGACCCCCGTTTAGGGCGATTTTCCTTGTTTTTAGGGCGATTTTACCGGAAAATTTCTATGAGTGTATGTAATTATGTAATACACTCATAAAAAAAAATCGAAGAATTTCCATTAAATCAAGGAAATTCTTTCTTGAATTTTTGCCAAAGGCGACCTCACCTTTGTTTTAGGAAATGTTTTTTTTTGAAAGGCACCTTTAAAACCAGAAAAAATATTTCTTGAAACAAGAAATTAAATTTCTTAAAAAAAATTTTTTGGAAAGCCACCATTAAAAGAAGAAAAAATATTTCTTGAAACAAGAAAGGCGATTTTTGTTTTAAAGGTGGTTTCTTTCTTGTTTCAAGAAATTAAACTTCTTAAAACAAGAAATGGTTTTTTAAAAAGGCACCTTTCAAACAAGGAAAAATATTTCTTAAAACAAGAAAATAAATTCTTGCTTTAAAGGTGGATTCTTTCTTGTTAAAAAATGTAAAATTTCCTATCAAGAAATTTTATTTCTTGATTTAAGAAATAATATTTCTTGAAAGGAAGTTTTACATTAACTCTGAAATATAAAAAAATGTAACTTCGTTTTTTTTTTTTGATATTGCATATTTTATTTAATTACATTTGAAACACATAACACTTAACATTTAAACATTTTTAATTATCAAATTTTTGCATATTAGCATATGATTTATTATTGGTGGTGTATTTAATTCACATAATTTAACTATTGTATACCCCATGGCCTTTTGAACTTCATATGACATAAGGTGATCACAAAACTCAGTATCTAGTTACAGGCATAAAAACCATTTTCTTCGCGTTCCTTCATCTGGAAAATAAAAAGAGTTATTGGGATATAAAATATTTATTTTTAGATACACAACATTTTTTGAAATTGAATGTTAATAATAGCCAAAATACAAACACGTTGGTCAAAAGACCGAGAGAGAGAGGCAAGGATAGAACAGATAGAACTCGAAGATGGGGGTTGAAAATCGAAGTTCAGAGAGAGAGAGACACGGGAGAGACACGTACGAGCGAAGGAAGACCGAATGTAAGCAGGCCAGATCATGCCAGTTTGAAGAAGTAGAAGAGAGAAACGTCGGTCAAAAGAGCGAGAGAGAGGAGCAAAAGATAGAAGGGTTGAAAATCGGCTTTCAGATCGGGTGAATCGCGTACCTGCATACATATTTACATGCCTAAGTATGTCAAACAAATACAACATATTTTTCTTTTTGATATACTTACCTTAGAAGGTTTTAAAATAAAATTACAGCTTCGCCAAACCATTTATTTGGCAGATGCAACGGCTCTCACTGCAGGTATTTTAGAGATTTCTCCGACATGTTTCACTCTGAAAAATAAATATAATGCAAGTAATAAGGTGAAGTTATTATAGAACTCTACAGCTACAAATAGATGTTTGTATGTACGTAGCTTTTAGCGAAAAAAAAAACAATTCAACTAAGTTTGTGTAAAACTTGGTTAAGAGATTTAGAATTTTTCCTTTAATTAGATACATACATTTGTATGCGCGCTATACAAAAAATTATATATGTACATACCTTTGAATAATTGGAAAAGGCTTCACTCTTTATCCGCTTGAAAATCACGTCCATCACTTACGAATCTTTTTTCACAACTGACGCTCGGATGATCACAGAAGTCGGTAGCCGGGTAGTAGTCGGGCCGAGTAGGCCCTTCGTCCTACTTCGTTTTTTTCTGTCGTCAACATTCGGTAGCCGAAGGAAGTCAATGGCTACTTTCTTATATTCAAGGGACATTTCTTTCACATATTCAAAGGCGATTTCGCCATTAAATACGTAGAAAATGTTTTGGCTGCGACGGCAAAACAAACATATGAGATTTTCATTTTTCTATTTTCAAGAAAAATTATTTCTTGAATTTTCTCCATCAAGAAAGGTTTTCTATATTTAAGGGCAAATTTTCTAATTACAAGAAATTTTTTTTCCATTTTCAAGGGTAAGCCGATTTAATGGCGAGATTTCTAAAATTGAGAAATAAATTTTTATGAGTGTATGTAATTAATCCAAGTCAGGACCAAGTTTAAGTTCGACTGAACAAGCGTGAATTTTAAAATGTATTTAAGAAATGCAAATTGGCTTGATTTATGTTTTTGTATGAACAGTTTTTATTTTATACATTTAATTTTACAAAAAGCTATTTTTCTAAGGAGTCGCTCGAAAGGTTTGTTCTCATTTCCGTTAGTACTAATTTAAGTGCAGAAAAGGACCTTTCTACGCTTACTTGCGTTGCTGGAACGCAGTGAACAACCATAGCCACTAGATACAAGTTTGAGTAAACGTTTTTTTTTCCTCCCAGTACACCATAATATCTGTACCTAAATCGATCGGTTTGGGGCTATAATTATCGATTTCACTGCAAGCCATTTTCAGGTCAGAATCCATTTCATCATCCGAGTTTACATCGTTCGACTCAACTTCAATAGAATTAAGGAACTCGTTTAACAAGGACGAACTCCTCGACGATATTGATGGTTCCTCCCTCGGAACAACTTGATCATTGCCCTATTTAAGAATTTATTTTTTATTTAATACGCATACCTATATTGACTTACGTTGCGGTGAACCCTTTTAATTTGTCAGAAAAACTTTTTTAAGCTGGTCCGTGCTATGACAAGGCTGGAGGTGTTTTTTATAAGAGCTCGACGAATTCTCGGATCCAGATAAACCGCTGATATAACGGCTCTGTTCTCCAGCAAAGTAGCTTCCCTTTTCTGTAGGTTCGTTGGGTGTTCTGATTATTAAATACCTCATAATGCTGCTCTTGCAAATGTCCGGAAAATATTTTCTTACAAATTTTGCACTCCGACACATTTGTTGTAGTGTTAAAACTGAAATAATCGCGAGGAAGATTATTAAGTTTGCGTCCCATTTGAAGACGCGAGTTTTATACACTAAATCGCAATTGAAAAAATTTCAAGTTGTGACAACGTAATACTGATTTTAACCAGGATGTCATAAATTATTGGCCAGAACTATTTGGGAATTACAAAAGTATACGCCAAACATATTAATTCTTTTAAGCTGTAATCAAACCCTTTACCGTACCACACTTAGTCAGTCACACTTAATCTTGATCACCTTTCTGCCTTTCGAACACATAACTCCTGATTTTACTTCATTATATATATTATTTTTGGCGGTTTCCGTTAATTGTATAAAATTGAAAGTGTCCTTAATGTGTTGGCCGTGGTCTACTTAGTATATTTCCTGACTATTTTTATAGCAAACCGTCTTAAGTTCAAAGAAATCGGAGTTCGAGTTTTATTTTCAATCAAAAAATAAAACTCAAGGAATAAGTTTTATTTTTCAATCAGAAAATAAAACTCAAAAAATAATCATTAATTCTGTATCTGAAATAAAACTCAAAAAATAGTCATTACTTTTTGAGTTTTATAAAAAACGCAAAAAATAACGACTATCCTTCAAGTTTTAAATAAAAATTGGAAAAATAAAAATTAAACCGGATATTCAAACCATGGTACATAAGAAATGTGCTGGTGTAGTTTGTTTTTTTCTATGGCTGTTCTTTGACCATGATTTTTTTGTTTTAAAAAACAATTAATAAAGATTATTTACGGTCCCTGGAAATTTGTATGAAAAATTCGATTCCATGTCACATTCCATCTGAACTGTAAAGAGGCCTTAAGGCGCAAATGAACAGCTTTCCTTTGTTATAAATTTGAGCGGTAATGCCTAGAACTACTCTATTGTACCTTGTCGCAGTATCCATTTTTAATCATATTACTTTTCTACTTAGTAAGAATATTTTCTTTGCTTTCATATTTTTATTTTTTTGCTGACTATATCCATAATATTTTTTAACGTCACTGGATTCATAGAGAGTCCATAAAGAGTTTTTAAATGTCGCTTTAGGTTGCAGTTATACACTCATAGAAATTTTCCGGTAAAATCGCCCTAAAAACAAGGAAATCGCCCTAAAACGGGGGTCAATGGCGACTGGGCAATGAAATAAGGGCAAATTACCCTAAAAATACGGGTGAATTAGTCATACATTTAGCGCGATTTTTCTTAGATCTACGGCTATTTTTCTATTTTTGAAGGTAATTGCCCTGAAAATAAGAAATGAGACCTTTAAACTAAAGGCAGATTTTCATAAATCTAGGGCGTTGTTCTGGATTTAAAGGCGAATGTTCTTGGAAATAAGAAAAATACCTCTAAACTTAAGGCAGTTTTTCATAAATCTAGGGCTTTTTTCTGGATGTAGTGTGTTTTTTCTTATATTTAGGGTTTTTTTTTCTGTTTTTAACGGCGAATCGCCGTAAAAATCAAACCATTTAAAAAAAACTTTTTTTCTCATAGAGGATCCCTTATGCCTGGGATAGACTTTATACTAAGCCGCATAGGTCCTAGGAACTGGACTTGACTTCACACACACACACAACTACGCCGTTTCAGATCATTTAATTGTACTTGTTGTTGCCGTATATGGGAAGGATGCGGTTAGAAGGCTTACCTATGCAACACCGCGTTTAGAACTGAAAAATCAACTTTGTAATCGAATTAATGAGATATATATAAGGAGAAAAAACAACTTACTTGAAGAAAAACTTTCGATCATGTCAATACGTGGGATCGAACCCACGGCCTTTCGGGTTATAGTCTAACGCTCTACCGCTGCACCACAGTCCCATCGCGCTACGCGACGTTCAAACACTGTACACATCTTATTTTCTTGAGGTCTAAGTTATATTTTGACTAAACGGAACGAAAACTTGTATTCTTTTTGATGATGGGGGAGATATTTTCGGCCATTTCTTCACATGCCTAACATAATTTTGTCTTTAAACTCAGAATATCCATACGTATTTATAGTTTAAAGACTACTTTAAATTTAACATGCGGTCGAAAAAATATCAATAGTAACAAAAACTCTAAGAAAAAAAAAAGTAGTTGACTCACACAGGGATCGAACCCACGTCCTGTATTTTCAACCAGTAAGTAAAGCTGAAAGTGCGAGTGCTTAGACCGCTGGGCTACCCATTTTCAAACTTTTGGTGCGATTATTAGGGCGATTCGCCTTAGAATTTCTAACTCACTTGTTTTGACGTGTCAACTACACACACATGTACATAACACGTTTTACATGTATGTATCCATTTATTGCGTCTTAAAATTTTCGTTTGAATCATGGTAGTTTTTAGGGCAATTTTTGGTGTTCTTTTGTTCTACTTTTTAGGGCGATTTCGCCCTTAAAAGAAGGAAAATCTATCAGAGTTCGTTCATAAAAGTTCGCCCTAAATAATAGGGCATTTTTGCCTTTTTGGAAAAACTAACCCTAGAAAATATTTTCCATGGCGATTTTTCCTATTTTTAGGACTAGCCACCCCTATAATAAGAAAATTTTTCGTAGTTTTAGGGCGAACTCTGTTTTAGGGCGACTTTTCTAGAATTTAGGTAAAAATTTCTATAAGTGTACATTTCTCCCTTTCCAGAGCAAGCATATTTTGCCTAAATTTTATTCTTTCGGACTCCATTTCTTGTAGTTTCGCTATTGCAGTTTTTTCTGTCTTCCGTTTCGATTTAGCTTTGAAGGACAGATCCGAAGCGACATCTATGTATATTAACTTTTTCTTCAGGAATCTCAATAATGCTCCCATCATAGTTTTGCGACTTTTGTACCACTTCGTTTAGATCTTTATCCACAAAGAATATCGATCGTAGTAAAAAGTACTTGGGACACATCTTTAGATAGTTTAAAATAAGTTTAAAAATATGAAATGTTACCTTTAAAAGTTGTCTCAGAATCTTCCTCCTCTATTCCTGCTCCTGTTGACTTACAAAAGTCTTCTGTCTTTCGCCAAGCCAACTTCAAATGACGCACTTTAAAACGGAGACTGTTCCAAGTGGCGTCAATTTTTGTAGCCTCCAACAACTTCTTATAGTAAATTTGGGCCGTTGGTTTCTATGGGCTTAAATATTAGCTGCAATTATAACTCACATTCTGCATGCTCTTACCTCAACATTTTTGTGCTCCAACATATAGTCTAGGACTTTGTTAACTTCACTCTCTGACCATCGCTAAGTTTAGACCTCCCTAGTACGCTTTCTAGAGGGCTTTTCTTCCATTGAAATTATTCTTCAATTATTTTTAATTTATAGAAGACACTTTTTTTGTTTGCATTTAAAATTCAAAAATTTTTTTTAAGGCCTTTATACAGTTCAGATGGAATGTGACATGGAATCAAATTTTTCATACAAATTTCAAAATCTGAAATGGAATAGATTCTATTTCCCATTTAATTTTTCATTTCGAGTTAACACTTCAAATGGAATTTAGTCAAGATTCAGGACATTTGCTTCTGTGCACGCCTCTAATAAACCATATGCTGGTGAACCATCCACTTCAGAAAACAGGCGTTGTGATTGTCCGGAAGAGGACATTGAGGACACTACATATGACTATGTAAGCTTAATAAAACTCATATTTTTATTTATTGATTGTAATCGGACAAATCGCTGGGGCCAAAGAAGAAAAAGAAGAAGAAAAACCGTGATCCTATAGGGAACGAAATAGAAGAACTGCTGAATTCAGCGAAGGACCTCATATCTGTGGTTTAGACCAAGCAACTCTCTACAGCTGGATCCCTGAAAAATGTCGAAATGTTTTCTTTTTGGGAAAAGATGATGGAGGACTTTTCCAAGAAAGCCATACAACTAGTGCAGGTGACCGTGAGGGCACCAATATCTGAAATTAGAAAAAAAAACCGCGCTGCCAAATAAAAAAATGTAAAATTAAAATTGTGTCCTAAGGGCCGGTTTCTCGAGTGCCGGCTAACATTTATCGAACAGAAAAAGTGCCTGCTAAGCGATTTTGGCTTTCTCGAGCCAAAATGTGAGAGCTAACTTTGACAGGGACTTGGACTCCCTGCTAGGCGTTTTCGGCTCGATAGAATGACAGCTGATTTCCCAAAGCCAACTAAGAAGAAGAAACGAAATCACAGCTGACTTTGCCTTTGAATTATACCCAAACAGCTGTTCAAATAATCAAAGCACGCCATTTTTTGCGCTTTACAGCACAATTCTGTGCGTTAACAGCACTCCGTAATTGCTTCTCGATCAGATAAATTAAAGGCGTCGAGAAAACCGATTTGCTTTTACGATAAGTTTATCTGGTGATTATCTATTTCGAACAGATAGCTATCAGGGACTTTAGCCGGCACTCGAGAAACCGGCCCTAAGCCTAGTACTTAGTACGACGAAAACTGCTAGCTAACCGGAGGCGAGAGGCAAATAGATAGCTAGCGCCTATAGCTGGAACTTGATCCCACCGCGGTACTTAGTTGAGCTAAGAAAATGGTAAGGAAATACCAAAAAAAAAAATACCAGATTACCCCCCTTAGCCGCGTCCTAAAGAATTGAAATTTGAAAGAAACCCCAAAAACCAATGGAAAACTGCCTGTAGGAGTTGCGGCAATTCATATCGCCAACAGCAAATATAAAGCTTGCGACACAGGTCGGCTCAACATTTTGTAATATTTTAAAATTGGCGCCAGTTGATTTGTTTGCTGTTTGTGAACCCAGCAGATTTGCAATAAGACCATGCTACAGAACTCTGAAAACTCGATCACACTACAAAAGAATAATATTTTTATACCCGTTACTAGTAGAGTAAAAGGGTATATTAAATTCGTGCAAAAGTATGTAACAGGTAGAAGGAAGCGTTTCCGACCCTGTAAAGTATATATATTCTTGATCAGGGTCACTAGCCGAGTCGATCTAGTCATGTCTGTCTGTCCGTCTGTCTGTCTGTCTGTCTGTATGAACGCTGAGATCTCGGAAACTACTAGCTAGAAAGTTGGGATTACACTCAAAAAATTTGTTTTCCTAAATTTTAGAAAATCGACATAGAATGAACTTTTTTCTTAATTTTAGAAAATTTCCTGAATTTAAGAAATTGTTTCCTTGAATCTAGGAAAAAAGACCATAGAGACAGAGTTTTATGAAAAACTTTTCTTAAATTTAGAAAATAAATGTTGTTTCAAAGATTAACGGTGATTTTTCCTAGTTGGCTCTCCAAAAATGTTCTTAAATTAATGGCGATTTCGCCATTAAATTAAAAAAATATGTTCTTCAGCCCTTTCTGGAATCTAGAAAAGTACAATTAGAAAATCGCCATAGATTTTAGAAATACTTTTGTTATCTCTTTTATGTTTCTTATTCCTTCTTCGAAAGAAAAAAGAAGAAGACATGCGGTTAGTCCGCGGCGCATTGCGACGACAGTTTTTGACGTACATACAGTGGTGGCCACAACTTTAGCACACCTTTGCTCGCCCATCGTATTTTTGCCATATCTCCTTTTCCGTTAGAGTTTTCGACTTTCTGTTTTCACCCACCTTCGTGCTGGAAATAGAGCAACTTCCACTGTTAATATCGTCCCATTCGCTTTTACCATTGTTCTATGGCAATAATTTTAGTGGATCAACCTGCAAAATGAGCTGGACACGAGTTTAGCACACTTTAGGAAATTCATATCCTTTCCACACTTCTCATTATTTTCCTCGACTTTTTACTTCGTATTGTGGTTAGTGAACCTAAATAAGGTAAGAAATTGAAGAAAGGATGTTTATAGATACATCACAAGGACCATGGGACATATAAAACCAAAATTGTCAAAATATCCTGTTTTTAGGCAGGATAAGTGTCCAAATGGATACCCATCTATTTTATTTACTTCTTATTCTTTAAATTAAACAATTATAAGATAATGCGGTCGAAAACATAGAGCTGGGACCTGATAAATGGTGATAAATAGACTCCCGCATTCATGGCATTTCAGCAGATCCTGATTTTCAAGTCCTTTTGAAAAGTCCTGGACTCTCTCAACCAACTTATCTTGTAGCTCATAAACGGCCAAAAAAAATGAGGTATATATCATCAAGATCGGTCAACTACTTCCTCAGCAATTCACTATATCACTTTCATATTTAAAATTAAGTCATAACTGCTTTGACTTAAAGCACGAATTTCATACAAAATTCCATACTCTCGAGACTTTAATATAAGAGGAGATTACCAGGAACTTTTGGAACTTTCTCTTTTATTTATTAATGGTCAATCTGCAATTAGTCCAATAAGCATCAAAGCGCCTGGAGGCATTCACCAAGCAAGGTGGATGGCCCGAGCCATATATTCGTTAAAAGTATTGATGTTTTACGGCCAATTTACCATTACCGATCAGGAAAGGACAGCATTGGAAGACATCTGTCTTTTTATAACAACCGTGTATATTAAGTTCTGGTTCGAATGTAATGATGCAAAGAAGTCGCCATACTTAGATTTGACATTTATTCAGTGCATGGAAAAGTACAAGGCAATTGACCAAAAAATAGCAGACATCTCCATTAAAAAAATTTCAAATCATCTTTGGTACTTGACGGATGAAGTCGCAGCGTTAGCATTTTTTGATGACAAAATCCCAATTGATGACAAGGAGTTAATGGTCAAAGCTCTGAAAAAGGCGAGCACTTCTAATGAAAAGAAGTACACGCTAAAAATAGAAAATGTAAAAGATTTTCTCGGTAATATTTAAAATAATATATATAATTTTTTTTTAAATTTTTAACCCACAGACAAGAAAATTGACTCCTTTATATTAAGAAAAAGTCTAAATTTTTTTAGTCGTTGGGGCCTTTCACGGGATTTCTTGCAGACTTCTCCCTTGTTGTGGTGTGAGCAAATTGATTTCAAAGACAATCTTCAAACTATCAACTCTTTGAGCGTTGTGAACGATGTGGCAGAAAGAGCAGTACAAATGATGGAAAAGTTTAATGGTAAACTTTCATATAATCAAGAGCTATGGAATGCATCCTTCAATGCGTCGAACACCACACCAAAGTGTATCCAAATTGCTTGAGACAAACACTTTCAAACAAATTTTATTAAAAATTTGTGAGGACAAAGGGCGCTAGGACAAGGCTGAGACTGCGACGGTGAGATCTGTAGGACGCAGAGATTGAATTGAAGTACGAGAGGAGCGCCGCAAGGAAATTCACGCAGTGATCTTGAGCCGAGGAAGGCACAACGACGACCGGGCGAGCCGCAAGAGCCAGCTGACGCTGGCGAAACGCTAAACTGAATAAAGTTTTCCGATTTGTCCCAATCGGATATCTGGCATTTTTCTTTTGTCACGGGCAGTCACGCAATAATATTTGGTGGGACGAACACACAATATCTCTGAGCTAGTCGCGGCGTTTACGTAGCCATCGAACAGTTAAAACAGTTCGTTACAAATTGTATTCGTACTCGTTATTTTGAACCAATAAAGTTTATTTATTTTATTAAATAAATAGCATGTTTCTTTTTTTCCTGATACAAAAAATGTTGTCGACTTTTAAGCCGACAAATCGGCGAGGTTTGTGGCGCTCACAGTTTCAATGGTAAATAAAAGATTTTAGCCCCAATAATTTTAAAAGATGTTGAATTAATATCTTTAAAAAATAATTCACGATATGCGATATTCAGCTTTTGGGGATTTTGTGAACTACCCCAGAGCTGTGAGAGAAGTTCACCAAATTTCAAAACATAGGTAATTTTTGGCGTACTGTCAAAGTATAAAATCAGGTCTACGGCTTCTAGATAAACATAAAATATGCGTAATAAACTTTAAAGCCATTGCGCACCGCCTAAAACCCATTTTTTTTAACTTTTTCTTTCTGTTATGTATTAAGGGAGCTAAAAGGCAATTTATAAGAGGCTTATAGACCTTAGAAATTTCATACAAAATAAGTCCACCCTATTAGGGTGGACTCCATTAAGGTCAACTGAGCTCAGCATCTTAAATGGTAGGTTTTTGTGTCCAAAAAATGTCTGCGAAAACCGAAAAATGTTATTTCATCGTTTAGGCGGTGCGCAATGGCCCTAAAGTTTCGCTTAAAACAACGTGTAAATTTAGGAATTTACTCCATTCCATTTGTTGTCAGATTTCAAACGATTTTGAAATAAATTATGGCTAACAGAAGCATTTTTCTAATCGGCAAGCTTAGCCCACAGTCTGGCAATGTAACGACCTTCCCCAGCAAGAGGTCCGTGCTGTCTGCATTGTTTTATGAGACGAGGGTGATGGGCCGAAACCTGAAGGATAGCGTTCACGGCATCTCGCAAAATTTGGTTGCTACTTGGTCAGGGAAGCACATTCGAGCTAGACCAATTCAGCACGTAAGATCCCAAATATTGCGCCTTCGTGAAGAATTCTTTGTTCTAAAGAAAAATAGATGCCGACGAGGAGAGCTTTACCGGAAACGTGAATCGTCTTTCGAAAAATCCTTGGATGAGGTGTTTGATATCAAACATGCGGTGGAATTTGCACAGGTATCTGAAGAGCTAGGTAATTTTACCGATAGCGATTCTACCGATTATGAGCCGGAATGTAAAAAGCCAAGGAAACGAAAGTATGTAAAGCCAAAGGAATCAAAACAAAAGGAGTTTATTACTCCGAAGCTTGTTGAGGTCCTAGATCGGTGCAAGATAAGCTCTCGGAACGCTATCTTCATTTTAGAAGCAACTGCAGAGGCACTTGGCTTTGACGTAAAAAATCTTATTATTAATAGAACCAGCTTAATGAAGTGTAGAAGTAAGCTGCGTGCAGAACGAGCGTTGGAAATTAAGAAATATTTTAACGATTCGATTCCGAGGTTCTTAACCGTGCATTGGGACGGAAAACTTGTTCCGCCTCAGAGTAAGTATTTGACAGTGCAATTGATTATTATTAACTTTAACATCCCAGATGCAAATGAAAAGCCAGTAGAAAGACTGCCTATTTTGGTTACGGGAAGAGGTATGGAAAAACTGTTATGTGCACCACAAACTCCAAACTCCTCTGGTAAAGAGCAAGCGGCAGCCATTTGTGCAGCCTTGCATGACTGGGAGCTGCAGGACAACATCCAAGCCGTTTGTTGTGATACGACTGCATCCAACACAGGCCGCTTAAGAGGAGCGTGTGTCTTGTTAGAACAAGAGTTGGACAGAGATCTTATGTATTTCCCATGCAGACATCACATATACGAGCTGGTACTAAGAGGTGTAGTAGAGGCTAAACTACCAAAGGCAAGCACTAACGCTGACTTACCGCTCTTTAAGAATTTCAAAAAAGCTTGGCCAAATATTAATAAAAATGACTTCAAACACGCAGTGGACTTTCCGAGATGCTGGAAATATATTTCCAAAGATCAATCGCATCTAGTCCAATTTGCTAAGGAGCAACTAGAAGTCGGCCAAAAAAGAGGAGATTACCAGGAACTTTTGGAACTTTCTCTTTTATTTATTAATGGTCAATCTGCAATTAGTCCAATAAGCATCAAAGCACCTGGAGGCATTCACCAAGCAAGGTGGATGGCCCGAGCCATATATTCGTTAAAAGTATTGATGTTTTACGGCCAATTTACCATTACCGATCAGGAAAGGACAGCATTGGAACCATCGAACAGTTAAAACAGTTCGTTACAAATTGTATTCGTACTCGTTATTTTGAACCAATAAAGTTTATTTATTTTATTAAATTAATAGCATGTTTCTTTTTTTCCTGATACAAAAAATGTTGTCGACTTTTTAGCCGACAAATCGGCGAGGTTTGTGGCGCTCACAGTTTCAATGGTAAATAAAAGATTTTAGCCCCAATAATTTTAAAAGATTTTGAATTAATATCTTTAAAAAATAATTCACGATATGCACTTTTTTTTACGAATATTCAGCTTTTAGGTATTTTGTTAACTACCCCAGAGCTGTGAGAGAAGTTCACCAAATTTCAAAACATAGGTAATTTTTGGCGTACTGTCAAAGTATAAAATCAGGTCTACGGCTTCTAGATAAACATAAAATATGCGTAATAAACTTTAAAGCCATTGCGCACCGCCTAAAACCCATTTTTTTTAACTTTTTCTTTCTGTTATGTATTAAGGGAGCTAAAAGGCAATTTATAAGAGGCTGAGAGTATGACCTTAGAAATTTCATACAAAATAAGTCCACCCTAATGTGCATACATGCATGTGCTCGATATCCTTTAGAACGGAAACAGGGCCTCCAGGATTTTTGTTTTTACTTCCTTTACTTTAGATTACTTCCTTTTTTTGGAGCTTCTTCTGCTCATATGCCTTTATTAATTTCTTTACATAAAACTTATAAATAACTTTTTCCTTAAACTTATTTTTTGTGTTTGGCGACCTGTTTGGTGTTTTGATTGTCTAGCCCAAGGGATTGATCCATGTTATATGCTATATATTTTATTAGCTCAAATGCTACAAAGTTTCTGCATGTGGAAAAAAACTGAGGTATACTTCTACATATCAGAGCTCGTAAAATACGGTCAACCGAATTTTTCTAATCGGGCTGCTCAGTTGAAAGACCCCAAAATTGAGAACATCTAGCTCAGGGTCTGAGCAACAAACCTTTTTTTTCGTTTCGTTTGCGCTCTCGGTCTCGGGTTTTTGGTTGACCGGAACACTCAAACACTAAAATGTATATACATTTATATATAATGAAATAACCCAATTATAATTATTATTTATTCATGTTTATTTATTTAAAATTACAAATAAAGCATTAAAATTGTTGAAGATATTATGTCTTTTGTTAAGGATGAAATTAAGAGTTGAAAATGACCTCTCCTCTGATATTTGTTATGCAAGTAAGACTAGCACCACTTTCGCAACTTCCTTCAAATAAGGTGACTTAAATTTTAGGCAGAAAAATTAATTTTGTTGCTCATTAATGGTAGGCGACCATGAAACAAAGTACTATTTTCAATTTCCGTGTATAGGTTTGACCATCCAGAATGGTGAAAAAAGGGATGACTCCTGAGAATCATTAAGGCTGCTCGGTGGATTTCTCCACCATCCAATTTTTATTCAGCTATACGAGAGCAACAAAGCAAGCTGTGTAAAAATTTTTACTGAGCTACCCAGTCGGAAGTGGAACGCAACCAGAAGGGGTGATGGATAGCATCCGAAGCACCGATGCATGCATGCCCAATCGATGAACTTCTCACTTCGTTTTTACAGCAAAGCGGGACCGATGGGTGCTATCCGATATAGCGCTTACTGGAGCGATCCTGGAGCGCTCCCTTTTCACGCATCGGGCTTGGGTGGAAACTTCGGAAACGTTCGGAATTGGTTTCCACTTTTCCCTTCCAAATGATGCGATCCAGAACGCCTTATTTTTAGAATGCTTCTGCAAAAAAAACACAACTCATAATTGAATTGAATTGATTTTTGTTTTTTTTTTTATGCATGTCCGATTATAATTTGTGTTTTAAATATGGAGGCTATAAATAGATAACACTAAAATTTAAATAAGAGCCAAAAATTTGTGTTTCACTTTTTATACCCTTGCAGAGGATATTATGATTTCAGTCAGAAGTTTGCAACGCAGTGAAGGAGACGTTTCCGACCCCATAAAGTATATATATTCTTGATCAGCATGACTAGACGAGTCGATCTAGCCATGTCCGTCTGTCCGTCTGTTTCTACGCAAACCAGTTTCTCAGTTTTAAAGCTATCGGGCTCAAACTTTCCCAAAAGTCTTCTTTCTATTGCAGGTAGTATATAAGTCGGAACCGACCGGATCGGACAACTATATCTTATAGCTCCCATATGAAGGATCGAAAAAAAACGTAAAAAAACGTAAAAAAATTCTAGCTTTGGTGTTTTTTGAAATATTGCCTTCTACTTTTGGGAATACTATTTTTTAAATATTTCTGAATTTCGAATAAAATTTTAAAAAAATCGGATAACTATATCATATAGCTGCCATAGGAACGGTCGGAAAATTAAATGGAAATTAATAGGAAACAAATTATATCTTTGTTGACTTTTATTACATTGTCTTCTCCTCTGGGATATGGCTTTTCTTTAACATTTCAAAATTTCGAATAAAATTTAACAAAACTCGGACGGCTATATTATGTAGCTGCCATAGAAAGGGTCAAAATTGAATGCCAAAGTAATACGAAATCAGCTAAAATTTGGATTATTGTAACATATACGCAAGTTAATTTAAATTTAATGTTTTTGTAAATGAATAGGAATGATCTGCAAGGGTATATAAGCCTCGGCTGGCCGAAGCTAGCTTCCTTTCTTGTTTAATCTAGGTCGCATTGATTTTAACAATTCAGTTATGTTTTGGTCAGGGTTCGGAATTTAACACACATGTTAAAAACATGTAAAATTGTATTTTACAGTGTGAGCAAAGTAGTTGACATGTGTGTCAAAAACAAAAGTGTTAAAATGTGAAAATTAATTATTAGCACACACAGCTTACTTGTGTTTTTTACACAATGTGTTATTAACACGATGTGTTTTTTACACAATGTGTTTTTAACACAAATGAAAATTACATTTCACGACATTAAGGAGTCGAAGGGAAAATTAAAAAACTAATATGGGCAATGATGTCTAATATGTTAGTTTTAACCATTTTAAAGCATATATGAATTCTTATACTCTAGAAAACCGTGAATTTTTCAGTTTAACATATAATTCTGACACTTTAATTTCAAAAACTCATTGTGTTAAAAACACGCTGTGTAAAAAACACGTCGTGTTAATAACACGTCGTGTAAATAACACAAATGACATGTGTGTGTTATTTATGTTTCTAACATATGTAGGATACAATTTTTTACACACATGTCAATAACTTTTTTTGAACTTAACACTTTGACATTTAACATGTTAATAACACAAGTTTTTTACAGTGTGTGTTATTTTCCGAACCCTGGTTTTGATCTCCCTTTTTTTACCAATTATTCCAACAAAATTCAAAATTTGACAAGACTAGAAATGGGAGAACGATTATTTTCGAATAATTCCGAACTGTTATACTCGTCGTATGAGTAAATTTTAAGAAAACTTTGAAGACGTTTCGCAAGGTCTAAATCACGAAAAAAAAATTATAATTTTCACATTCGTTATACCCTTGCAGAGGGTATTATGATTTCTGTAAGAAGTTTGCAACGCAGTGAAGGAGACGTTTCCGACCCCATAAAGTATATATATTCTTGATCAGCATGACTAGGCGAGTCGATCTAGCCATGTCCGTCTGTCCGTCCGTCTGTCCATCTGTCCGTCTGTTTCTACGCAAACTAGTCTCTCAGTTTTAAAGCTATCGGGCTCAAACTTTCCCAAAAGTCTTCTTTCTATAGCAGGTAGTATATATGTCGGAACCGACCAGATCGGACAACTATATCTTATAACTCCCATAGGAAGGATGGAAAAACAAGAAAGGAAGCTAGCTTCGGCCAGCCGAAGATTATATACCCTTGCAGATCATTCCTATTAATTTACAAAAACATTAAATTTAAATTAACTTGCGTATGTGTTACAACAAACCAAATTTTAGCTGATTTCGTATTACTTTGGCATTAATTTTTTGATCCTTTCTATGGCAGCTATATAATATAGCCGCCCGAATTTTTCGATAATTTTTAAATAACATTAAAGCTAGAATTTTTTTTACGTTTTTTATACCCTTGCAGAGGGTGGCCACCGGCCCCAACAGCTCCAAAATGATACATTTTCTTTTTTTTACTTTCTCTGCTCTCTCTCCCAAGCCAATTGATTTTTTTTATGTCTTGGTATGAAATCCTGTTAGTTTTTCCGATACCTTTCGATTGGTGTATTACTCATTATGATCGGACCATCACAGGAGATTTTCAATTCTGCGGCTATATATAGTAGTTGCCTTCGCACACTCTCCTTGTGCGCTTCGTCACTACATGGACTGCCGTCCATAGTGATAAAAAATTCGGACGGCTATATTATATAGCTGCCATAGGAAGGGTGAAAAAATGAATGCCAAAGTAATACGAAAGCAGCTAACATTTGGATTGTTGTTATATATACGCAAATTAATTTAAATTTAATGTTTTTGTAAATGAATAGGAATGATCTGCAAGGGTCTATAAGCTTCGGCTGGCCGAAGCTAGCTTTTTTTCTTGTTTTTTGCTCACTTTAATCTACCATGTGAAGGGGTAAGAATGTCATTTCATTTTTTTGGACCGCCTTAATGTTCATATACTAGAAATACATTTTCACTATTAATATTATTATTAAATACTGACGTGCGAGAAAGGGCAGAGCACTCAAAATGTTTTATTCTTCTAGTGTGAGTCGTCAGCGCACTCCATTATGGTTACTTACTCCGAGAAACTGGCCGAAAAAAACGAGCATTTTACGAGGTTCGAAGTGTTCTTCGGAAGCTTGCCGGTCAATTACAGAGAGAATATCTCTTTCATTTTTAATCTCTCTCAATTGTTTTCAACTCTGAGACGATGTTAGGGACGATTTGAAGAATGTTGGGGACGATTTCAAGAATGCTCATGCTTGATAAACGAGAAGAATGAAGTATTCTCAAAAAAACAAATCAAGAGTACTTTTATTCTTAATTGGTATGTGCTCAAAAAAGTGAGAAGACGAAATACTGAAATCCAAGAAGATTGGTTCTTGGTTTATTCTTTCTCAAGTTTGGTTTGGTGTATGTATTCCAAATCCGTCTGACCAAAGACTATAAAATAACAAGAAACGTAACCAGAAGTAGGCACACTCATAGAAATGTTTACCCTAAATCGCTTTGGTGCATGCATATATTTATCTTTTCCGTACGTCCTTTAGCTAAAAAACTGATAGTCGAGGTACTCGACTAAAGCGTTCTCTCTTGCTTTTTATAAAAACATGTTTTTTCAAGATTTTTTAAAAAAAAGTTTCGTGTTTTTATTTATTTTACGATATGCGCTTTGCCAAGTTGATATATGTTTTAATTTACAACTATAATGTCACCCTTTAATTTAGTCAAATAAATAAATAGGATACATTAAGTATATTGTGAGCTAAAGGTCGATAAAGCGTCTGTTAATATCGTAAAAACTCGAAGAAATTTCCCATTTTTATACCCGTTACTCGTAGAGTAAAAGGGTTTATTGTATTCGTGCTAAAGTATGTAACAGCTAGATGGAAGCATTTCCGACCCTATAAAGTATATATATTCTTGATCAGGATCACTAGCCGAGTCGATCTAGCCATGTCCGTCTGTCCGTCTGTCTGTATGAACGCTGAGATCTCGGAAACTACAAAAGCTAGAAAGTTGGGATTACCCACACATATTCTTGGGCTTCCTACGCAGCGCAAGTTTATTTCAGCCGAGCGCCACGCCCCTTCTAACGCCCACAATCGCCCACAAACGATTTTAAAATGTGTCTGGCGCCCACATTTTTAAAGATTTCGGAGAAGTATAAATGCAATTTTGTTGTGTTTAGTTATACCTATCGAAATGTAGATAAAGTTATGCCCGATCAAAGTTTTATATCTCCATCTCCCTCGCACTCTTTTTAGATGAGTAACGGGTATCTGATAGTCGGAGCACCCGACTATAGCGTTCTCTCTTGTTTAAACTTTGAATTGCTTTATTTTTTTTGTATTTTTTTTGGCTGCAGCGCCTAGTTCTTATTTGTTTTATTTTTAAATGCAATACTTACAAATAATTACCTTTGGGGAATAGTTCATAAAAGAGATTTCTATGTCATAAAAAGATTATTTTTAAATAACATTTAAAAGCCTACATGATTTTTATAGCAACTCATTTAAAAACTTAATTAGGTTGATAAGAACTTATTTAAATAATAAATTAATATTAGAGGAATAAATTAATATTATTAAAATGTAATTGCTTTGATTTTTTACTTTACTTTAATTTAAAAGCATTATTGTTTTTATAGCTAATTCTAGAGTATAACCGTATAAAAGTTAACACTTTGACTTGGGTGATTGAGACATTTCAAAGGTAAGTCGGTTATTAGTTATGATTAATACGGGGAGAAGTACATATAGGTTATAGTACCTTTGCGACATTAGTTAAAGTTTGGACAAACTTACTAGATTTATTTTAAAAGCCTTTGGCTTCATATGAAATTATTTTTTTTCTTTTCTTCCTCGTTGAACATGTTTAGGACATGTGCAACAATGCAGTTCTCCGAACTTCTGAATAATTGTAGATCCTTACTTATGTCGTTTGATCTTGAATTAATAATGGATATATTCTTAGGAACAGATCTCCAAAGCTTATCGTTGCTTTTGGGGCTAGCCGACATCATTGGTTTTATAGTGATCAGTAAATTGTCATTTTTGAGATTATGTTTTTCGTTTTCGTTATTGCCATTTAAGGAACGCTTAGTTAAAGACTCTCTTCCAGGTGGTCCAATTGGTATATGAGCTCTACGTGGCTTATTTACATGTATTGCTGATCGATGAAATGCATGCTTAGCTTTTTTACAACACTTTCGCTTCCGAGTCGTCTTTTTTCCCGTGATCTTTTCACACCCCGTCCCGCAAGGTCCTCCTGGTCCTCCCGGCCCACCAGGTCCTCCGGGGCCGCCAGGACCTCCAGGTCCGTTTGGACCACCAGGCCCTCCAGGTCCTCCAGGACCCCAAGGCATGCCGGGTCCGCCCGGTCCACCAGGTCCGCCCGGTCCGCCAGGCCCCGCCGGACCGCCAGGCCCACCAGGACCCATGGGACCGCCTGGACCATAAGGTCCACCTGGAGATCCTGGTCTTCCGCATTCGCCCGGCTCGGATGAAGTACTCCATTTTGACATTGTAGTCGTTTTAATTTGTGAGCCGGCAGGGGATGATGGTTTTAGTGAAGGTTTTGTAGTTGTTGTTTTTGGACTCCATTTTGACATTGTAGTCGTTTTGATTTTTGAGCTGGGAGGGGATGATGGTTTTAGTGATGGTTTTATAGTTGTAGTTTTTGACATTGCAGTTGTTTTGATTGGTGGGCCTGCTATTGTGGAAGGCCTCGTTACTGGCTTAGTTGTATATAAACTTATTGCAGTTTGAGTTTTCGATATTCGTAATGTTTTTGTAGGTGACGATGTCTCACCGGGGCATTTGCTGCCTGGCTGACACCAACCACTTCCGTGGCAATAGGCCCCTAAAGGCGGTAAACATGGCTGGCCCGGCTTATACCAACACATCTTTGGCGGGATGGGTACTTTGCAGCTCGGTATCCAGGGAGGGCAAATTTTCGCCGGTGGACGGTTGTAGCAACCTGGCCTCCAGGACGGGCAACTGTCCGGCTGCCAGATCTCACAGGGATCTCTTTTGATCAAATCACAGATTTCCAAAAGATTAGTTTGGAGGCGGTTCATGGGCACCATGTGCGGACTCCGCTCGGCCTCCACTATCCTTTTTTTTGCCTCCGCCAACTGGGCAACTGAGATCGGGTCAACGCTTTTGTTGTGTGCCTGAACCGCCACTTCATGGAAGATGCGGAATTTCAGCCTGCGTTCACCGCTCGCAAGTAAGCCCATGACCGTGAACAGAAGCATCCACATTAAGAGTCCTTTTTAAGGAGGGTAATTGGAGGTATTGCAATAATGCGCTTTGTAAATACATCTGAACTGTATCTAACATACCACTGAAGAGCACAGCGCAGAGCATCATACTTAAAAGTGGAGTTTTAAATAACAAGTTTAACAGCTAAATTTGGAAACGACATCTATTGATTCGCTTCGGTCAAGCTCTTACTAAAGAGCTTGGTTACGGTGTATGTATATGTACATTAGGATGGACTTTTATTGGATGGAATTTCTGAGGTGCACTATAACTAGACCGTAACTTGTAACTTGAATAGTATAAATCTCTATCTCTATATTAATATAAGGGAAGGCATAAAAAATGTCCAGTAGCAAATTTAATTCGGAGAATAATTAGGAGCCGCGTGTGAGGTAAAAATTAGATCAATAAACGACCCCAAAGTGCCCCAAAATTCGATTCGTTTTTTTTTTTTTTTCTTTTGCTATTTCTCTGTTGTAAATGTTGTTGAAATGGTTTAAAAATGTGATGTTCATAATCTTATGGCATACCCGCAAATAACTGCATTTACATTTTTTTGAATTTCAGCCTCCTTTACCAAGTCCCCAATATTTTCAAATTTGGTTGTGCCTTCTGACGTCACGGCCTCCACATATGTATGTATGTATGTTCTGCTGGCGCACTTTGCAAAAAGTCGTACATGTATGTGTGTATGTCATGCTGTCGCACTTTAAGTGTGAACGCGCAAGGGGAATTTAAGTGTGACCGAGCAAGGGAAAAAAGATGAAAATTCCACAGTCACAGCAGATTTAAAATGCGCGGTTAAAATATCGATTATATCGAAAATCGATTCATTTGCACCATTTTTTTTCAGCTACACGTTAAATTTTAAAAAAGATTTTCCTGTATGCAAAATCATGCTGCTCCACACACAATCACTAGATATGTGAGTGTGTACGTGTGTGTGCGGATTGCAGCTGACTAAGGAAGTGAGATTCGCTTAGATTCAAATTCATGATAACACTGATATCCTTTTGCTAAAAGAATATTTCATTTACATTTCCCCAACAGATTTAAAACATTTTCTAACAGATTTTTGTGTTTTAAAATTCAAATCGCATTGAAAATATTAAAAGAACACTAAGTATTCAAATCAATTGATTCTCTTGCTCTTCCTTACACGTGCCTCAAATTGTTTAAACAAATGGAAATGTTCACGGCACCCCCTTCCACCTGTCTTCCTGTCGTTATTAATATAATTCTAATTAAGGTGAAAAATGAATGATAACAAAACTTGATTTTTTCCATTGCTTCGCATACATATTTGTTTCCTTTATATGAGTTGTCTACTGTGGTAGCAAAATCGCCAAGAGTATTTGGTTATTATTTAAATTTTCGTTACACTCAGGGAAAAAATCAAGTATTTCGTGCTTGAATCTAGTATTTTGAGTGTCAAAAGTGAGCCAAGCAACGAAATTCTGATCTTAAGAACAAAATACTGCTTTCAAGTACGAATTTTCAAGACATAAAATACTTGATTTCAGTACGTTTTAAGAACGGTTCGGTCTAAAATTAAGAATGAATTATTACCAAATCTAGACTTATTTATACTTGAAATTATTAAGTTTTTTTTAAAAAAATAGCGTGTTTAAATAAGTTTAATCAAAATTTGTTTCATTTATGATGGCATAATCCCAAATTTTAGTACTTTTGTACTTAATCTAAGAATGCATCATTCTTAATTTAACTACTTTTATAATTAAAATGTTTTACTTAACATCATTATTTATTTTACTTATTTTTACAGTTAAACATATTTTAAACGTTATTTTATATTTAGAAAAAACTTTTTGTAATGATTTAAAAGTGATAGTTAGGAAAACTCTTACCTCGACCTCGGTTTGAACCCGCGACCACTCGCACTGCAGACAGACGCCTTAAACAACACGACCACGCACGCTTCTTAGAATGCGTTGACTAAAGAAGGCACAAGAACTTTTGACGAAAGGGCTAGCGTTCAAGTTCAATTTATTTAGACTTAAACCATTTATTAATGGGTTTAAAAATTAAAAAAAACTATTTACAGATATTACCAAAAAAAAAAAAATAAAAAACTACTTTTTAAAAAATGTAAAGAGTGGACTTGTCGCGACGAGGATTCGAAGTCGGTACCTTTACGTACAAAATTTCGTTGTCATTCCGCCTCTAACAGCTGCACCACCCTGGAAATTCGCTATTTTTGGTTGAATTTGTATATTTAAGAACGACTAATTCTTATTTTAAGAACGAATGTTTTCAAAATTTCAAGAATCATTCAGTATCACTTTCTGAGCTGCAATTAAGTTTGTTTCAGTCTTTAAGTAAATACTTTTAATCTTAATTTAAGTATTTTTGTATAGAGTTTGAGAATATTTGTGCTTAATAGACATTTATGTTCAAATCGTGCTCAATTCAAGAACTTTTAGTACGAAACGATCTTAAAATTCTAAGAATGAAATCGTTCTTAAATCAAGACTAATTTTGCTTGATTTTAGCACGGTGTTTTTTTCTGAGTGTACCTATGTGCATAAATTACCTTGGCTTCATTCTTAGGTAATTAATAAATTATCAAGAAGTAACATCTTTTAAAGAAGTAAACGGAACTCGGTTTAAATAGTTTTAAAATTTAGTCTTTGATAAACAAAAAATACAGGGACAATTAACAAAGGCGAAAAGGTAAAACGAGGTAGCAAGGCCAAGATCAACAGGATTTGCTTTGAAGGACCGATAAAATAAAATCCAGCCTAAAATTTGCATTCCTTTCAAAAATGTTCTTAGACTTATAATATTAGTGTCCGTCCACTTAAGGGCAATAGTATTGCTTCAATTTATTAAAATTAGAATTGGAAACAATAATTTTTTCAACTGCGAAAATCTTAAATCGTAATCTTAACCAAAATTATCATATTTGTTGTTGGAGAGCTATGTATATCTTTAAGCAATTTGTTTTCATTTTTTTAAAGAAATTAAGTTTATTTATTCCTTAAGAAAGATTTAAAAAAAAAAACACATAATGGGTTTTTTCAAGTTTTTGTATATTCCTTAAGTAGTTTGCCTAGTACAAATTACTGTTATTTTTACCGAAATTAAGGAAAAAAGTTCTGATAAAATTTTTTCTCGGTTTATAGGCTAAAAATTAGTCAGTTTTTTAAATTTAATATAAGTAGCTTCATTTTCAATTTTAGTTTCCGAAGGCGAAGCTGCGGGCTACCGACCCTGCTAGTATAATATATAATAAAGAACAACATTTATGCAAATATCTTGAAAAACCGACACCAAAACAAAAATTTTATTCGGAACCGATTACCGTATTGTTGGTACCGATATGGTTTCGGTACTCATTTACTAAATTAGTGAAAAGTCCTGAATTCAAAAAAACTCATATATACATATGTATGAGCATACACATTCCGACTTCTTCCCGTTTTTTTTAGCAAATGTGTTTTTATGGACTCTTTGCCCTTTTCACGCGGTTTTTTTTCATGGGCAGAAAAGAGACAACCAGTCCTAACGAATACTTAAGCCGTATCTAATACGCTTTGTTTAAAGCGTATAAAGTTTGTATGCAAAACGGGTGTCTCAACTTAAACGCACAAAGTGTCCCAACTTACACAGAATGGGTTTGGGGAAAAAATTAATAACTTTTTTCTAACTGTCAAATTTTTCTAATTTTTTTACCAGTTACTCGTAGAGTAAAAGGGTATATTGTATTTGTGCAAAAGTATGTAACAGCTGGAAGGAAGCATTTCCGACCCTATAAAGTATATATATTCTTGATCAGGAACACTAGCCGAGTCGATCTAGCCGTGTCTGTCTGTCCGTCTGTCTGTCCGTCTGTCGTCTGTATGAACGCTGAGATCTAGGAAACTACAAAAGCTAGAAAGTTGGGATTACCCACACATATTTTTGGGCTTCCTACGCAGCGCAAGTTTGTTTCAACCACGCCCCCTCTAACGCCCTAAATCGCCCTAAACCATTTTTCGCACAGTGTCTGGCGACCACATCTTTAAAGAAAAGTTTTATTGTGTTTATCAATACCTATCGAAATGCAGAAGAAATTTTTCAAATCGGACAATTCGTTAAAAAGTTATGCCCGATCAAAGTTTTATATCTCCATCTCCCTCGCACTCCCTTTAGCTGAGTAACGGGTATCTGATAGTCGGGGCACCCGGCTATAGCGTTCTCTCTTGTTTTTTTTTTAATTTGTTAACAGTTTTATTGCTAATGTTTTAAATGTTTTAATGTTTTGAAGGGGAAATAATACTTTTTGGTCCTAGCTGCCGCGCGGCTCGTTTAAATTGCGCGCCGTGCTTACGGAAGGTTCCTTATAACACCATTTTACACTATACCGTAAACAGCGAAAGTAAGTTTCGGACTATTTTTACCCCAGTACTGGGGCAAGACTAGTTAAAAAAAGTATTTTTTCAAAAGTATTACAACGTTCCTCGAAGGATATGCAATTGATTTCAAAATGGTGGGAGAAAAAGTTATAGCCAAAAGAACAGTTTTCCCGATAATACCAGTCTCAATCCGATGGCTCTTTATTTATAGCTGATATGTCTAACCATATGTGTCTAACATTAACTATTCTTGCCCCACTCTCCCCTACAACGACAATCACAGCTTAAATCTGGCTAGAGCCTGGCTTAAAATGTTCTTACTTAAAGTTTTATCCCTAAATCAGACCTCTGCGGAAGTTGAGTTTTCCAACTTACACACCGTATCAACTTTCAAACCTCACCCCAACTTAAAATCGCAATAAGTGCCGCGAAATAAATTCTTGAAAATGTATTTTTTAAATAAAATCGTAAAATAAATAAGAAATTGTTTTAAGAAAAACTTGATACTTTCCACCAAGAGCCTCTCTTAAATGAAGTATTAAATTGAATGCATAAGTAAAATATCAAAAATGCAAAATAAGTTTCTTTTGTCCTATGTTTGCCATTTTTAATTTATGTTGTTTTAATCACTGTTTTTTTGGCTGATCTTTCCGGTTTTTAAGCTAAGTGATGGCACCACTGGTGAACAGTTCATTTCGGTCTTAAGTCACTATTAAAGTGGGACAACAATGTTTGATCCCATCAGACCACATAATCCAAACAAAACACCATCCATCATTAAAAAAAAGCACCCAAAGCACAACATGTGTGCCGGGGGCCTGCTTTTAGGCCTCACAACAACAGCCATCATATCATTGGCATTGTCATTTTGACGCAATTTGAGTTGCTACGCCATCCATATCAGAAAATTGCGGGGCGTTTATATATATTGGCCCAGTGACAACAGAACAGGAACATCAATCATTTCCGGGCAATCGGATGACAATGCCCCGGGATCTGCCATAAGGTGGTGTAGGCACCCACGAAGAAAATGTTTAATATATAAATGAAAGTTTAGACTCTCGTGTTGATGAATTAAAATATTGCCGCACGGATGCGTTACGCAGGTAATCAAGCATTAAATTTCTGAGCCGTAAGGAAAGCTCCGACAGGAATAGACGAGCACAGCCTGAACCTTAAGCTTTAAATTGTCCTGAAGTGGATGTTTTGCTTTCGAGAGAGTGGGTGTGCGTTTGCCAAATTAAGTAATCAAGGAAGGGAAAACGCACAAGTAAACAAAGAATGAACGAGTTGGGCGGCCCATCGAGGAATCCGATATGTCAGGCTACAAAATATTTATTTAGTCAAATCAATTTTATAGCCATTCGGTTTTTATAGCAGAAGGCGTAGCTACAAAAATATCGCCCTAAATAATGCGGAGGTTGTCATTTCCTCTTCCCGTCTACGTATCCTTAAATTTTCAAGGGAGTAAATCAATTGAAAAAAATAAATACGACACATCAACAATCTTAAAAATATAATATTTCCAAGGACAATATTTTTTTTAAATAAATGTACTTAAAATTGATTCTAACAAAATGAGGATGTTCTAAGTAATTGGAAAATATTGGAAAAAGGACACAAATATAGGTTGGAAAAAGGATTGATTGATACTGACAGTTACCAGAACTGCAAAAAGGAAATTTTGAAGTGTTCTGCAATATTTTTAAAACATTTTATTCTGAAGCCACATTGCACTAAGGAATTTTCCTGAGTGTGGGTGCAAAACAGAAGAAACATCGGCGGAAGCGCTTGCGTGACAAACTGTAAATGTTTGGCTCTCTGCTCTGTCTGTGTGTTTGTCTGTTGATTGCTTGTGCGGGTGTGTTTGCCATCTGAACTTTTAAACTAATTTGAAATTGTAATTAATTAATTTGCCTGCGTATTTTTTAATGAAAATGTCAGGGGGTCGTGGGTCGTAAAGTTCCAACGCTCGTGGGCCAGAATATTGTTTAACCGGATGCTGCGAAGGCTTTAAATAAATCCTGATTGCAGGTGTCTGGATTGGAATTTATAAAGACGAGGGCTGTCATCTGACAAATCGATCTGCACGACGAGGCGGTGCAGGAAGTACGTCGCATCAAATAAACCCATTCCAACCAAAAACATTGAAATTTTATTGAGTTACAACCAAATATTGCTGGGAATAATTTCAGTGAGACATATTTTAAGGGAAATATAATAATAATATATACTTAATAAACGCCATTTTTGTTGATACTGTCGTTTTAGAAATGTAATGACCATGTTTGCTTCAGCAGTGTCACGCCCATTCTATCGCCCAAAAAACCTTTCAACGTCAAAATCTGTCTAAATCTAAAGATCTAAAGAGTTTTATTGAGGTTTTATTTCAATTACACCAGTTTACAAAATTAATTCGTCAAAATGCTTTAATGAAATGGAAATGAATAAGAAGTGGGCACTTAAACTATTTAGTATGATATGAACCGACTTCGGTTACGTTCGATTACCTTCTACTCTTGGGAATATTATTTTTTAAATATTTCTGAATTTTGAATTTAATTTTTAAAAAATCGGAATACTATGTCATATAGCTGCCATGGAAACGGTAAAAAAATTAAATGGAAATTAACAGGACATAAATTATATCTTTGTTGATTTTTATTACATTTTCTTCAAAATAATACGAAAGCAGCTTCAATTTGGATTGTTGTAACGCAAGTTAATTTAAATTTAATGTTTTTGTAAATGAATAGGAATGATCTGCAAGGGTATATAAGCTTCGGCTGGCCGAAGCTAGCTTTCTTTCTTGTTAAATACTAATTTTACTGGTAATCATGCGCGGATCCACGGGGGGTGATACGGGTGATATATCACCCCCCACTCGGGTGAAAATTGAAAGGAAATTGGTATTCAAAAAGTATGCAACAAAAAATTTGTTCTAATATCACCCCCCACAACAAAATCCTAGATCCGCCACTGCTGGTAATAAAATACCCTTTAACTAGTCTATCAATAGTAACATCATATTTTCCTTGCTGAAGCTCGAGAGTTTTTAGCTTGGGGCCGTAATAACACTTAGGAAACATAGATGTATATTCCCCTTGAACCTAGAACCTAAATATTTCCTCTGAAAACTTGTAATGAGAAATTAAATTATTTCTGCTTCCCCCTTCTCTCAGGCAACAACTGCAATTTGCTAGCAATAGAAACGAAATTATGGCAAATTCGAACAAAGCTTCGTCAAAGTTCATTAACAGCAATAATAGAGGAAATAACAACAAATGCAGCTGCAACAACGGCGTCAGAAGGGCCCACAAAATGTAATCGGGACAGAGCGCATAACTGAAAAGGGCCCACTCAGCTGTGCAGTGGGCATCGGTCACGGGCAACAGCAATAGCTACCACAGAATCGCAACAATCGACCACAAGCGCACACACAGCAACAACATCAAGAAAGCAAACAAAAATACGCATCATAAATGAAGTTAACAATCTGTCAAATTGCTAAATTATTTCTGCTGTTGACAGCCTTCTTCTTTCTCAATTCCCCCAGCGCAGCCTCTTTAGCCCTCGGCTCGAATCCCACCTCCTTATCCTCCCACTCCTTCCGCCCAGAAACCGTCCTCGTCCTGCAAGCGGCCAAGACAGCTGCGGACTTTGCTACAACGCCAGCTACAAAATCGACTGCGGCTACGCGGCCTTCTTCGACGACAGCAGCAGCAACAACACTTAGCAGCAATTCAATTTGGCCAACAGCAACACAGACAAAGAGTCCACGTAATGCGCGTGGGCCTGAACGTCAGAAACGTCAGAAGCAACAGCCCGCAGCCCAGCAGCAGCAACAGCAGCGACATCTGCGCCCGCAGGAGCAACAGGGACAACAACGACAAGGACGACAGCAGCAACATCAAGACCAAAATCAGCGAATAGCCGTTTTAATACCTTCTTCGCTGCACGCGGATATGACGCATGTGCAACAGGGATTTCAGAATTTCCTCGACTTTTTCCAACTGCATTTATCTAATGTCAGCGTCGATTTCCTACGTGATGTGGGTGAGTACACACAAGCCGAATAACAAACCCATCAAAAGCAGGCCAAGCATCCTTGTTTGCCTTGTTTGTTGCCACAGCCCTGAAAATCCCTGCCAACATGCATTTAGACATCGTGTTTTATCGATGATTTGTGTGTGCCTGATGCTCAAGTTTCCCTCCTTTTTCTGTTTGAAAAATTCCACATGGGCCGGAGGCCGAAGGTGGCAGTTTATGAAGATAAATTGGCTGGCCGGCTGTTGGCTGGGGGTAAATGTTTGCTGGCAGCCAACAGGACGGATGTTATGGGAAACTTTGTTAATTGAGTGAGGAAATACAAATCATGCGAATGAAATAAAGTTGAAGTTATCTAGACTGGAGAATCTTCAGCGAGAACTCACTCAGGTCGGGATGATTTAACTTTGGCAGCGTGTAGAAGGCGTTGGGTTCCGGTCCACTGCAAACCCAATTTGCATGCATTATGCTTTGATTTCTCCTTGCTTCTTACTCCCTTTGCTCCCTTTTCCATAAGTAACCCTCGCTTTTGCCAAGAACATTTAAACTAATTTCAGCACGTCCTGTCTTTGACTTTTCCCTTAGATTAAGGGGAGACGGAAAGTAGACACCCAGCTTTGGCGCGTTTTCCAGAAAAAGTTATAGCTTTAATTACGGAAAAGTCTCCTTCCTTTTTCCCTATCCTTCCTGGCCATTAACATACACATAGAGCTCCCTGCTGGTGACAACTTACAATTTCCGGTCTCCAACTTGATAATTTTAAAGTCAATAGTCGCTCGCGTTCAGTTCTTGCAATAGTTTCTATGCCAAAAGGGGGACCTCGTGCTTTAAAAAGGATTAGCAGCTGTCACCGCTGGCATATCAATTTGCAGAATAATTGGACAACATGGCGTTGCCAGTTGCAGCGCACAGACATTCGCTCAGACTTACACAAGAGCAACATGTGTAAGCATCCAATCAATCCACACCGTTCTTTGTGAGCCTTTTTATATAACATTGTACGTTATCCAACTATTTTCCTGCGCAAGGTACCCTTTCCTCTCTGTCCTGAGGTAAAAAGCTGTGTATGGACCATTTTAGACGCTTTTGTGCCGTTGCCAACGATGGTCAGCAAATAAACTCGCAGACTGTCTCCGGACATAAATTACAACTGGGGCGGGAAAGGAAGCCCAATGGCCATATGCAACTAGAATCCATTTCAATATTTTGCAAAACATAAAAACCTGCAGCACAGCAAGGCCGTCAGGTAAATTACGGCAAATGGAATTTGATTGTACGGGATGAAGACGTTACGTTAGTTTGGTTTGCAAATTGAATTTCGTTGTCGGGCTCTTAAATCAATTTAGATGGCTGATGGCGGCAAGTTTTACCTGTTATTTATGACACCTTGCAGGCAGCCCACTAAATTAAAGATATCAGACTTAAACTATTCGCTTTGAGAACAACACCTAAATTGTTGCAATCGCCAAAAACTTTGGCGCCAAAAAGGGGAGCGACAAAGTTGGCCATGTGTAGATAGATGCCCGAGCTTGCTATGAAGACAACTAAAAAGCGCAGAGAAAGCTAGTAAAAATAATAAGGCAAATAGCCTGACAACGAAAGTACTGGCCGGGGGGGAAACTTTTCCAACTGGAAGTACCCGCGAGAGTCTGAATTAACTTTCAGCTTATCGCGATCTAAGGCCAAATTCATTTAAGTGGCTAATCACTTGGGCAAACCTAACTGGATATTAGTATTCACGAACATAAGTTGAGAGTTTTCAAAAGCAAAATTTTATTTTAAATAGACCATTATTCACCAAGAAAAGCTCTTAAGCCGCCGACTATAGGAGGATTTTATGGGCTTCTGATCTCCCAGATATTTTTAGTTGCCATTAGTTACCCTACCTCAGCAATATCTCCCGCAGTGTTTCTCCTCTGTCAAGAACCTTCGGTGCAAAGGCACGTGAATCACTGGCATTCATAACTCTGTCTACTTGTCGGATACTTGGCCAGTTCCTTGCAATGGCAGCCGTTAGCAGGCCATGTCGAGAATCCTACAAGAGGCACTTGGAGACCAGATGGAGCGATGGCAGTATGGATATTTTAAAGCCAACCACTTATATTGTTTTTATATTTAAATGTTTTTTACATTAACTTTTACGTTGCACTTAAACAAACAGGCAGAAGAAAGTTTCCGACCCTATGAAGTATATATAGTTTTCTTCAGGGTCACTAGTCTGTCCCTTTAAAGGGATCTTGGAAACTATAAAAGCTGGAAAGTTGGGATTAACCATGCAGATTCTTGAGGTTTCTGCGCAGCGCAAGTTTGTTTCAGCAAGGTGGCAACGCCCAGCATCTCTTTAAACGACCTTAAAAGGATTTCGGAAGATTACAAATGCCACTTTCTTGTGTTTATTAACACCCATCAAAATTTAAAAAAATTGTATCAGATAGGACCATTCATTAAAAAGTAATACGCAAATAATGAAGTTCAAGCAGTGCAAGCAGTTGCTTTGCTGCATGCATATCTCCATCTCCCATGCACCTCCTTTTGCTGAGTAATGGGGATCTGATAGTCGACGTACTCGACTATAGCGTTCTCTTCTATTTTTTAAGTGTAAACACAGTATTTATCTTGTTTTAAATCAATAATGAGTTTTATCTCGATTTCAGTTAGGCCAATAGAATGCCCTTAAACTCTTTCTTACCCATTATAAGGATTGCTAGGTTCCAAGTAGGTAAAATGCAAGAGCAGCAGCCGTAAATTTCTTGTATTGTTTAAACGATACATATTGAGATAAATTAGAGCAGACATTTTTACTTTGTAAAGAGATCTTGGTTGTTAATTTAATTGTAGCATAATCAAAAACATATGTAGTGTACTTTCCAATATCAAATAAAAGGTTGCCATTACATTGCAATCTTTTTTGGCATCACTGGTCAGAAGGCAAGAACTGCTGCCGTTGCAGACAGACTTTCACTGGCTGCCTTCATCAGCAGTAACAGTTACTTTACCGCTTTAGCGCATACCCACATACACTCACAAAAAAAACCTCCACCTAGTCAGCTAAATATGCAGACATTTTTTATATGCCACATAAAATGTTTCCCTTTCTTTTTGCCTTTCCCGATGATGACGACGATGTCGACGACGGCGCACAGATTTAAGTGGCTTCATTAAATTACTCGAGCTGCCCAAATACACGACCGTTGTGAAGACTTTAAATGCGGGCAATAATGTAGACACCGACGTGGAAGTGAACCTTAACGTGGATGTGAACAAGGTCCAAAGGGGCAACGGGACTCGGAGTCATGTGGACGTTGACCCCCCCAGCCAGGCACGTCAGCAACATCAGCAGTATTTGAAGCAGCGAAGACAGGAGCAAGAGCCCCATCGCCATCATCAGCAGGACTCCAAAGCGAAACAGTTGTCAACGTTAGATGAGGCCTCCACCTCATCCGACTCGAATGGGGAGATTCGGTGGAACGACGCCCGCAGCTTCTCGGGTCACTGCCATCAGCTGGCTGAGCAACTGGCCCTCGATTTCAATAAGACCGTGGTCCTGTGGCCCTGTCCGCGAATGAAAGTGAGTACGTCCTTACTTTAAGACTGCTAGCACACAAAGAAACATTAATGAAAGGGAGGATTATCATCAGAAATATAAGTACACGATATATTGGTGGATTCAAATTTCGGTTCAGAACACACTTTATGAGCATCCTTTTTTGATACTTTAATACTATTACTTTTCTTCCGAGAGTTGGGGTAGATCTTGGAAACAAAGGAACTAGAAAGAGCTCGGAATCTGGGATTGCACATGCCATATCCTTGGCTTCTAGTTCGGAGCCAATGTGTCAAAGTAAAATCGTATTCGCTTCGAAATCCCAATTTGAACTGCGTTCACCGAAAGTTCCCCGCCGCAGGAATTCTGAGAAAAAGGACCTCAAAGTTGGAAAAATGCTGTAATTTTCCAAATTTTTAAAGGCAAACGGATTCTTAGTTTGCTTTGCCATTCCTTATCATTTGAATCCCAAACTCAAACAACTTTTAAGGCTTTCTATACCCGTTACTCGTAGTAACTCGTGCAAAAGTATGTACCAGGTAGAAGGAAGCGTTTCCGACCCTATAAAGTATATATATTCTTGATCAGGATCACTAGCCGAGTCGATATAGCCATGTCCGCCTGTCCGTCCGTATGAACGCTGTGATCTCGGAAAGTATAAAAGCTAGAATGTTGGGATTACCCACACATATTCTTTGGCTTCCTACGCAGCGCAGGCTTGTTTCAGCCACGCCCACGCCCCCTCTAGCGCCCACAATCGCCTTAAACGATTTTAAAAGGTGGCTGGCGCCCACACCTTTAAAGATTTCGTAAAAGTTTTATTGCAGTTTTATCGAAATGTAGAAGAAATTTTTCAAATCGGACTATTATGCGCGATCAAAGGCTTATATCTCCATCTCCCTCGCACTCCTTTGAGTAACGGGTATCTTATAGACGGGCACGCGACTATAGCGTTCTCTTGTTTTTTAATATTTCCGAATTTCGAAATAAATTTAACAAAAATCGGACGACTATATAAAAACTATAGGACAATAATTATAGGAAGGATAGTAAAAAAAATATCAAAATATTACGAAATTTAACATTCTTGCGATTTATAAATTAATAGGAA
The DNA here is from genome assembly GCA_035046095.1 of Drosophila pseudotakahashii. Taxonomy (NCBI): domain Eukaryota; kingdom Metazoa; phylum Arthropoda; class Insecta; order Diptera; family Drosophilidae; genus Drosophila; species Drosophila pseudotakahashii. The sequence goes on along the minus strand of JAWNOE010000134.1, from coordinate 1,248,221 downwards.
TGATCTGCAAGGGTATATAAGCTTCGGCTGGCCGCAGCTAGGTTCCTTTCTTGTTTTTATTTTAGGAACAACATTTATAAACTTTAAAGTCATCATTTAAATTAAGAAACTGACACTGACAAACATTTTTAGTAAATGCGCTAAGCAGATTTTTGATCTGCTCGAAACAGATGCATATATGCATTATATATTTATTTTTTTATATTTATGTATAAATTTATGGTGTGTTAATTAAGCTAAAATGTAAGCGAAATAAATATGAACATAGCTGGGAGCTGACGCAGGCATTTTGCAGCAGCAATTTGCAATTTTCCAAAACAATCTCCAACCCGAAAAGGAGACAGTTCGCACCACAAAAGTTCATCAAGTCAAGTCCGTGGCTGTGTGCACAGGGTTGCAAGCAAACAGGAAATGGAAAACCGAGCCAAAGGCTGAAGGAGAAGAACAGTTTTGGAGGTGGGTAGAAGCGGAGAAGAGGCGAACTATCCAAAATATGCTGGAAAATTGCTTGATGAAAGTCGACGCTGGCATGAAATTACTTTTTGTGGCAAGCGTTGCCCTTGTTTCACCTTTCCTCCCAACTCTTGCCTACTTCCTAGTTTAGTTGCATACCAACAAGTGCCCAGAAGAATATCAGGCTTAATCCGCCAACCACTCCCGCATGCTTCTACTTTGGACAACTGTCACATAAAGTTGTGCAACATAAAGTTCTGCTCGTTACTTTTGCATATTTTTATGAGCCCGTCTGGGGGGCATACAATTTTTTTTGACAATTGATTGACAAGTGCTGAGCAAAATGCTCCCAAAAGTTTGTTAACTTGTTGAGAATGTCAGCAAAGTTATTAATGAAAATCTGTGTGCTCTGTAATGCCCTGACAAACTGTAACAAAATGATTGACAAATGGTTCGGTCTAGGGATCTGCTCAGAAAGTGGGCAATGCAAATAAATCGACAGCTGGCTTAGACGCCAGGATAAGCAACATATGGTACGTAGAATAAATTCGAATTTAGGCATCGACATTTATGTCAGTGGGTATACAAAATCTCAACTTTTTTGATAAAAAAATATATAAATACAACTTCTAAAATTTGCCCTTCTCGTTTCGCTTTACCAATATCAAACAAAACACGAGAGAATGCTGTAGTCAAGTCCCCCGACTATCAGAAACACGTTACTTAGCTAAAGGGAGTGTGACAGTGAGAGTGTGCATGCAGTAAAGCGACTGCTTAATTTTCATTATGTGCTCTTAACTTTTTAATAATTGGTATGGTTGTAAAATTTCGATAGGTACACACAAAAAAATTAAATTGGTAAACGTGACCTAAACGGATAGCTACTTGACCAAAAGAAAAGATATTCTACTATTAAAAGTAGTTACGTGGATTTTGTTTTTGCTTTGGGGGTGTTTATTCTATATGTGTGTATTTCGTTTGGTTTTGGTAAAATTTACAATTCTGTGGTTGGGGACTATTTTACTATTATTATACCCGTTACTCGTAGAGTAAAAGGGTATATTGTATTCGTGCAAAAGTATGCAACAGGGAGAAGGAAGCTTTTCCGACCCTATAAAGTATATATATTCTTGATCAGGATCACTAGCCGAGTCGAACTAGCCATGTCCGTCTGTCCGTCTGTCTGTCCGTCTGTATGAACGCTGAGATCTCGGAAACTATAAAAGCTAGAGGATTGGCATTTTGCATGCATATTCTTGGAGTTCCTACGCAGCGCAAGTTTATTTCAAAATGGTGCCACGCCCCCTCTAACGCCCTCAACCGCCCTAAACCATTTTTGAAAGGTGTCTGGCGCCCACACCATTAAAGATTTTGGAAAAGTAAAAATGCAGTTTTATTGTGATTATCAATACCTATCGAAATGTAGAAGAAATTTTTCAAATCGGACCATTCGTTAAAAAGTTATGCCCGATCAAAGATTTTATATATCTATCTCCCTCGCACTCCCTTGGCTGAGTAACGGGTATCTGATAGTCGGGGCACCCGACTATAGCGTTCTCCCTTGTTTTTGGTTAGATTTACCTATCGATTTTTTTGTGTGTACCTATCAAATAAAAACACCTCTTAACGAGGTAAAAAACTAGTGACGAAACAAAAACTGCTGATATCAAATAAAACAAGAGAGAACGCTATAGTCGGGTACCCCGACTATCAGATACCCGTTACTCAGCCAAAGTGAGTGCGAGGGAGATGGAGATAGAAAATTTTTAATCTGGCATAACTTTTTAACGAATGGTCCGATTTGAAAAAACATTTCGATAGGTATGGATAAATGCAATAAAACTGCATGTTTACTTTTCCAAAATCTTTAAAGGTGTGGGCGCCAGACACTTTTTAAACTCGTTTATTGTGGGCGTTAGGCGATTGTGGGCGTTAGAGGGGGCGTGGCCCCGGCTGAAACAAACTTGCGCTGCGTAGGAGGCCAATGAATATGTGTGGATAATCCCAATTCTCTAGCTTTTGTAGTTTCTGAGATCTCAGCGTTCATCCGGACGGACAGACGGACATGGCTAGATCGACTCGGTTAGCCGTGGGCCACGCCCCCTCTAACGCCCACAATCGCCTTAAACGGTTTTATGTGTGTGTGTGTCTGTGTCTGGCGCCCACACCTTTAAAGATTTTGGAAAAATTCAGTTTTATTGTTTTTATAAATACCTATCGAAGTGTAGAAGAAATTTTTCAAATCGGACCAAAGTTTTATATATACATCTCCCTCGCACTCCCTTTAGCTGAGTACGGGTATCTGATAGTCGGGGCACACGATTCTAGCGTTCTCTCTTGTTTTTTTTTTTATTTTTTAGAAAAAAACGCCATTGTTATTAAGAACCTATTTTCTTTAATATAGACAAAATCGCCAGTAAAGGAAATTCATAGGCGATTTTCTAAAACAAAGGGCGATTTTAGTTGTTTTTTTTTTGAGTGTACCGAATTGCACCAGTTTGCAAAAAAACGCGACTTCTTCCTCTTTGAAAACAAAATTAGTTTTATAACTTTTAGGTAGAAGTACCTTTGATTTTTTAAATTATCAAAAATTGCCCTAGTCAACGGAGTAACGGGTACCCGATAGTTTTGTTTTGCTCCGTGTAAAAAAAAGAAAACTAGGACAACACAGCCGGGAAAATAAGGGCATCAAGTACTAGGGTTGTTAAAACATCGATGGTGGACACTATCGATGTTTTTGGCTATCGATGGTGGTCACTATCGATATTATCGATAGTATCGGAAATTATAGAAAATAAAAAACAAATTACAAAATTAAAAGAAAATAATGAGAAATCAAAATTTTGAAAATTTATGCTTGTATCATAAAGCGTATGGGGAAAACAACAATCTTAATTTTACTGCGATTAAAGTAAAACAAAATTTTATGTTGAGCCCTAACAATAAAAATGCCGTCGTGTTCTAAAATATATACCTAAAATACTTTTTTTTTTCTTAAAATATACCAAAAATTACATGTAAAATGGAATTATTTTCCTGAGCGATAGTATCGATTGTGGGTTTAAGCCATCGATGTTTCCTAAATTTGTAAACCATCGATAGTATCGATAGTGCTATCGATTTTTTAACCAACCCTATCAAGTACAAGCCACGTCGCCAACGCGAACTTTTAACCGGCAACAACGACCAACAATGGCGACAAAGTTTCAAAACTTGCAATTAAGTGTGATGCGCCGTGCAATATTTATGCGCTGCAAGTGCAACAAAATACGCCTACCCACGTTGTTGCCTTTGGAATCTCCCCTAAATCAGCGACACAAATGCCGCACAAAAGTTGCAATTGATGCGTTTTACCCCCTCCAAGTCCCTTTCCATCGACAATTCCTGCGCACAACTGCGAAAATTTGCAAACTGCCAGCGACTTGGGAATGCGATCCCGATGGAGATGCCTTTAAAGCGGTCCCATCAACTAGAATTGTTACATCGATGTGTTGTGTGGAACCAGAAAGTATCCCGGATCAGCTTTAAGAACATTTCGTGGCACAGTATTGCTCATATAGTCATTATTTGTCAATAGAATTTTTTTTTATTTTTCTTATAATTGCCCTTTGAGACTTTACAAGTTAATGCAGAAATGACTTCCAGAAAATGTTTGGAAAACATTGACTGAATGTTTTGAATCAAAATTTGATAATATACATATATCTATATATACTACCCCAAGAATATATGCATAGACGATTTGAGACCATGGTTATACCATAAAACCCCCAAATCCCCAGCTTGAAGACTGCTTAATGAAGATTAATTCTGCATTTCAATTGAATGAGGTTCTTGGTGGGTGATGGGGTGTATCTTAAATCCCTGGAAGACAATTGTAATCGGTAAAAGAAGCGCTTCTCGGCACCAATGCATTGCCAATCTGGAACGACTTTGCCATTTATCTCAGTCAGTCGATGGGGACAGCCAGTCACTCAATTATGCAGTGAGTCACTCATTCGGTCCGTCAGTTGGCACTGCAGTTTATCATGGAAAATGTGTGGATTCAAACACTTGGCATCCCACCCATCCCCAACCTCAAGCTCCTGGTGTCCCTCTGAGCATTTGCCTTTCACTCAATCAGTTTGACAATTGACAATTGCAAAGCAAGCTGAGAGCTGCATCAATGATAGCGATGACGTCCGTTCTGGGTTGAATTGATATGACCAACTGGGAATGGTTGTGGGTGGAGGGCTGGAGTATGACATCCCCAACAATGGTTGCGTGACCATGATTGTGAAAAAATAAATACGGGATAAAAAGTCTGTTTAAGGTAAATAGACTGAATAAAAATTTTCTGGGTTACACAATTGGTGGCAAATAACCAGTTCTGCCAGAAAACAGGTCAGATCGGCCAAAATAGAACGGGGGAAAATGGAAAACAAAAATCTAAAACAAGAGAGAACGCTATAATCGGGTTCCCCGACTATCAGATACCCGTTACTCAAAGGAGTGCGAGGGAGATGGAGACATTATAACTTTGATCGGGCATAACTTTTTAACGAATAGTCCGATTTGAAAAATTTCTTTTACATTTCGATAGTTATAACTAAACGCAACAAAATTGCATTTATACATCTCCGAAGTCTTTAAAACTGTGGGCGCCAGACACATTTTAAAATCGAATGGGAAAATGTTAGAAAGTGTATTTGATGACGAGTGTAATAATTTTTCGTCACAAATGTTGATATCAGAACTTTTGTATTTTGCCGATTGAGAAAATTTTAGAAAGTGTATTTAATGACGAGTGTAATAATTTTTCGTCACAAATGTTGATATCAAAACTTTTGTATGTTGAAAGTGCGATCGTCACTAGTTTTTTACCTCGTTAAGAGGTGTTTTTATTTGATATACTTTATAGAGTCGGAAACGCTTCCTTCTTCCTGTTAAATTTTTTTGCACGAATACAATATACCCTTTTACTCTACGAGTAACGGGTATAATTAAGTAAACACAAAAATGATGGCATAAGTACACTCAGAGAAAAAATTCGCGATTTCCGATATCAATTCAATTACGAATGGTATCGAAAGTTTGGAAAGCACGAAAATTATTGATCTAAGAACGAGTATTGCAAATCAAGTACAAATAATTCATGACCGAAAGTATGATTGTTTTAAGAACAACTAGACAAGAGAAAACGCTATAGTCGGGTGCCCCGATATAAAACTTTGATCGCGCATAACTTTTTAACGAACGGTCCGAATTGAAAAATTTCTTCTACATTTCGATAAGTATCGATAAACACAACTGCATTTTTACTTTTCCGAAATCTTTAAGACACCTTTTAAAATTGTTTAACGCGATTGTAGGCATTGCGCTGCGTAGGAAGTCCAAGAATATGTGTGGTTAATCCCAATGGTTTCCGAGATCTCAGCATTCATACGGACGGACAGACAGACAGACGGACATGGCTAGATCGACTCGGCTAGTGACCCTGTTCATGAATATATATACTTTATGGGGTCGAAACCGCTGCCTTTTACCTGTTACATACTTTTGCACGAATACAATATACCCGTTTACTTAACGAGTTACGGGTCTTATTACTTTTTTTTCTGATTTTACCAAAATATTCAGGGTATTCCCTAAACTGTTGAATTGCTTCGAGGCTGTTGAATTGCTGAAATTTCGGAAAGTTGACTTTGTATGGAACAGCTGATTAACAGCTGACCAAAATTCAACAAATTAGCAATTCAACAGTTTAGGGAATACCCTGATTATATCCCAGCGGACCAAGGCGCGATAGTAAAGCGAAACTATCGCAAAATGTTCGTAAACGGACATATAGCCTCTTCCCATAGAGGGGGGATTTTAACTCTGCAAAACTGTCGTAAATTTACGTTCTCCTAATCTTATTGTACAATAATACAATAAACATCATAAGATAATAGTTTAAAAGATAACTTATCTTTTATAACATATCCTATAACGAGTATGCATACATATTGCTGACTGGGGGAGAGCCTAACCTCCCGTACCCCCCACTCCGCTCTTACTAGCCAATATTAATACGAAAAATTTGTAAACAAAACCAAATTTGTGCTGTTTTGGTAATTTATAGCAACTTTGGAACTTTATAGGAGTCCATAGTAAACATTTAATTAATATTAGTTATTATTTACGAAGTGCAGAACATATTTTGACACTTTACTGCAAATTTTTATATTTTCTTACGCAGTACAGCTTACATGTTGGCCAACTCATAGCAATCTGTTTCCGATCGCTTTTCCGCTCATAACAAACTAGAAATATTTCAAGAATAGCCAAAACACAATGATCTTAAGCATTGTTTAATTTTTCCCCGCCATCGATTTGATTTATTCTTGCAGTCATCGTTCCACTTTTTACAGTCAAGAGGAAGAATTCAGAGTTGCACCGAAAAAACATCGCCTAACTATCGCATAAAAGAGCCCGTCAAAGCCCGTCAAAATTGGATGGTGGACTAAATGTAAAATTTTCGGAACGGCAAAACCTTACGGACCATCCGTTCAACGGATGGTGGATGGATCTCTGTGGGAAGACCCTATAAGTTTCGCGTAACTATCGTTTGCGAAATCACTAACGAACATTTGGTCCACTGGGATCCAATTTCTTCCACGATGTCACTGAGTTTCGCATTGTGACACATGTGGGGGATTACAAACAGGGACGTGGTTCATCACACGGTGCATTGACCTAAACATGGCATCATCATAATAAATAAGCCAATTCAAGCTTCTCCACCATGTACCGTGCTTATGATGATGCTGCTGCCTTTGATGATGGTGCTGGTAAACAAAGCTCCATTTTCTTTGCAATTTACTGCGCGGAATACCGTAAACGCTGGATGGGTTATTGTGCGGCAAAGCTTTTAGAAACCTGCAATGAATCGGGCAAGAATTAGGAGGGGCGAATATTGTCGGACATGCTGACAGATGTGGTGTAAAATAAATAAAATTAAAAATGCAAATAAAAAACAAGAGAGAACGCTATAGTCGGGTGCCCCGACTATCAGATACCCGTTACTCAGCTAAGGGAGTGCGAGGGAGATAGATATATAAAATCTTTGATCGGGCATAATGGTGTAGGGCGATTGAGGGCGTTAGAAGGGGCGTGGCACCATTTTGAAATAAACTTGCGCTGCGTAGGAACTCCAAGAATATGCATGCAAAATGCCAATCCTCTAGCTTTTATAGTTTCCGAGATCTCAGCGTTCATACGGACGGACAGACGGACAGACGGACATGGCTAGTTCGACTCGGCTAGTGATCCTGATCAAGAATATATATACTTTATAGGGTCGGAAAAGCTTCCTTCTCCCTGTTACATACTTTTGCACGAATACAATATACCCTTTTACTCTACGAGTAACGGGTATAAAAACACGCGTGGATCAAATCGATATGCGTATGGTAGAGGTCTAGTTCTTATACACACAAAAAAAAACTTGGTAAAATCAACTGTAATAATTGTCAATCAGGCCCCAACCACAAAAAATAGTCAATTCTACTAAGTAAATAGTTACTTTTACAACAACAAATACACACAATTAGCAAAGACACACACCTATATCCATGACAAAATTGACAATTTTTTGTGGTTGGGGTCTTTTTGCCAATTTTTTTTTTTTGTGTGTACGCATATTGTTTTTACCATGCATTACGGGTAAAGATCGGTGTTAAGTAATGTCGTTTTCTCGATTCTCTGACTTCGAAAAAGAGAGAAAGAAGAATATGGGGACTTACATTAAGTGAGTGGAGAAGAACCAATTCTTTCAATTTGAAATAGAGCAAGACAGCGCTTAAAGTTTCATGAGTTGAAGGTAGAAAAACACATCCGAAATTCAACTGGCTTACTAAGAACATGTTGCTTACATTTTGAGCATATCAAATTTAGATGACGCATATCAAGTCAAAATTGATACCAGATAATATTAAATTGATCATTGTTTCATATCAAGTTATTTTTTGGGTGTAGGACAGATCCTTTAATTGTGTAGTTGATTGATTCATAATCGGTTTTTCCTTTTCATGACTTTGAAAGTGAAAGCAGCTTACAATTTGAATAATTGACGATGTGACCGTATGAGCTTTATCAGGTCTCACTCAAACGATGGCTTAAAAAGCGCATCAAAATTTCAGTTATGTCTGGGTGACAACGAATATCAAAAGTGGAAAAAAGAGAAAGTCGATAACGCGAAAAATTTAATTTTAGCACTTTCCCCGAGAGCATACACTCAAAAATCTTTGTTCCTAATTTTAAGAAAGTTGCCATAAAATAAAATTTTTTCTTAAATTTAGAACATTTTTTGAATTTCAGAAAATTTTTTGTAGAATCTAGGAAAAAAGGCCATAAAAACAGAATTTTATAAAAAACTTTTCTAAAATTTAGAACAATTATTTTTGTTCTTAAATTAATGGTAATTTTTCGTAGTTCTCCAAAAGTATTCTTAAATGAATGGCGATTTTAATAGTCTATGAAGGGCTTTTAATTTCTAGCGATCTTTATAGCGAACGTTAATAATTTATAACAGAGTTACCAGCGCCGCTTATCACCAAATCACGCTTTGAGGCTGAAATAATAGTCAACTTTCGTGTGTTACCGAATTCCCAAAATAGTTTATACACACACGAATCGTTTATACACAGGTCCTTGGGCTAAGAATCCTTGCGTCGGGGAACATTTTGGAAATCGCAGTTTAACTTCAGAATTCCTAACGAATTTAAAAATATAGCATCCATCGAGGTAAATTTTTGATGTTGCATTGTGTAATTGTCAGTGTCAGCTGTCACAATAAACAAACGCTTTCGTTCACGCGAAATTCTTTTTATACCCTCTACTCGTAGAGTAAAAGGGTATATTGTATTCGTGAAAAAGTATGTAACAGGTGGAAGAAGGCGTTTCCGACCATATAAAGTATATATATTCCTAATCAGGATCACTAGCAGAGTCGATCTGGCCATGGCCGTCTGTCTGTCTGTTTGCCCATATGAACGCTGAGATTTCGGAAGTATAGTTGTATATGTACATATGTACATGAGACCTAGAAGATTGCGATTAAGCATGCAGATTCTAGGGGTTCCTACGCATCAAAAGTTTGTTTGTGTCAATGTGCCACTTCCCCTCTAACGCCCACAAACCGCAAAAAACTGTGGTGCCCTTTTTTTTTTCTTAAATGTATTGACTGCAAATGCCACATAACACCAAAGAGTATAATGTATACTCTTTGATAACACGATCAGGTCTATTAATCGTACAAAAGTACTCTGATATATACACACGTACATATATGGCTCTGTAATTGCGCAGTTGTGAAATACGTTGGCTTATTGATTTTTGATTTGCGGTACTCATTGATTTTTGATTCGCATCACGCAAATAAAAAACCATTTCATTTACATCTAGGAGACTATTTGTGTGTGCGCATTAGGGCGGTCCGAACAATGAAATCTTATTTTCTCCCCTTTACATGGTAGAAAATGTACATACATACATACATATGTGAAAACTAATCATTTTATTTTCGGGACTTCGACTTTGCGAGATGTCTTCAAAGTTTACTTGAAAACTTGTCATACGATATTAATAACAGATCCGAGTTTTGGTACTCCCATTTTTAGTCCTGTCAAATAATGAATTTCGTTAGAATAATTGGTTACAAAAAAAAATCAACACATCAAATAAGTGCTTAAAATCTACGACTCCTAGATTAAAAAACAATTTGATCGATGGCAACAGTGCGTATGGGTGATATGGGTGAAAACCAATTCAAGACGTCAACACGCGTTTTTTCAAAATATTTATTTTGGGCACCTTATGGGCGAGTTATTGTGGGACCTTTCCAAATATCCATACAAATGTGGACCGCCCTAGTGTGCATATTTAATACGTCTGTGGCAGGAAGTTAAGTGGATAAGTTAGCAGCCAAACTGGAGTTACAATTCAATTGCATATAAATAAACAATTATGTCATTGTTTTATTTCCAGCTTTCCTTTAGCACGTTTGCGGTATTGCCAAGCGAGAGGGTGGGATATGCAAGAAGCAAAGCGGCTGTTTGCTAGTTGGAATTCTTTTTGAATGGTCCGATTTGAAAATTTGTTGGTATTAAACTGGCCTTTGGTTACCGAAAACAATCACCATTTACGCTTTTAAAAATTTTAAAAAATTCGGGTGGTAATGGGCATTAGAATGACCGTGTCACTCGGGTGTACCTACACCGAGAAAAAAAACCGTTCTCATCGATGTTGATTTTAGTATTTTTGATCACAATACCTAGCCGAGATCGAAAATACTAAAATCAACATCGATGTCATCTCGGTTTTGAAAATGGTTTTTTAGTATGTGTGCTATCGATATCGAGATGACGTCTTCTCGGTTTCAACATCGAATCGATGTCGATTTCAAGATAAAAATTGAATAAGAAGAAAAAAAAAAAAATTGAGGAATCGGGAATTAGGCCTGTTGCACCCCCCCCCTACTGTCCGACGGTGTTGTTGTTTGTTCCCCGTTTCTCAACTTATTTTTCTCTCCTTTATTTAAACACATGGATGACGTCACTATGTTCGTACTTAAACACACATTTAGTTTCAAATTTTAACTGAAACAATAACTGAAATTATTATATAATTAACAAATGATAAATATAAAATTCAAATAACTTACTATCTTGGGAAAAACACGTTTGGTCGCTCGTGGGAATCGAACCCGTTGCCTCACAGTTTGCAGTCAAACACTCTACTAGCTGCGCCAGGGAAGCCTCACATGATGTTCTCTTGGGTTCTTGGTTTTTACTCTTATTTAGCCATTTATGTGTGTGTTAGATTAACTAAATCCTAATTTGTTTTAAATATGAATATTAATGAGAAAAAAAAAAACGCAAAGATTTTCCGCCTCGACGTGGGACTGAACACACACTTCCGACTATACGCTTACAAAACATATAATCCGCACGCTTTAGTCCCCTAGGCTACTGATCAAGAACCATGACTGCCCGATAGCTACAAGAGAGGAATTCGACCTCTCTCTCCTTTTCCTCTCATTTTTTCGATGTCTTTCCCTCACGTCCCTCTTCTACAACATAAAAACTGAGATTGATTTTGACTGGAATACTAGAATCAACACTGCTTTCATCTTGATATCAAGAAGAAAAAAGTGAGAATACAAATACTAAAATCAAGATCGGTCGATGTTGATTTTTTTCGTTCTCAATTTTTGTGGGTGTACTAGTAGAACCTACTTCTTAACTTTTAGCTCTCTAGCTTTAAAAATGTGGGCGACAAAGCGTTTTTTTCCAAGATTGTAAAAAAACCTAGCGGCAATAACTAATAATTGGTCATAACTTTTAAATGCATTTTCTACTTGTACATTTAATTCCTTAAAATGTAATTCATACACACAAAAAAAATCGTCGCGGTTCTCTTTTCTTTTTTACCGGGCAATACCGATTTCTTTCTCTCGGAGATTCGAAATAGAGCGAGATAGCGCTTAAAGTTACATGAGTGGGAGGGAGCAAGACATATTCGAAATTCGAACTGACCTGTTGCTTACATTTCGGGCATATCAAGTCAAAATTGATACTATATTACGTAAACTCGATCATCGTTTCATATCAATTTATTATACCCTTGCAAAGGGGTATTATAATTTTGGTCAAGGACGATTTGCTTTCTCACTGTATAACATCTTTCTTAGACTATCTTTGGCAACCCCATTTCAAGCTGAGATAGGGTGCAATTAATGGGTTAAAAATATATACATATGTACTTTGTTGGAAAATCGGGAAAAGCTGAAGGTGACCTTTCATACAATCAGGTAAAAGCCCTTCGTTAGGCTAAGTGGCAGAGACATAAAACCTTTTTGCGTCGCTTCCCACATTAATTGCATTCACCGCCCGCCCTTTGGGGATGCAGCAATTTGCATAAAAATCATAATAAATTCAATGATGCTTATTTAGCAAGAAACCCGCTCGCTTCGCACGCTTTTCCCAACATTTTCAGTCCTTTATTTCGCCGAGAGAGAGTCGCTCATAAAAAGGCTGTGCGGCCCAAAGAGGTTGCCACTTAGGCACTGCTCAATTATTCATAAAGTTGGCCCAACCAAGTACTGCACATACGTGGCCCAAAGGCTGGGGCTTAATGGTCAGGAGCCGAGCTCCAGTGGGAGAGAGGACCTTCAGAAATTAAATCGTTTAACAAGCAGTCAAATCACTTTATCAGGTGAAGCAAAGCCCACCAAAGTCTGGCAGTCATCAATCTTTACTGCCCTTATGGTCGTAAAATATTATGAACTCTTCAGCTGGCTCAATAATTTAATTTATGGAAGTCGACCTCAACTGAGTGACACATAATGCACCACAAAAGTCAAATATTATGATATCGTCTTACCTAAACACAACTATAGGTTACCATGTGAACAAATGGGCTTTCTCTGCGGGCGAAGAACAAATAAATTTGGCTGGGAAATAAATCATCTACAGATGCGGTAAAATCCCTAGACACTTTAGCCACTATAAACATTAATTAATAAAAAACCAATTATTTTTTATAATTGAGTGTGTGCTGTGGATATATAGGTATAGGTATAACACAGTAAAGTTAAGGAAAATTTAAGAAAAAGTATTAACGAATACAAAAAAATACAAACAAATAACAGGATACTGTTAAAAAAATGTTTAAATTCCTTGAAAGAAACGAATCCTCTTCCATGGTCATGACCATATGTGTAAGTTTGGACATTCTGCATAGTTGCCAGTCATTAAAAAGCAATTTCCCCGGCAGAAGCAAATAAACCAAACCAAATTACACGAAACAAAAAATCCATCAAGCAAACATTTCGTAATTCGAATCGTTTTCAATTTGGCGCAAGACAGCAAGTCGAAGGGAGGAGGAAAACTGCAGAAATTGCCATGTGCTGGGTGAGGGGAGAGTGAAAACAATTTGGCAATGGCAGCACGTGCGGATGTGATTTGCATCTGAGTGTGTGCCATTTCGCTGTGTGTGCTGGCCAAAATGACAGCCACTTTGGACAGTCGGTCTTCTTGTGCTGCTCCTGCTGCTGTGTAACTTTATAGCACCTCAATGCTGGTTGCCACTTTGCCACACAATAAAAATGCTCTATCTGCCTCTTCAGCCCGATAAAAGAGCTGTCCAATGTAGGCCAAAACTTCATCGTTCGTTTGCCCCTCCTGCGGCATCTTAATGGGTTTGTTGCAGCCGCATGTCCCAACAATTTATCCTCGGTTAAATGACAGCAAATTAAGTGCCCGTCGCCAAGGAATTCCCTTTCTCTTATTGTATATTGATAATAATGACGGCCCTCAAAAAATAAGTAATTTCCCCATTAATGTTTATCTCCCAAGGCCAGCTGTTGGTCATTTCCTATTGAAAATGAATAAAAATCCCAACTTTACCAGCTGCCTCTTTTGGAATACTCAAAAGAAACTGCGTTTTACGCCTGAGCACTTTATTTTGAGGAAGTTTCCATTTAGGCGGGGGATCAAAAGATTAAAATATTATTTACAAGCACTGAAAACTTATTTGAGTAGGGACTCATAATATGCATAAACATTGTCCCTGTCAACCCTTCAACAGGAATACATTTAATAGGCCCACATAAATAATTTCGTCCTCGCCAAGCACACATAGAAGTCACCACAAAAGACGAATTGAAATGTTTCGTATAGATATGCACACGCCCCCAAACTAAATTAGTAACATGTGAATAAGTTTACAAAGCTGTTATGTGTAGCGAATTGTAAAGCAGCAAGAGATATACACAGCAAAATATAAAATACGGCAACAAAAGAGGTCGCTTGAGTTGGATGGGGATAAGCCAAACATCGGATTTTGTACAGGGGTGGAGGCGGGGGTATCGTTCCGACCTCTGGTTGCTCAAAAATCTGCCGAAGAGGCTGGCAAATGTCAAATATTTGCTGAGCTGTGATTAATGTTGATTCTTTTTTTTGGCTCTTGGCCCCTTTGCATAACATTTCGGCTGAGGGCCAACGGCAATTCACCTGTGAGTAAATGCCAAGGAACAAAAAATAAATCAAGCAAACGGGAAAGGAAAAGCGCAAGGAAAACTCATTTTCCGCCTGCTTGACAAAATTAATGTATATGTATGTATTTCCCTCTGCTTGGCAAATTAATTAAATTGATTGAACGTTAAACAATTTGTCCGAGCCATAAAACAAAGCCCAAACAGTAAAACTAAAATGAAGTTCAAGATCCCCACAATTCTCTTCCATTTCCCAGTGGACTTAGTAGCCAGGGGCGTAGAGGGAATATTGTCATGGAGCAGCACAAGAGGAATCCATAAGGGTGCAACTCCAGTAAAGGATCCGTGTCCGATGGCTGGTCACGTTGTGTCAATAGAAATCCGAAATGCACTTCGATGCCAAATTGTTGCAGTTGCTTTAACAATTTGCTGCATGACCCAAGCCCCTCGATACCGAAAATGTCCATTAGACCCTCTGCTTCCTTGGACATGAATGAGCAAGTTTTTCGAACTTTTGCACAGCTTATAATGTCTGACGTTCATGCGTTCATGGACCCACGAAGGCGATATGGGGAGAAATCGGAATAAAATTGGGGTTTCAAAGAGTATCCAACAAAAAATTTGTTTTGAAGAAACCGGAAAACAAAATCAATAATTGTAAACGCTTGATTAATGTTAAGTCGCTCCAATTAAGCGGGCATAGGGAATAGATCTGCTCGGCCTCTGCCGCACGTACGTGTGTTTGGAACAGCGGTCTGCACACACACAATAACTCACAATAATATAAAACAAAAGGTCATTGTATTGTGTGCGGACCGCTGTTTTGAACCCTGAAAACGTAGGGAACATAGGGTTTAAAGACTCATTTAAACTTCCCATGCGGACGGACTTAGAAGTAGAAGTAACAGGTAGAAGGAAGCGTTTCCGACCCCATAAAGTATATATATATTCTTGATCAGGGTCACTAGCCGAGTCGATCTAGCCATGACTGTCTGTCCGTCTGTCTGTCTGTATGAACGCTGAGATCTCGGAAACTAACCACACATATTCTTTGGCTTCCTACGCAGCGCAAGTTTGTTTCAGCCGAGCTCCACGCCCCCTCTAACGCCCACAATCGCCTTAAACGATTTTATGTGTGTGTGTGTCTGTGTCTGGCGCCCAGACCTTTAAAGATTTTGGAGAAGTAAAAATACAGTTTTATTGTGCTTATCAATACCTATCGAAATGTATAAGACATTTTTCAAATCGGACCATTCGTTAAAAAGTTGTGCTCGATCAAAGTTTTATATATCCATCTCCCTCGCACTTTAGCTGAGTAACGGGGCACCCGACCATAGCGTTCTTCCTTGTTTAAATATAGTTGCTTTCCCCCGACAAAGTTTAAAATATGCGGATAAAAACCGAAATGTATTATGTTGTTTTCTTAATTTGAAAACCAAAGCAAACTAAGCTAGGGCCGGTTTCCCTTATTTAACGTTAAAAATGCTAACTATTCTTACCAAAACTATTTAATCTTTCAAAGAATGTTACAATGTAAGTGTGAATTTTAAAAATGGTCACCATTTACTTTAACATTGTAAATGGTCCAAAATCTCATCTTCATTTTGTTTAATATATTGATTAGTCTATTACTACAACATAAAGTAAGGAAAGATAAAAACAAAATGTGAAGCATTCTTTCTTCTTCCTTCTGATTGCTCTTGTTGCTTTCGAAATTCAATTTTGTAGAAAATGGTATGTGTCCAAGCTGCCTACACGTATTTTCTCAAACGTTTTTCAATTTATTTCGTCTGTAAAAATAATGAAGCAGCCAAACGGCCATACAACAGGCAGCTGTCCTGCCAAACCCAAACTCAAATCAAGTCGACAAATGAGTCTAAACAGATGAAGAACAAGCAAAATGCCGGCCGAGAAAAAAGGTCAAAAAGGTACAAAAACCAACTTAAAGTTAGGTCTCTTACAGCAATCGACTAAACCAAACCCCTCGCATCCCATCAGAACGCCCCTTATCAAAGCCAATGGAAAATCGAATTGTTCCGAACAACCCCCAACAGCAAGGACCTTTTATGCTCGTGCACGACGATGATTATGATGATGGAGGGGCACAAAATAGAAGCGGGAAATGTTGGAGTCGGGCACGATTATTGATTAAAGTCGGGTGTCTGCGTATGGACTCAAATGCCCTGATTAAACGTGATTGAATTGCCTGCGGTTATGTTGCTGATTTCTTCATGCGGCGGCATCAACTAACTAAAAAAAATCATCACCTTTGGATCATCATTTCGAGCGTAATTTAATTATTTTATAAAATCATAAATATATTGTCGGAATTTGATCATCTATGTACAACTCAGTATATTACAAAATTAATAAATTTTGCTTTTCGACTGTGGGCGGTAGTCCACAAATCGAAAGGTATTATTATTATCTTTTTATGTTTTGATACTAAGACTTTTTAGAAGAAATTAATAAAATCTAAAGCCTCTTACCTATTGATTGGGAAGATCGTGGGTAAAACACATTTGACTAATTTTTCAAACATCATTGGCGGCACCATAGGAATATCTATATATTCTAGGTTCCACCAGGCTTTTAGCTTTACTACTTTACTACTTAATCCTCAAGATGCAACCCATACGCAATTTTCCATTGTCGGCTGCCAAGTAGACATCCCCCTTCGTGTCCTGCTTATCCTTTTGTATTCTTTAATTGCTTGAGCATTTAATTTGTTTCACTTTGCCAAACAAGGAAGCTGAGCACTAGAGTTCGTGTTTAGATTTTCATTTGCAGCCCACAGAGACAAAAGGTGATTGTGAAGTGTGGAAGTGGAATGGGAATGGGAATGGGAGGGTAAGAGAGAGAGTAAACACAATGGGAATCTGGGTGGTGGTGTGGTGAGTTATGTTAATAGAGCTGCCAGGGGCCGGGGACTCTTAGTTGTTCATTTATACAATTTCAAGAAACTTGCCAGAAAATCTATAGTCTCACATTAAACTTATCTCTTCTTCGCAGATCTCCAGCGATTTTCTTCCATCATTTGAAGCCGTTTCCCTGGCCGTGCAAAGCATTTCCACCAAGTTGAACTGGTCGCAAGTTGATATCTATGTCGGCGGTAAGTTATTCCGCCTTTTTGTCTAAACTTTACCATACTTGCCAAGACCCAATATAATGGGGGGCGCCTTTTAAAATCCATTGAATTTATTTATCTTGAACTGTATATTTCAACAAGTTCCTATCACCAGCATTACATTTTTCAAGCCAAGCTTCAGATTGGATATCGATTTATGACTTTGTTATAAATTGCTTAATGCAAATCACTTTAATTAGCTTATCAAATATGGGCGCACGGCATGTTTATTGCATTGGTGAAAATGTGGGCGGTGTAGAATAATCATGAAACTTTTAATACTTTCTGTACATGCTAAATAAAATAAAATCATTTACATTTTAGCTTTAACGACTTCTGTCAGAAGTTTAGGTTGTCCTAACCCTAGCGGATCCCTTTCATCACATCCGCTTCTGAGGTCGATTATTCCCAACCCCCCTCCCCCGTTCCATGTCTAAGGGCAAAAGCTGGTTGCTTAAATGTTAAATAAACACATTTGCCGGGAGCTCAGAGAGCGATGCTTGTGGGCGGTAGAGGGCGTGCCCTGGCGGGAGTCGCGCCCACGTAATGCCAAATTATGGGGTCATCACGAATTAGAAGGGGATGAGAGGAGAGTGGGCGGAGGGTAGGGGCTTGTAGCCAACTCTAAGTACACGTGTGCGTATACGCAATGCAATTAGTGGTGACATTATTATGATTAAAGCTGTGTGGGTCTGCTCGCTGAGTGTTTGCACAAACGCTGACAGGCACAGAAAGATAGCGAGAAACAGTGGATGGGGGGGTAATGTAGGGGGACTAGCAAGGGCAAACAGAGCACCATTAAGTTGACACTGCTGCATTTGAAATTTAATTAGGTGGCCACGCTAATCAGGCGAACCACCAGCCAGTGACGTCCTGTTTAAATTCCTCGCAATGTCGCCTAATTAGTTAAACAGGCAATTAAACACAGCCTTTTAAGCAGCAGTCGCCTGCAATTAATTTCGAACTTATCAAGAATGGAATCCTCTGGTTTAAAATTATTTGGCTTTATATAAACCTTTGATATATGTGTAATTACATGATATTTTGGCATAAATTTTTTGATCCTTTCTATTAGGGCTATAAAATATAGTCGTTTGATTATTGTTAAATTTAATTCGAAATTCTGAATTTTTAAAAAAGACTCATATCCCAGAGAAGACGAGAAAACAATAAAACCAACGTAGCTTTGATTTTTTCCTATTAATTTTCTATTCATTTTGCGATTGTTCCTCCGTCACTGTGTTGCAAACTTCTGACTGAAATCATAATACTCTCTGCAAGGGTATAAAAAGCTATGTAACAATAATTTAGTGAGCGTAGTTCCTTTTAGATCCCTTTTAAGTAAACTTCTAAGTTTAGGAAAATTTCGCTCTTAAATTTGGTACTGAAAATAAGAACAAACGTTCCTTAAATAGGATCTAACATTCTTAAAATACATTCAAACGTTCTTAATCTTTAAATTAATTTCCTTATCCTTCCTTTCCTTATTTCCTTATCATGATCCCTTGTGCTAATTTTCCAAAGTCAATCTATAAGATCAAATAGGGAATACAAATATTTCAATTGTTTTTATCCCATTAAAATCAGTCTAAAATTAAGAAAAAACGTTCTTAAATTGTAGCATTCGGGTTTTTTCCATTTTCGTGTAGGTCTCTTTCTCATTCAATTTAAGTGTCTGCGATTGCTCAACTGGTCAAGTTTGTTGACCTCTCTGCTCCTCTCGACTTAGCGGAGGCAAAGCAAATCAAAAGAAAGTAAAAAGTGCAAATTATGTGTCAGCAGCTGAGCAACTGAGAAATGTCACACAAACAAAGTTATAAAATAAAAACGAAACCAAAATTGTAAGACCAGAGCCAAAGCTCCGGTGCCTTACGCAAATGTCATCGGTAGTATAAAAACAAAGGACATCCCGACCGAATGGAAAGAGCAGGAGAGCATAATGCAAGAAAATAAAATCAGTCAGACAGCCATAAAATTTCTATGACGAAAATTGAAAACAAAGAAAAAATAAGGAAACTTAAAGATTACTCAAAATGCTCGCCATTGAATTAGGGAAATATGAGCTTAAAGTGCTTACAATTTTTTGTCTACAGTTAGTCATCTTTACTACCAATTACAACAGTTTAAAAAAAAATCAATGAAATACGCAATGAAGGAAACCTTTGTTTTCCGGTAAGGTACGTCTTTCTGATTAAGAAAGAAAGCTTAAGGGAAAGCAACAGAAGTGCTTCCGGCGCTCTCCAGTGCTCGTATTGCTGTATTTTTAGATTCTCTTAAAAAACTTAATTTAAAATTTAAAAATTTTTAAATAATATTTTTTTGAAAGATGGTAAGATATCCCACAAAGTTGCATACCAAATATTAAAATACCTCAAACGAGTTTCGAGTGCTGCATAAATTTCAAATCGGAGCTTAATTCTAAAAATATTTTTAATAAATAAACTGTAAGAGATAAAAAATAAATAACAAAAATGGGTCGTTAATTTTTAATCCTCTATCGAAAAAAAAAACAGTTTCGATCATTTCTGATATTTGACCCCAATTTGCCTTTCACGTTTCACATGGATTAATCCCAAAGAAACCAACACTCATAAAAAAAATCGCCATTGATTCAAGAAATTCGCCATTGAATCAAGAAAATCGCCTATGATTTTCATCCAACGGCGACTCGCCATTAATTATAGAAATAATTGTCTTGAATTTACGGTAAGCTTTTCTAAAATCCATTACCATTTTTTCTTAAATTGACGGCAATAAACCTTATAAATAAGAAAAATTTCTTGAATTAAGAAAACTTTTCTGAAAAATACGGCGATTTTTCTAGAAATAAGTACATCTTTTCTAATGCTAAAGGCAGTTTATTTCTAAAAATATGGATTTTTCCCTTCAAATTACGGTGATTTTTCTTAAATCAAGAAACCATTTTCTAAAATTAAAGGCAATTTTTTCTAATTTAAAAAATGCATTTTACTGAAACTTTATTTTTATATTCTCGTTTTACATTTTTATATTTAATAAATTTAATACATGAAAGCTTATTTTATACATATAGTTTTCTAAAAATAAAATTTTGGTTATAAAAACGTATCTTTACCAAACTTATGATATTCAATAGGGGGATATTCTAAATCACTTAATTTAATGAGTTTAATTTCGCAGTTATCAGTTTCTACCTTTTTAAAAAATGTAAGATGTTCAGAGTACTCTGTTCTTTATTTTATACATAAAAAATATACACAGTCATTTTGTGCCACAATTTCTTTGATTTCGAATGCTTTAAAATTAGGTTTAGTTTTATAGACAATATATTTGTTTTTGTACATTATATTTTTAAATTTTACGAAAGAGTATGAAAAAGTATTATCAAGACTTTGCAAATGTGTTCGCAATTGTTCTTCGAAAACGGAATTTGTTGCTAAACATTTTGTTGTACTAAAGACTATTTGATTTTTGTTAAAGTTCTGAAGCCAGTGAGCAAAATGGAAGCTTATTTTTATACCAATGGATAATAAAACATTTCGTCGTGAAGTAATGTTTTTAGCATATGACTTTAAGCTTTTGTGTTTAGCCTCATATGGGAATGTCCATAAATATTTAAAGGGGCCTGACTCTTCAACTACACGATAATAGTGGTTTAGGAAATGGTGCTTAGGCTTTAGGTTATCCTTAAATAAAATGGTGTACTGCCTATTATGATATTGAATCATGTTTTTTAAAGCTGTTACATCGCTGTGTGTGTATTCTGATAAAGTCAATAGATCTATTAATTTAACCAAGTTCTTTACAAAGTGCCAAACATTATCTTCTTCTGGAACTAAATCTCCTATCATCAAAGGAAAATATGATACAAAAGTTAATAGCTCCCTTGCCGAGGCTTTTATGTTAAATTTTTTGATCAAGTTTATCTGAAGTGCTGGGCAAATATTTCCTATTTCTGCATCGCCATACCAAAAATTACTTTTCCTTTCGTTTAAAGTCTCCAAATCAAACATTTTATTGCTAACGAAATATAAAATTATGTGACACATGTCATATTTGAAAATCCCTTCAAAGACATCATGTAATATGTCCACAGAAAAATTCTTAGTAACAGAAAAGTTAATTAGTTTGTTAAAAACGCAATCACTTCTAATTCCGGTCAAGGTACTATCAATATTCTGAAGGTCATTTTGGTAGCTAGTCTCAGATCTACTAAGTTGAACTAAATCTTCAAAAGAAATAGCTGATTCGGACTTCGATATTTTACAGAATCTGCAAAAATAATTCGAATTGAATGATGTAGTAAACCCAAGAACACTGTTTAGTCCTAAATTATCGCCCAAAATAAGACCTAAAATTAAATACACTGTATTTACACTTCCATCCACTGAAATTTGAATTCCCTTATTTTCAAAATCTCTAAACAGTTCAAAAAGTTTGTACAAACATTTTGAATTCCCATAACTTTTAACATCAGCTGACTTAAAGAGACCTGCGCAAAAAATATGATTGAACTGAAGAGGTGCTGTCGGAAACGATAGGTACGCTGCTAATACAGGTGCGCAATGAGGCCCTAAGGGATTATTAACTTCAAAGTCATCAAAGTACAAAAAAAAAGGAAACAGTATTTTATTACTCCCCTGATACTTGACTTTAACCGTTTTCCATAAATTTCCATTGGCAAAATTTGATAATCTGTTTTCTTTCTCTAAAAAATTCAACCTTTTAACAAAGCCTTCAAAAACGTTTGGCAATTCGAAGTACTTAGAAATTTGGAACTCTAGCGGAAAAATAATCCCTTTTGCTTTCCTAGAATCTAAGCTCATGCGGTTCTTTTTTCTCACAATACGAATTGTATTGTCGACAGTTACTACTTGTGGATCCTGATACAAATTTATTTCTTTTAAGTGCTTTATTAAAGCATATTCAGTATTTATTTTTTTAAATGGATTTTCGCAAAAAGTAATAATATTTTTTAAGTCTTCTTTTGCCTTAGCCACTTCGTTGGGCGAGTTAAGTTGCTTTGAAATTTGAACAAGTTTTTCTTGTATAGGCCTTGAAATCATATTTGTTATTAAAGTTTGAATTTTAAAAGATTCATTACGAGGGAGCTTTAAATTAGAACTAGTATTAAGAGTCAAAGAAGTTGATTTAACATAAAGATCATTACAGCTAGGAAAATTATGATAAGTATTCAAATTGAGACTAGACCTGGAAGTACTGGGATACGTGTCAATATTATTCTCTTCCAAATATTGAGGAGATCTAGGAGTACATAATTCGTTTCCTTCAAGGAAATCAGCATTTTCACTTGGCGTGTAAGAACTTAAAATTACATTATTGGTTACATGAATAGTATTTAGTACATGTTTTTTAAAGTTAGATATGTTTGAAAACGATTGTGAACAATTCGGGTAACAACAATAAAGTGTAATATAAGAGTCAAAACAATGAAGTTCTCTTGTATGGAACCAAAATTCGTTTTTTCTTTCAAATGAATCGGAGCATATTTTACATATGAAATTCATTTTGAAAACTTAATGTAAATTATTTCAAATCATTTAAGAATTCGGATAATGATCTACTTTTTAGGTCGGTATCCAAATCAATTTCAAAAAAGAATTTTTGAACAAACGTCCATACGAGCGCACACTCTTCGGGATACTTTAAATTTAAAATGAAAAAAACTTTAAAACATAAGTCTAGAGCGGACCAGATATTTGGTAGCTTATAAAAAACGCCCGAAACATAAACATAAAAGTGTTCCAGATTATTAAGATCACTACCGGTGCAACAAATCAGTGGTTGAAAGCTGGTCTTGTTTCCAAAGCAAGTGTTTACTTCGCCAGAGATGTAAGTCTGCAGTTCTCCAATCGTCGGCTTCCAAACCAAAAATGTGTTCCTCGAATCATCAATGGTGCATTTCTGGTACTTTGATCCGTTAGCTTGCCTTTTTCTCAACGTCGGAACTAACACGGCATGCAACAACAACAGTAAAAGAACATTTTGTGTATCTATAAGAATATTAAAATTAATGAAAAAAATAATAACACAATTCAAATTAAAATTACCTACCTTCAGACTTTACACATAGGTCCTTTAAGATGAGTTTACTTTTTTGCTCTTTTACTTTCAAGTGTAAAAGTGGTACAACTTTTAGCTTGAAATGTTCCCACTTTTTAAATAACAGATCAAATGTTATTTCGTTTTTTAATTTGAAATCGGCCAAGATCTGTTGATGCATACAAAAATGTAAATAAATAAACATTTGAATTTAAAATAAAACTTACTAGCTCGAACCCAAAGGACTGCTTAAGGATCGGTAGTGCATCGAAAATGTTTTCCAAGGAGTTGGCGGTTTCAAAGAAGTTATTCCTCCATTCGTAAGTCTGTGCCCATACTTCAAACACTTTCTCCTTTGGCTCGACGTTGTACTTTAGCCAGCATACATCAACATTTTGCTCAATACTTTCCACAAACTCTTCCTCATGCGAAATTTTAGAAATAATTGGGGAATCTTTATATTTCGATAGAAGATTATAATAATTGTTGTAAATCAAGCCTTTTGGCTTTTTTCCTTTAACTTGTATATAATAGGTATCCTAGAAGCATTTAAAATAAAAAAAGGTACATTTATTTATGTATATTTTTAAATGTATTCAAATATTACCTTAATTTCAGACTCAAATAATAGGACAATTTGTTCGGAAATTTCTTTCAACAGATTTTGTTTTGGTTGTATATTGCTAGCTACCATATGCTCAGCTATTATTTGGCTCAATAGTTTTTTATATTTCGGGCTCAATTGTTTCTCTTTAGCAAAATAGTTCAAAAGAATTTTTCCTTTTGGGCTGTTTAATAGAATTTCGTTTAAATCAATATTATCCTGTGATCGCAATGTTCTCTGAAAAATAGAAATATCAGTACAAATTACAAAATTTCACTGTACGATTTTTAAGCTTATGCGTATGTATGTATATCAGCAACTGAAATCATAACGCCAAGGAAATTATGAGAAAACCTGGATGTTAGGCTAGCTACTTTTCTACAACTATATTTTTACTTATTAGTAAATGATAATCAATATCTAAGTAATCCACTAGCAAGTTAGTTATATTTCTATATTTTTTTATGCCATACGACATGATCAAATATAAAATGTGCGCTAAAGAACATTCCAGAAATGTCTTGGCGTCTGTGCACGTTCATCAGTGTATGTACGAATGCATCGCAATAAGCAAATTAGCGCGAATTTACACACACAAACACACATACATAAGTAAACTCGCGCGCAGACGTAAAATTGCGGGAATGTTCTGCTGCGCAGATCTTTACAACACCTTTGAGGCTTACTTGAGACTGCCATTTCTCCAACTGTGAAAAAAATATAATTGCAGGCCCCACCATGTTTTGTGGAATAATTTTAAGCATCTGATCCCATTTTAGGAATATCAAACTTTCCTCACTTATATTATGCTCTGAAATAAATGTTGGTAAAGCACATGCCAATATACAAACAAAGATACACACATGTACATATGTACTAAGTATATAACGCACTTACCGATAAATATAGATTTGAAGGCTTCACCATTCAACTGCTTTAAAATGTATTCCATTTTGTACACTTTTCGTTTATATTGAACACTTTATAACTTTTGAACATTTGAAGAAGAACCACGAAGAAGCACTGTCACTGTCTTTGCCTTAGTGTGACCGCTCACAGTTTACATATGTTCCAAATTATTCCACTTTTTCTATGGAAAAATAGTATTTCTTGTCTAGAATCAAAGGCGATTTCGCCATTAACTCAAGAAAAAAGTCCAGAAAATATCGCCATTAATCCAAGAAAATATCGCCATTAATCCAAGAAAAAGTTCAACGGTTCTTCTTCTTATTCATTTTAAAAAAAAATTAATGGCGAATTTCCATAAATTTAAGAAAAAATTTCTTGATTCAATGGCGCTTTAAAATCACGGGCGATTTTCTAAAATTAAGGTCGATTTTTTTTCTGAGTGAAGCTATTGATCATTACAAACCACCAGCAAATTAATTTGATGTGCATTTTAAAAGCCTGCGACAACGATGATTTTTTGGCCGTTTACAGCTATTAACTGAGACAACTGGACTTTAACAGAGCTGTAATGCTTGTTTTTACCAACTTAAAAAATTAATATAAAATTGAACCGAAAGAAATTATATCTTTGTTGATTTTTATTACATTCCCTTCTCGGATCTAGAATTTTGTTGGGGGTGGTGATATTAGAAACAATTTTTGTTGCATACTTTTTGAATACTAAAATTCCTTTCATTTATCACCCCCCGTTGATCCGCGCATGCGTTGTAGTTATACCCGTCACTCGGAACGTAAAAGGGCATGTAATAGGTAGAAGGAAGCGTTTCCGAACCTTTAAAATATATATATTCAGGATCAGGATCACTACCAGAGTTCATCTAACCTCGGAAACTAATGGTGTTCAAAACGGCCTTATAACAGTGCATTTACAAACACAATGCCGATGTCACGAGTTTTGACATTTTAATATGTTTTTATGAACTTTTATTAAATTCGTGTATAGAAAATTTATCATTAAAGAAAAGAAATCAACACGTCTTGTAATGATCCACAATGGTTCCTCTTCTTCCGAAGATTTCGCGGTCTTATTTTGGTGAAGATGTCATGTAGGGATCCAAGAGTGTATAACCAAAGAGTATACATTATATGTATGTATGTATACTCTTTGGTATAACTTAAAACAAAATTGTCTTACTCTAATAAATTCGTGGTCTCATATAGTTGAAGATGAATATGGTCTTAAGTGGATAAAACTAACAATTGTGATATCGTGGTCTATATTAGTTCATCTTAATTTGACAACATTTTTTGTTGATTTTGTTTAATAAAAAATCACGATTCCAGATATGTGTAAAAACTTAATATGAAAAAAACGTCATAAAATTAAAATCGGGCGAAAGTCAAAGCTAACTACTTTTGTCGTTTTAATATTTGATTTATGCTCTATACTCAAGAGTAAAAATGTGTAGAATTTCGGATATTCATAGAATACTTTAGTGAAGCTCTCGTGCAACTAACGTTCGCACACATCAGGGACGTGACCTAGTCAAGTTCGCACGGAGAGCACGCACATCTGAGCAGCCGCAAAGGAAGTTGAATGAACGATAGGAACTCTGCTTTCGGGGTCTTAGGTCCGGTATGGACTTTTAGGTGTAAAAAGAAGGTGAGGGGGAAATAAAATCCTCACGCACTTCCCTTGATTTATGACAATATGTATCCTACTGGGACTGGAAACATTTTTATGAATAATGCTGCAACATCTTTGTCTATAAATAGGCCATAAACGGAGGATGCTGCAGGACACACCCATCCGCAAGGAGACATTAATCTCAAGTGTTTAACAATTAACGTGATGGGCCGGGATGGCCGGACTTTTGGGCAACGCCCATCAGCATTTGGTTTTATGACGGCGTAATTAGCGGGAGCTGCTGTCCTGTTTTGTGTATGATTTGTTTTACCCTAAGAGACAGCTAATGGAGTCGAAGACCATAAAAAGGTGACCCACGGCACGCCATATGCCGGCTATTTATTGGGCCAGCTTTTTTGCTGATTGGTTTGACTTTCACTTTGACTTTGGGCGAAAAACGAAGGAAACATGCAATTTCCAATTCAAGTTATCTTTGCCTGGATCTGTGTGCTCTTGGCGAAACAAACTGATGACGAAGGCGATGACAACACGAAGTATCCAATCAATGGACTGTGCTGAGCACAGCGGGAAGTTTTCTGCTCAAAGATTGTATCGACTGCATTATGTAAATTGTGTATACGAACAAAAGCAATTTGCAACTTTAATTGCATTTGGATGGACTGCTGCAAGTTTTCCCCACGCCACCCCAATCAACAATGAAAACTGCCAAGAGTACAGCTGCAAAGTATGCTACAAGTTTTACTCGACCTCAAAAACCCACGCACAAATGTTAACTTAATTATGATCAAGTTTGGACTTTTTATGTGGCCTGATGCTGTGCTGATAACCCTCGGAAACTCGCAATGAAATATCTTTTGCGCAAGCGAACTCAGTGTTATGAGAATTATGGCTTAATTATACCCGTTATTCGTAGAGTAAAAGGGTATATTGTATTCGTGAAAAATTATGTAAGAGGTAGAAGAAGGCGTTTCCGGCCATATAAAGTATATATATTCCTGGTCAGGATCACTAGCGGAGTCGATCTAGCCATGTCCGTCTTATAAATACCTATCGACATTTTTCCAATCGGACCATTCGTAAAAAAGTTATGAGCAAACAATGCAATTCAAGACGTTGCTTTGCTGCACGCATATCCATCTTCATCTCCCTCGCACTTCCTTTAGCTGAGTAACGGGTATCTGACAGTCGAGGTACTCCACTATAGCGTACTCTCTGTTTTTATATATATAAAGTAATTGCACGCAAAAGTTTTGCTAGCTCTGGGTTGAGTTGAGTGCCGTTTGATGGGACATGTGTGCGCCATCTGCGAACTCAAATTTATTTTTGATGGACGAACAAGTTTATGATGATCATTTAATGGCCAGGGGTCATCTTGGCCTGCAAAGTGTGATCTGGCTAACCTAAATCACTCCCATTTCACTGGACTATAAACTTTCCACAACCAGCTCATAGTTTGCAATACCTTAAGCAATTGAAGTGTTGACATTATCCCCATGGCGTGTGCCTATGCAAATGATATATCGTATACGGCACGTGCGGCATGTGTTGATTGCATTTCAGGGGAACAGGAAGAGGCGTTGCGCAGGTT
The DNA here is from genome assembly GCA_035046095.1 of Drosophila pseudotakahashii. Taxonomy (NCBI): domain Eukaryota; kingdom Metazoa; phylum Arthropoda; class Insecta; order Diptera; family Drosophilidae; genus Drosophila; species Drosophila pseudotakahashii. Next base: position 1,219,833 of record JAWNOE010000134.1, on the reverse strand, counting down.
AGATAAATGGACGTGGTTCCAGTAAGCACCCACAACCTGCTACACTGTATACTCCCTCTCTTTTATGGCTTTGGCCAATTTATTTACCTGTCCGAGCATATATTTCTCCTTCTGCGTATTTTCAGCCACAATTTTTTGTTTCGATTTCCGGTTTTTTGGCGGCAGCAAAGGGAAAACAAACAAAAACCAAGAACAAATAACTTTCTAAATAACCTTAACTGAGGGTAAAAGCGCAGTACATTGCATTTATTTCGTTTACCGGCCTGAAATTTGATATTTTGCAAGGACGAAGTGGTGCTGAATTTTGTGGCATCTGGCTATTTTTTTGAAATTTTCAATGCATTTTTCTCATTCTACTTGATTTTTTTGGTGGTGCATTTTTTATGTGCTGCTATTTGGTGAGTTGATTGTCAATAACAACGCTTGACTGACCAAGCTCGCTATCCCACACAATCAACATTCAGATTATTCAGATGTTATCCATACACACAAGAAAAAACTTGGTAAAATCGACTGTTATAATTGTCAAACAGTCCCCAATTAAATAGTTACTTTCACAACAACAAATACACACAATAAGCAAAGACACACACCCATAGCAACAACATTATACACATAACTATTATATAGTTACGTAACTATCTTCATTGCTCAATTTTACCAATCAAATTTATTTGTATGTACAGATGCGGCAACAAAAATAGCACCATTGTGTAGGCAAGTCTTATTTGTGCTATAAAATGGCTATTTGCTGGAGTATTTGCATTCTGTTTTTAAGAGAAAGTAGGTTTATATATCTAGTAACTAAAATAAGGGTGGTTAGGGGAACAATACGGACGGTTTTTATAACTTGGGTTCATTTATGAAAAAAGTAGCAAGATAAAGCGGCAACAAAAATAGCACTATTAAAGATTTTCGAGTTAAAACTTTATTTTTTAAGCCTTTTGGTGTTCTAGCTTTTTTGTTTTATTAAGAATAAGTACTTTTAAATGATTCGATTAAAAAAAATGAATAATATAGTTTCTCAATTGTCCTATGAAACTCTATATTGAGAACAAGAAGGACATTCAAAAAGTTTATTCCTGAAGGCAATGCATAAGCTAAGTTACGTTAAATCGTTGAATTCTCTAAAATAATAATTAGTATTGTGGTTTTCCTACTTCGTGTTATCCTTTTGGGATCTTTTTTTAGGTGACAAAAGATCCCAAAAGGATAACACGAAGTAGGAAAACCACAATGACCCGACCCGACCCCATAACTGCAAAAAACTCAGGTGCATAAATGCACATGGGTCCCATTTAAGCCGCCTATTTAGTTAAACAATTTTTTTTTAATGTTTGTGAGGATTCAAATTGTTAGACAATATGTACATAAACAAAAATAAGGCGGTTGAAGTATAAAACAAAAATCTTTTAAGACTCCAAAGCATGGTTCAATTTGAAGAACGTGTCTTAAAAAAGGTGCACAACAAGGGGGATTTCCACTTTGTGGTCTGGCGGCTGAAAATTACTGTTGTTTGGATGAAAAAGCATTAAATTTGACTTCAGACAACCAACAAGTATAAAATATAACCACCACATTTGAAAAGAATAAACAAAGTTGATCTAGTATCATGGTATGGACATGTTTCTCGTACTATGCACTCATAAAAAAAAATCGAAGAATTTCCATTAAATCAAGGAAATTCTTTCTTGAATTTTTGCCAAAGGCGACCTCACCTTTGTTTTAGGAAATGTTTTTTTTGAAAGGCACCTTTAAAACCAGAAAAAATATTTCTTGAAACAAGAAATTAAATTTCTTAAAACAAGAAAGGGTATTTTGGAAAGCCACCATTAAAAGAAGAAAAAATATTTCTTGAAACAAGAAAGGCGATTCTAGTTTCAAAGGTGGTTTCTTTCTTGTTTCAAGAAATTAAACTTCTTAAAACAAGAAATGGTTTTTTAAAAAGGCACCTTTCAAACAAGGAAAAATATTTCTTAAAACAAGAAAATAAATTCTTGTTTTACAGGTGGATTCTTTCTTGTTAAAAAATTTAAAATTTCCTTTCAAGAAATTTTATTTGTTGATTTAAGAAATAATATTTCTTGAATGGAAGTTTTACATTAACCCTGAAATATAAAATAAAATGTAACTTCGTTTTTTTTTTGATATTGCATATTTTATTTAATTACAATTTGAAACATTTAACACTTAACATTTAACCATTTTTAATTATCAAATTTTTGCATATTAGCATATAAGTTTTTATTGGTGGTGTATTTAATTCACATAATTTAACTATTGTATACCCCATGGCCTTTTGAACTTCATATGACATAAGGTGATCACAAAACTCAGTATCTAGTTACAGGCATAAAAACCATTTTCTTCGCGTTCCTTCATCTGGAAAATAAAAAGAGTTATTGGGATATAAAATATTTATTTTTAGATACACAACATTTTTTGAAATAATGTAATGTTAATAATAGCCAAAATACAAACACGATGGTCAAAAGACCGAGAGAGAGAGGCAAGGCAGATAGAACTCGAAGATGGGGGTTGAAAATCGAAGTTCAGAGAGAGAGAGACACGGGAGAGACACGTACGAGCGAAGGAAGACCGAATGTAAGCAGGCCAGATCATGACCGTGTGAAGAAGTAGTAGAGAGAAACGTCGGTCAAGAGAGCGAGAGAGAGGAGCAAAAGATAGAAGGGTTGAAAATCGGCTTTCAGATCGGGTGAATCGCGTACCTGCATACATATTTACATGCCTAAGTATGTCAAACAAATACAACATATTTTTCTTTTTGATAGACTTACCTTAGAAGGTTTTAAAACAAAATTACAGCTTACATATATTGGCAGATGCAACTGCTCTCACTGCAGGTATTTTAGAGATTTCTCCGACATGTTTCACTCTGAAAAATAAATATAATGCAAGTAATAAGGCGAAGTTATTATAGAACTCTACATCTAAAAATAGATGTACAAATGTATGTATGTACGTAGCTTTTAGCTAGAAAACAATTCAACTAAGTTTGTGTAAAACTTGGTTAAGAGATTTCGAATTTTTCCTTTAATTAGATACATATAATTGTATGCGCGCTATACAAAAAATTATATATGTACATACCTTTGAATAATTGGAAATGGCTTCACTTTTTATCCGCTTGAAAATCACGTCCATCACTTACGAATCTTTTTTCACAACTGACGCTCGGATGATCAGAGAAGTTAGTAGCCGGGTAGTAGTCGGGCCGAGTAGGCCCTTCGTCCTACTTCGTTTTTTTCTGTCGTCAACATTCGGTATCCGAAGGAAGTCAATGGCTACTTTCTTATATTCAAGGGACATTTCTTTCACATATTCAAAGGCGATTTCGCCATTAAATACGTAGAAAATGTTTTGGCTGCGACGGCAAAACAAACATATGAGATTTTCATTTTTCTATTTTCAAGAAAAATTATTTCTTGGATTTTTTCCATCAAGAAAGGTTTTCTATATTTAAAGGCAAATTTTCTAATTACAAGAAATTTTTTTTCCATTTTCAAGGGTAAGCCGATTCAATGGCGAGATTTCTAAAATTGAGAAATAAATTTTTATGAGTGTGGTGATGGTTCAATATCATAAAGTAAACCCATAAATGATTAACATGTTCACGTTGATAACTCATAAATGATGATGCTTTTTTTATTATTTATTCTTGGACGTTGATGCACTATGGTCAGTACAAACAAGTGGCCCTTACGACACCAAGCAAAGCTTGTTACGCGCGGAGCCCTAAACCGTTTTGAGCAAGTAAGCGGAATCGCGGACATGGAGAAAATACGATCTAACAAAATACATGCTTACAAAGAATTTATAAATTGTTTGAAGACAGAAAATACATAAGTTTGTTATAATTAGTAGCATTGAGGGTATCAAACAGTAAGACGTGGCACAGTGAATTATAGTCGTCACACAGAACACGAAAAGGATCATGCAGGGCATAATTAGATCTACATATTGGCAGGGACAACGGACGAAAACGGCGAACTGTTCTACAGGGTACATTCCAGTTAAGTGAACTAAGAAGGGAAGGGGAGTCGACATCACCATTAATAAGTTTATGTAAGAACATAACTCCATAACACTTTCTACGGTGGTAGAGGGTTGGTAAGTCGAGCAAGCGCAACCTCGCAAGATAAGAGGGCAGTCGACTACCTGTGTCCCAGTGTAAACCCCTCAGAGCAAATAAAAGGAATGGTTTTTGGACAGACTCTAACATATTTTGGTAACAGCTAATTTGAGGAGACCATATACAAGAGCAATATTCCATAGACGGACGAACAAGAGAAACATACAAAAGCTTTGTTGTGTAAGAATCATCGAACTCCCTTGACCAACGTTTCATAAATGCAAGAAGACTTCTGGCTTTATTAGATATAGTAGATATATGGTCTTTAAAACTAAGTTTATGATCAAATAAAACGCCAAGATCCTGAACTGATAAAATTCGTCCAAGGGCGTTATTTCCAATAGAATAAGAAAACAGAGATGGATTACAAACGATAAAAGGTCATAAAGTTACATTTGGAATAGTTTAAATTTAACATGTTAATCATGCACCACGTATACAAACAGTCAAGATCTAATTGAAGGTCATTAAATGAGCTAGGTAAACACATGGACAAACAAAGCTTGACATCATCTGCATACGTTAATACGGTAGACGATTTTATAACATTAGGTAGATCATTAATTATTAAGCCAAAGAGTAAAGGACCCAGGTGGCTACCTTGTGGCACTCCAGAAGTACGATTAATTATTTTGGAAATTCTATTGTTAAAACAGACCATTTGAGTTCTATTAGAAAGGTAGGAAAGTATCCAGTCAAGTAGGTTTGGAGGAAACCCTAAACGGGACAGTTTAAAAATAAGAAGTTTATGGTTCACAGAATCAAAAACTTTAGAAAAATCAGTATAAATCACATCAGTTTGATGATGTGTCAGGAAGGCTTTAGTAATTAAAGATGTAAATTCTAGTAGGTTTGTAGAAGTAGAGCGACGTCTAGTAAAGCCATGTTGACACGGAGAAATAATAGACCGGCAATGATGCTGCAACTGACAGGTAATAATTTTTTCGAAAAGTTTAGGAATTGCACTGAGTTTTGCAATACCCCGATAATTTGAGATATCTGACTTGTTCCCTTTTTTAAACAATGGAACAATAAACGATTCCTTCCATATGGATGGAAATCTTCCTTGACTTAGCGACAAATTAAATATTAATGTTAAGGGAAAAGCTAGATAGGACGAACAATTCCTCAGTATACAACTTGGTATTTTGTCGAACCCGGTGAAAAAGAGAGCTTAAGAGTATCAAGACACTGAAGAACATCAGATACATTAATCACTGGTTTGAAGATAGAGTTCAGATGAGGTAGTGGGTATGGATAATCATTATCAATAACACCATTGCATTCCGTATAAGTCGATTGAAAAAAATCAGCAAATAGGTTGGAAATATCATCGTCATCAGATGCTATATTATTATTAAGAAAAAGAGAATGAGGGTAGCAATTAGATTTCCGCTTAGAATTGACGAAAGATAAAAAAGTTTAGGATTACTTTTGAAATCATGCTTACAACGAGACAGGTAATTTTGATAACAGTCTGAATTGTGCTGGACAAATTCCTCCTTAGCAGAACTATATTTGGCCCAGTCCGTCAGCAAGCCAGAAATTTTGAACCGTTTAAAAAGTCTGTTTTTTTTATTTTTTAGATAGGATAGTTGACGAGTAAACCATGGAGAGCTATACGAATTCTTCAAGGAGGAAAGAGGGACATGTACATCAAATAGACGATAAAGGACTTTATAAAAATACCCAACTGCATCATCAACAGGAAGGTCAACAAGATAGGACCAATTAATTGTCGATAAAGATTCAACTAGTTTAGCATAGTCAGTCTTTTTAAAACACAAACTAGGATGTACGTTTATTGCAGTCCTGGGAGCATTAAAAAATCCGTTTATACAGAGCTGAAGGGTAGGATGATGATAATCTTCAGGTAGAGATAGTGGCGGAATTCGACTAACTTCAACATAGATACCATCAAAGACGAAGATTAAGTCAAGGAGACGACCAATATGATTGGGAATCCAGTTAACTTGCTGCAAGGATAGTTCAACAAGACCATCAACAAAGTCATGTTGCATCCTAGTAATCATTGCCAATGAGTCATTACTCTCCAACCAAGAAATATTGGGAAGATTAAAGTCACCGAGCACAATGAGTTGGTCAGTTTCAGCAAGCAACAAGGAGATAGACTGTATGGCAGACAGGTGCAATATATACACGTTAAATTCGGAGTTAGGGGGTATATAGGAGCAAGTAAAAAAAATTTTATTTTTTGGGAAAGATAATTTTACACAAATAAATTTAATACCTGATGAACCAGAAATATTAACAAGCTCGGAGGTTAAATCGGATTTGACACCAATAAGAACGCCTCCACCTCGACGGGTATGACGATCATTCCGATAAACAAAAAAGTTATTTGACAAAATCTCACTATCGTGTACAGATGGGTTAAGCCAGGTCTCAGTGAATACAATAACATTGGCTTCAAAAATTGAGCTGTTTTTATAAAGCGTTGAGAGTTTACTAAGAAGCCCCCGGACATTTTGATAGTGGATTATGAAATTTAGTTTTTTGAATTTGAAGCAGAGCTGGGCGCCGAGCTGGGCGCCCAAAATTAATTTATTTTGAAAGCTTTACCACGACTATAATCTTAAACAAATCAGAAAGAGAGTATTTTAACGTTTCAAGACGAACAAGCTAAATGATATACATATAATGGATTTCATAATGTTATAGAAAAGCCATATCCCAGAGAAGAAGAGAATGTAATAAAAGTCAACAAAGATATATTTTTTTTCCTATTAATTTCCATTTAATTTTCCGACCGTTCCTATGGCAGCTATATGATATAGTCATCCGATTTTTTAGAAATTTTATTCGAAACTCAGAAATATTTAAAAAATAGTATTCCCAAAAGTAGAAGGTTATATTTCAAAAAACACCAAAGCTAGATTTTTTTTACGTTTTTTTTTCGGTCCTTCTTATGGGAGCTATAAGATATAGTTGTCCGATCCGGTCGGTTCCGACATATACACTACCTGCAATAGAAATAAGACTTTTGGGAAAGTTTGAGCCCGATAGCTTTAAAACTGAGAGACTAGTTTGCGTAGAAACAGACAGACAGACGGACGGACAGACGGACATGGCTGTATCGACTCGTACAGTGATTATTTTACCCTAAGATATACATAATTAAATATTCCAACAAACAAAGTTTAGAAATCTCAATTTTTAAGCTTTTTCCAAAAATAGTGCTATTTTTGTTGCCGCCTAATTTTGCTTCTTCTTAGATAAATGTACCCAAGGTTTAAAAACAGTGCGAATTGTGGTCGTAACCACCCTTATTTTAGTTACTAGATATGCAACCCATGAGTTACATGAAAACAAAATGCAAATATTTAAAAAAATGGCCATTTTATAGCACAAATAAGAATGCCCAATCAATGGTCCTTTTTTTTGCCGCAGGTATATGCATCTATACGTGCACATGTGCTTTACCTTTTTTACACGTTGGGCTGTTGTTGTTTGATGGAAATTTGCTGAACTAAAATCATTGTCTTTACTAGTAGGTCTTGAAAATACAAAAATTTTATTTTCCCAATTTCGACCCATAAAATTTGTTTAGTTTTAAAAGTCTTTCAAAAAAATACTTTGTTATACCCTTGCAGAGGGTATTATGATTTCAGTCAGAAGTTTGCAACGCAGTGAAGGAGAAGTTTCCGACCCCATCAAGTATATATATTCTTGATCAGCATCACTAGACGAGTCGATCTAGCCATGTCCGTCTGTCCGTCTGTCCGTCCGTCTGTCCGTCCGTTTCTACGCAAACTAGTCCCTCAGTTTTGAAGCTATCGGGCTCAAACTTTCCCAAAAGTCTTCTTCCTATTGCAGGTAGTATATATGTCGGAACCGACCGGATCGGGCCACTATATCTTATAGCTCCCATAGGAAGGATCGAAAAAAAAAACGTAAAAAAATTCTAGCTTTGGTGTTTTTTGAAATATAACCTTAACCTTTTGGGAATACTATTTTTATAATATTTCTGAATTTCGAATAAAATTTTGAAAAAATCGGTAGCTGCCATAGGAACGGTCGAAAAATTAGATGAAAATTAATAGGAAAAAAATTATATCTCTCTTGACTTATATTACATTCTCTTCTCCTCTAGGCTATGGCTTTTCTTTAACATTTTAAAATTTCGTATTAAATTTAAAAAAAATTCGGACGGCTATATTATATACATAGCTGCCATAGGAAGGATCAAAAATTAATGCCAAAATAATACGAAAGCAGCTCAAATTTGGTTTGTTTTAACATATTCGCAAGTTAATTTAAATTTAATGTTTTTGTAAATGAATAGGAATGATCTGCAAGGGTATATAAGCTTCGGCTGGCCGAAGATTGCTGCCTTTCTTGTTTTAAATTTAATTTTTTTTATATTTTTCTGAAAGATATTAAGCTATCCCACAAAGTTGCATACCAAATATTAAAATAAATCAATCGAGTCTCAAGTGCTGCATGATTTTCAAAAACGGAGCTTTATTCCAAAAATATCGTTAAAAATAAATGGTAAGCGATTAAAAAAAAAAAAAAAAAACGGGTCGTCGTGTTTCAATCTTCTATCGAAAAAAAGTCTAGAATTTGTCTGATACTTCACCCCAAATTGCCTGTCACGTTTCACATGGAATGAAATCGTAGAGTAAAAGGGTAAATTGTATTCCGGGATAAGTATGTAACAGGTAAAACATGAGAACGAAAAAATCAAGAACGAATCTTCTTGATTTCAGTATTTGTTCTTCTCACTTTTTTGAGCACAAGTGTTCTTGGAATCAAGAGTAAAGTGCGATGGATTTGGGTTTTAAATACTACATCATTCTTGATTTCGTTAATTAAGCATGAACAGTCTTAAAATTGTCCCCAACTTCGTCTAAGAGATGAAAAAAAAATTGAGAGAGATTAAAAATGAGAAAGATTTTTTCGGCAATCTTCCGAAGTACACTTCGGAGCTCGTAAAATGCTCATTTTACTTATTCCCTTTCGCCTCAGACAGTGCCATTGGCGGATCCAGGATTTTGTTGTGGGGGTGATATCAGAACAATTTTTTTGTTGCATACTTTTTGAATACCAAAATTCCTTTCATTTTTCACTCGAGTGGGGGGTGATATATCACCCATATCACCCATGGGTAAGGCGTCTGCTTCTGATGCGAGAGGACCCCGGTTCGAAAACCGGATAAGTCAGAGTAAGTAAAAAATTTTTACAATGCAAATTTAACATTTCCTTAACAGTTAAAGATTAAAATTGTATTTAAAAGTTATTATGTTACTCATTTTTAAATAGAAAAACAATTTTTAACGTCGTACCTCCGAGCACACAATAGTACCTGAGCCTAGCAGTTGTCCCCTGAGCCATGCCCACACTATTTTCTTACTTGGCAGAATGTTTTCTGTAAGTTCAAACAAGTTCAAACGAAAAAAATGAAAAAATCCGAGAAAGATTTACTCTTGAAAACAAGAGCGCTTACTCTTAGAAACGGGAACGCCTATGCCTAAATCAGAGAATTAGTCTTCTTAAAACCAAGAACACTTTTACTGAAATTAAAAATACGTATTTTCAAAAAAGTATTCTCAAACAAAGAACACTTCTTCTTGATTTTAGTAAAACCGTTCTTGGCTCACTTTTGAGCACGGAAATACTAAAATCAAGAACGTTGAGATCGTTTTTTTACCCTTGCAGAGGGTATTATGATTTCAGTCAGAAGTTTGTAACGCAGTGAAGGAGACCTCATAAAGTATATTTATTCTTGATCAGCATGAATAGGCGAGTCGATCTAGCCATGTCCGTCTGTCCGTCCGTCTATCTGCCTCAAACTTTCCCAAAAGTCTTCTTTCTATTGCAGGTAGTATATATGTCGGAACCGAACGGATCGGACAACTATAATTTATAGCTCCCATAGGAAGGATCGAAAAAAAATTCTAGCTTTGGTGTTTTTTTTAAATATAACCTTCTACTTTTGGAAATACTATTTTTTAAATATTTCTGAATTTCGAACAAAATTTTTAAAAAATTAGTGACGATCGTAAAAAAAAAATTATTACACTCGTCATCAAATACACTTTCTAAAATTTTCTCATTCGGCACGCTGCAATTGAAAATGTCTGTGAAGAGGAAGACGAATAGTTTGCTGGGGCGGGCCGAATGAGAAAATTTTAGAAAATGTATTTGATGACGAGTGTAATAATTTTTCGTCACAAATGTTGATATCAAAACTTTTGTATGTTGAAGGTGCGATCGTCACTAGTTTTTTACCTTGTTAAGAGGTGTTTTTATTTGATATTACCTAGCTGCCATAGAAAGGACAAAAAAATTAATGCCAAAGTAATACGAAAACCGCTAAAATTTGGATTGTTGTTATATATACGTAAATTAATTTAAATTTAATGTTTTTGTAAATGTATAGCAATGATCTGCAAGGGTACATAAGCTTCGAAGCTAGCTTTTTTTTCTTGTTTTTTCTGGGTGTCTTGTCATAAAAATAATCAAAATATGCTACAATTTTTTAGTTTAGCTAAGGATCAAACTAATCAGAAACTAATATTGGGGCAAAATCATGTGGAAATATGTTTTATTCAAGTTTACAAGTTTTTGGCTTGGTGGACTTTTTCGTAGAAGTGCCCATATATACTTTATATTGTCCTTTTAGCTGTTACATACTTTTGCACGAATACAATATACCCTTTTACTCTACGCGCAATTGGAATAAAAAGTGGTTTCGAGCAAAACGCGTTCGAAATTCCAAGTTTTCCGTCCATCTCTCTGCCGCGCTCTTTTTATCAGAGCTATATTTTTTTAACGGCATGAAATAAAGATAAATTCTTTAACCACATATTTAACTCATGTAATATAAAGTTACGATTTAATACAGAAAAAAGTTTTTCAAAATGGCTTAAAAATTAAATAATTAATAGTTTTGACCGCCGTTGCTTAGGATGAATAGGTGTAGAAAATCGCACTTACACCAGCAACTACGACGGAACGCGCCGCAATTTAAATTTTGAGTCAAGCGCATGAATATTAAAATGCATAAAATAAAAAAGCACAAATGCAAATATGAGCAAGAAGAGCACTCATCTGTGTTCGCATGAGAGTGCCTTGCACAAAAGCATGTGTGTGAATGCAGCAGACAGTTGGCGTTAAATATGCACTTTTCCCATAGTCATCCTCCAATGGGAGCGTGTACATACGAGCTAGGAAAATGCAGAGAAATTACCCGCACAAGAGCCCTGTTTTCAGTTGCTATTGCTTAAAAAAGGGAAAATGCTTGAAAGAAATCAATAACAGAGGTTTGCCCCACGGTTTTTAAGTTTAAACCGAACAGCTGCAGCTGCTTATCACACAGACACACCCGATTCGGTTATCTTTGCTCAGCAGTTATGACATTTTGTTATTGCTCGCGGAGAACTATGCAAATTGCCTGCAACTTCAACCACACAACTTTGTCTTGAACGCGGCACTGACGGAATGGAAACAAAAGGAAAATCTCGGCCGGAGTGCATATGGCTAAGGCTCAAGCTAAGGAATCGCAGGATACGGTCCTAGCCTGCGCCTCCATTTTTGTCTTCGTCCTTCCAGTTTCCACTGCGCTCCGTAATTGCACAATTTTGCACTTGGGCAAACATGAACTTGAAGAAAAAACTTCGAGTCACGCCTCCACCTGCATAAAAGTTGCGTGTAGCACCTTAAAAAAATATTTTAAACAAGAAAAAAAGCTAGCTTCGGCCAGCCGAAGCTTATGTACCCTTGCAGATCATTCCTATTCATTTACAAAAACATTACATTTAAATTAACTTGCGTATATGTTACAATAATCCAAATTTTAGCTGATTTCGTATTACTTTGGCATTAATTTTCGATCCTTCCTATGGCAGCTATATAATATAGCCGTCCGAATTTTGTTAAATTTTACTCGAAATTTTGAAATGGTAAAGAAATGCCATATCCCAGAGGAGAAGACAATGTAATAAAAATCAACAAAGATATAATTTTTTTCCTATTAATTTCCATATAATTTTCCGACCATTCCTATGGCAGCTATATGATATAGTCATCCGATTTTTAAAAAATTTTATTCGAAATTCAGAAATATTTAAAAAATATTATTCCCAAAAGTAGAAGGTAATATTTCAAAAAACACCAAAGCTAGAATTTTTTGTAAGGTTTCTTTTTTTGATTCTTCCTATGGGAGCTATAAGATATAGTTGTCCGATCCGGTCGGTTCCGACATATATACTACCTGCAATAGACTAAGACTTAAGACTTTTGGGAAAGTTTGAGCCCGATAGCTTTAAAACTGAGAGACTAGTTTGCGTAGAAACAGACAGACAGACGGACGGACAGACGGACATGGCTAGATCGACTCGCCTTGTCATGCTGATCAAGAATTAATATACTTTATGGGGTAGAAAACGTCTCCTTCACTGCGTTGCAAACTTCTGACTGAAATCATAATACCCTCTGCAAGGGTATAAAAAGTAAAAGGATTGCATACACCGACTTAAATAAAATCAATCGCTGTAAGTGAAAGAATGTTGAAAGTGTATACTTACAAAAATATGAGAATGAAACAACCGAAGATCGACCTTCTTGGTGTTAGTATTTGAGTCAAAATCTCCCAAGTGGGCCACCCCTGTTCCGAAGGACCGATTTTCATCGAAATTGTTGGCTTTTTCTGTTCACAACGACAAAATAAGAACTTAATTTAATCATCATCAATAGAAAGAAGACTTTTATGAAAGTTTCATCGCGATTGCTTTAATACTGAGAGACTAGTTTGCATAGAATCAGACAGACGGACATGGCTAGATGGTCTCCGCTATTGGTGGTGATCAAGAATATATATACTTTATGTGGTCGGAAACGTCTCCTTCATTGCGTTGTCTTCATCGACTCGGCTAGTGATCCTGATTAAGAATACATATACTTTATAGGGTCGAAAACGCTTCCTTCTTCTACATTTTTCTTAACTTTTATATTTATATATTTCTGAAAAATATAAATTTTTTCTGAACTTTTTGAAAATCGACTGATGTCGACTACAAGTCGATAGTATGCTTTGCGATTATTCAGTCGATTTTCAATCGACTTCTATCGACTTTTTTCAATGAAGTACCATTTGGGGAAGTTTCGAATAATTTATGGTACATTTAAATATTTCTGTGCTGATATTCGTCCAACAAATATAAGGGAATTTTTCTACCCTTTTTATACCCGTTAATCGTAGAGAAAAAGGGTATATTGTTTTCGTGCAAAAGTATGTAACAGCTAGAAGGAAGCATTTCCGGTCGGGGCACCCGACTACAGCGTTCTCTTTAGCTTACTATTATATTAGTCAATTTTACCAATCGTTATAAACATAGAGATATTTGTAGACTGTATCTAACAAGAGTGGTTAACTGAAACCAAAATGGGATTTGGGTAGGTTCCCTGCTTTCAATTATACGTGATAATGGTTTAACTGTTTGATTTTAATAGCCTCAAGATTTTAACTTTCAACCAAATTGTGAATAGTTTTAATAGAATTTGCAACGGCAGTTTCGAAAATCTGATTTTTGTGGATTCTGGGCCAGTTTGATCTCATCTTGCTCCACATGGGTCTTGGCCCCCTCAGGAGGCACATCTAGTCTATTAAATTCAGCCATGAAGCTGCAGTGCTTTCGCGCTTCTCTGGGACAAGGACACTTGTCCACATAGGCACCGGCAACTCTGGCATTGAATTCCTGCTCGGTGGTCGGAGGTTTGAGTATGTAGCTATTGGGATCACAGGCCATAACGCGCCAATTGGGATGTGGAGCCAGGTAATCTATACCTCTTTCCAGAATCTCCTTAGCTAATCTCTTGCAAGCAATTGGATTATCAACAGCGGCCATCAGACGACTGTCGAACCGTTTCTCTTCCTCCGCCTGGATACGCTTCATCTCTGTGATCTGTGCATCCAAATCCGCCTTATATCGGATCTGACGGCACACAATCATTTGATGAGTGACCTCCGGATGAACAAATCGGTTCTCCATCATTTTGTTCTCCCGAAGCTCAGCATCAGAGCGGATTCTGCGCTCGTAATCCTCGCAGACCTGCTTCCGGAGAATCTCGTAGCATTTCTCCGCAGCCTCCCGTTTGACCCGAACCCGCTCGGTGATGTTGAGCTTGGTGCACATGTCCAGCTGGTAGAGGTCAGCGGTGCGCTCGTCCATCATCTTCTCGATTCCCAGTTCAAGCGATTGCATGCGACGGAGGTAGGCCAGGTATTCCAAAGTAGCTCGGTTAAGATCCTTCTTTAACTGAGCAATCCTGGCACGAGCTTCCACTTCCAGACGTTGGGTTTCCCGGCAGAAGGCCAGGTGGTCGGCCTTGTCCGCCTCCCACTCCGCCAGACGGGCGCACCTCTTCCGCTCGATCTCCTTGAGCAGCTCGGCCTGGTAAGCCAGCTGATTCACTGGAGCGGGCTGGTGCTCCTTCTCAAACTCCTCCAGGCGGATTTCCTCCAGCAGGACGTTCAGGACCCGCTCCTCCTCGTCCCTCTGCGCCTCCAGCTCCTTTCGTTTCTCCTCGTGTTCAGCTACTTGGATAGCAAGGACATGGTTCACCTGCTCCTGCATCTGATGCCGTCTCAGATTCTCCTCCGCCTGGTTACGGTCGAACTGGGCCCATCTGCGTCGATTTAGCTCCAGCCAATATTGATCCTGCTGGCACTCCCGCCGCTTCTTCCGCTGATTTTCCAGAATTTGCTCCTCCTGGACAATCTTTGTCTCCACAAGATCTTGCTGCCGCATAGCCTCCCGAATTTCGTAGCAGTCGAGCATGACCTGCTGGATGTGCTTCTCCTCGAGGAACTTCTTCTGCTGCTTGGCGACTTGCTCCTTAATGGCGTGCAGGTGCTCCTTCCGCTCCTTGATGTCCTGGTCGATCCGGGACTTCACCGTGTTTGAGAACTCCTCCTCGTAGCGCTTGTCCTCCTCATCCAGCATTTTTTTCAGCCTCTGGCTGCGTTCATGGAGCTCCGCGGCGGCCACCTGCTTCGCCTTGGTCACCAAAAGGCCGATCTGCGTGTGCAGACTTTTACGGTCCGTCCGCGTGATGAAGTTGAAGTGGTCCGCACCGCGTCCGGAGTTCTGCATCTTAGCGGGACTATCCAAATTAACAAATTAAAATATGTATACAAGGAAGGTAGTGCAAATGCTCCAATAATTTCTAAGGTGTATGTAGACTCTGTTCCGAAGGTTTTTAGTGACGGGAAATTCAAGACGATAAGATGTCAGATCCCCATTTTGAATTATGATCAGGGAGCAAAAATAACTGTTATTTTCAGAGACCGTAACAGTTATAAGTTTTATTACTACAAATTATTTTGAACGGTTATTTTAAATCTTTATTGTAAAATTTTTAAAATAATTAAACTGTGCAACATTTTTTGTGCTTTTTAAATTTACCTTGATGGATGCTATATTTTTGGATTCGTTACGAATTCCCAAGTTAAACTGCGTTTTCCAAAAAGTTCCCCGACGCAAGGATTCTTAGCAAAAGGAAAAATGCTGAAATTGGCCAACTTTCCAGAGATCTCAGAGGCAAACGGATGCATGGTTTGATTCGATGTTAACATCAAACTTTTAAAAACACAGGGCGGCAACACTACTACTATTTTGACCGCAGCTGTATACTTTTATGTTTTTTGACTATGTTTTCTAGATTTTGTTTCTGCCTTAAAAAAAATCCTAAAATTATTCTAAGTATGGGGTTTGAAAGATAAAGAAGGTATCTTTTAAAAAACTTATAACCCTTGCAGATTATTCCAACTATATTAAATTACAAAAAAAAAAAATAATATTCATTTTTTTAAGCTAGAGAATTTGTTTGTAACTGTCTAAAATTGTTACCACTGTAGGAAGAACTACTAATAGACTTTATAATTTGATTTTAAAGTAAATAATGCGAACTGATAATACTAAAATGTTGCAGAGTTGCCATGACTTTTAGTAAAACAAGAGAGAACGCTATAGTCGGGTGCCCCGACTATCAGATACCCGTTACTCAGCTAAGGGAGTGCGAGGGAGATAGATATATTAAAACTTTGATCGGTCATAGCTTTTTAACGAATGGTCCGATTTAAAAAATTTCATCTACATTTCGATAGGTTTTGATAATCACAATAAAACTGCATTTTTACATTTCCAAAATCTTTAAAGGTGTGGGCGCCAGACACCTTTCAAAAAATGAGGGGGCGGTTAGAGGTGGCACCTTTTTGAAATAAACTTGCGCTGCGTAGGAACTCCAAGAATATGCATGCAAAATGCCAATCCTCTAGCTTTTATAGTTTCCGAGATCTCAGCGTTCATACGGACGGACAGACAGACGGACAGACGGACATGGCTAGTTCGACTCGGCTAGTGGTCCTGATCAAGAATATATATACTTTATAGGGTCGGAAAAGCTTCCTTCTCCCTGTTACATACTTTTGCACGAATACAATATACCCTTTTACTCTACGAGTAACGGGTATAATCAGGGGACAACTCTGGTTTTCAACGATTGAATTGCTGAAATTTCTAAAAGTGTACTTAGTATGGAACAGCTGATTAACAGCTGACCATAATTCAACAATTCAGCAATTCAGCAGCCTCGGTGCTGTTGAAATGTCTTTTGAATCGTTGAAAACCAGAGCACTATGGGGCATTTGACCCGTTTTTTTGGCATAAATGTGTTCTTTTACAAGTATTCAAATTTTTGAAACATTAATGGAAACGTATTAAGAATAGATCAAAATAAAATGTTACGTACCGCAAATGATAAGTTAACAGTCCAATGTTAAAATAACAGCTGTTAAAATCAGGCGCAGCAAGCGAACACACGTGTTTACATTTTGCTTGATTTTGCTGTGCATATTAAAAAATAATATCTCTTCAACGACAAGACGTAAAATTTGAAATGGATATTCATTAACAATGTCCTTACTATGTGTTAATACTACTTTGTTGCTTATTTCGTTAGTGTATTTGTAGCAATGGCTTCATATACCAAGTAGTCTCTCTCAATAGGTTTGGAAAATGAAAGTTCTACTTTGAATAGAGATTAGAAAAAATGTTTAAATTTTTTGAGCCTGTGGGTTGAACCATTTTAAAGAGGGGTCAATTCTCAATTCGGAAAATCCAGTCTTAATGTGCACTTTTTGCGACTTCTCGAGAAATTCTATTTTTACGGCACTGCCAAAAATGGTAAAAATAGAACTTTATTTGTCTTTTTCTTGCTTGGTAAGATGGAATGTTAAATAAATTTAATGAAATTGTCTTCTCCATGGCATTATATTTGATTAGAAAACATTCCGCGTCCTATTTTCCAGTATCCAGTATTTGTCATACAAATAGATGGGATTTCAAAGGAACAAATTGATATCTCTTCAAAGAAAAGAGATATTAAGAAAAATGTTTTTGGTTTGTTAAAAATGTTTTTTAATTATTAGAAATCATAAAAAAAAAAAATTTAATAAATTGTTTATAGTGTATAATGTTTTCTTAAAAATATGTATTTAAATATTATAAACTTATTTCAAAAAACCAAACTCAATAAAATTGCTTTGCTTTGGTTTGTAATGATTAATTAATGCCAAAAAACAGGTCAAATGCCCCATAGTGCAGAGTAGTCACCTTTTTTTACTAAAAGTCATGGCAACTCTGCAACATTTTAGTATTATCAGTTCGCATTATTTACTTAAAATCAAATTATAAAGTGTGTTAAAAGTTCTTCTTACCGTGGTACCAATTTTAGACAGTAACAAACAACAATAAATCGAATTTTATATTTTTAAAGATCCGTGAAACTTTTCAACAAAAAACAGCTGTTTGCAAATTCAGCAAGAACCATTTTGGGTCGTTCCCTTAATTGCTGAAATTTTCTGTTGAATTTTGAACAATTCAACAGTTTAGGAAAGACGTAGAATATTTAAATTATGAAAGAATTTTTTTAATGATTAAGAACGTGGAACAGCGCACTCAACGCCAAAAACAACAAGACGAAGCCCGTAAAAAAATTCAGAGAGAGCAAGACAAACGTCGTCTTTCTTTGGCCCGCAACAATGCTTACTTCTCTTTTACGAATAATACTCTAGAACCGAAAGTGCTAAAAAATGCAAGTTTACTGACCGCCGAAAACCAGAGAGCTAGTTCTTGCTCTCCCGCCCTGCTTCTCAACGCTCAAACGCCATGGAGTGAGCAATGCAAAACTCCAACCGAGCTTCAGCCACCTGGTGCAACATCAACAGCAACAACGGCCTCTGCCGCCAACATTGCAATAACGACTCCACTCTCTTCTTCTGCAGCGGGTAAAGCAACAACACTATTAAGTGCAAAAATCGGGTCAATCAGCAAAAACAAAGCTACGGTTGAAGAAATGACAAATCCGCAAGCGGGTTCGGCCATGCAGACAGGCATGGATCGCTACATAAATATTTCCAAGCGCAAGCTAACGCACTCAAAAAATGCTGACGGCAATAAGCCCAAAGTAAACCGTACCAGCAAAGGCCCTGAAAATCTCGGGCCACTAAATGAAAATAGATTTTCCATTCTGGCGGAGCACGAAACAGAGTCTGAACAATTAGCCCCAAGGAAACTGAAGCCGCCACCTATCTTTATTCGGGAGAAGACCTCGAATGCCCTAGTCAACAAAATAGTTGAGCTAGTCGGAAAAGATAGCTTTCATGTTATTCCGCTTATGAAAGGGAATATAAGTGAAACTAAACTGCAAACCAGAACTGAAGACGATTTCCGAGCAGTGTCAAAGTACTTAAACGATGCCAAAAAGAATTACTACACGTACCAGCTAAAAAGCTGCAAAGGCTTGCAAGTTGTGCTTAAGGGAATAGAACCCGATGTGACCCCCTACGAAATTACAGAGGCTTTAAAAGAAAACGGCTTCTGTGCAAAAAATGTTATAAACATTATGAACAAAAACAAGAAGCCGCAACCACTATTCAAGGTCGAGCTGGAGCCAGACAGCAGAACTTTGAAAAAAAAACACAGTGCACCCGATCTACAAGTTGCAGTACCTGCTGCATAGTAGGATCACAGTAGAAGAGCCGCACAAACGGAACGGGCCAGTGCAATGCACGAACTGCCAGGAATACGGACACACCAGGGGTTACTGCACCCTCAGGTCAGTATGTGTAGCTTGTGGAAACATCCACGACTCCGAGCCCTGCCCTGCCAACAAGGAAGACTCTCTCACTAAAAAGTGTGTAAACTGCCAAGGAAACCACACAGCAAACTACAGAGGCTGTCCAGTCTACAAGGAGATGAAAAGTCGGATGCAACGAACGACAACGGCACGCTACCAGAACACACAGAACAATTACATGAGATCACAAACGTCACCGGAAGTTTTCTTCGCAAAAGCAGCCAGGTCTTCATTTGGCCCTTCAATTACCACCAACGGCATTTCTTACGCCAGTGCTCTAAAATCAGGCACAGCTCACATAGAACCGAAAATGGATAACATCCCGCAGGCCATGGGACATCCCCAAAGTGACATGGAAACTATGATGATCACTTTGCAACATAATATGATGGAATTTATGTCCTTCATGAAAACCACCATGCAAACCCTTGTGCAAACCCAACACATTTTGTTAAAAATACTCGCAGCTCAGCAGTCCAAATAAACTATGCCTAGTCTTCGAATAACTTTGTGGA
>JAWNOE010000133.1:0-38917 GCA_035046095.1 Drosophila pseudotakahashii | reverse complement strand
AGTTTTACTTTAATCGTATATCCCCCATGTTACGACCTATTTGAGTAAAAATTTAAATTATATGACCCTCTTCATAAATTTTAAGTGCGTCTATGTGCTAAGCACAAGCCAAACAAGAGAGAACGCTATAGTCGGGTGTCCCGACTATCAGATACCCGTTACTCAGCTAAAGGAGTGCGAGGGAGATAGATATATAAAATCTTTGATCGGGCATAACTTTTTAACGAATGGTCCGATTTGAAAAATTTCTTCTACATTTCGATAGGTATTGATAGTCACAATAAAACTGCATTTTTAGTTTTCCAAAATCTTTAATGGTGTGGGCGCCAGACACCTTTAAAAAAATGGTGTAGGGCGATTGAGGGCGTTAGAGGGGGCGTGGCACCATTTTGAAATAAACTTGCGCTGCGTAGGAACTCCAAGAATATGCATGCAAAATGCCAATCCTCTAGCTTTTATAGTTTCCGAGATCTCAGCGTTCATACGACTCGGCTAGTGATCCTGATCAAGAATATATATACTTTATAGGGTCGGAAAAGCTTCCTTCTCCCTGTTACATACTTTTGCACGAATACAATATACCCTTTTACTCTACGAGTAACGGGTATAAAAATGAAAGAGCAACCGGTACCAATAAATTATTGCTAAACTAATTTTTAGAAGTCTCCTATAAATCGGTCGACTCTGTCCCTGTTGAATTTTTAAATTCTTTGAATCGAGCAGGGATGTTTCAGCATAATCTGTCTCTTAAGATTGGAGCACCCGAAATGTTATTGCGAAATGTAGGTCCCCCAAAGTTATGCAGTGGGACACGATTGCAGATAAAAGGTCTTTATAAAAATGTAATCGAAGCAACGGGATCCGCGAAGAGGAAAACAGGATCCTATTAATACCGTCCGGTCTGCCGTTTCAGTTTTAGAGGCTACAATTCCCTCTAAAAGTTTGCTTTGCAATAACTATAAATTAATCGCAGGGGCAGACTTGGAAGCTGGCTGGACTAGATCTTAAAGAAGATTGCTTTTCTCATTAGCTCTGTCAGTAGCCTTATTCTCGATCCTTAAGGATCTTCAAAAAATGTTGTTTACACAGAAGTTTTAAAAGTAATCATATTAAAAAAAAAAGCGCCAATTTTTCTGGAAATAAGAAAGTCCTGACAACCGTACTCCAAACTAATTTTAAGCGAACGAAGTCGCTTCGGGTATAGCTAGTATAGTTATAGTGGTCTCTGCGTATAAGTATAAGTAAATTATAAGAATTATTGAAATAAAATCAGTTTTTATACTAGTCTGAAAATCAACTAGTTGTACAACTACTTAAAAGGCTACCGGAATTTGTCTGAATGCATTTGGACTACACAGGGTCTAGAAAATTTGTGCTAGTCGATGGAACCATAAACGATAGTTTGTAACCTTACTATACTGAAACTCATAATACCGTTAAGGGGAGCTTTTGTTTAATTGCAAGCTTGAGCTGCTGGTCTGTCTACCTCGGACACCTACAAGAGTAATTCTAAAAGAGAAGGTTCGGCGAAACGCCGACAGAAATAAAAAGTTTATTAATCACACGGATCACTTGTTTTAATAGCAAACAAATCAACAAAATTGGAGAATGAGGTTGGGACTGCACAATTCAGTGGAGAATTGTTAAACTCCATCCACAAACACTTTAAAACAAATAAAATTTCAAAAAACACCGAAGCTCTACACTGATAAAAAAATGGAAAAGTAAATTTAAATATCCGCCTATTGAATCCAAAATCTCATATTTGGTATTTACATTCAATACAAAAAACATCGTATTAACTACGAATCATATTAAAATGCTTAGTTTAATATGAAAATATTTAAATCCAAGAAGGGCATATTAAATGTAAAATTGAGTATTTTTTTTTTTAAGTATTATATTTATCAGTAATATTTTTAGAATTATAAAAAAACCTATTGAAGTTTTTAATATTTTTACAAAGTAAAAATAAAATGTTATATTTTAAGTTGTAGAAAGTTTTAAATGATCGCGAACGTGTTAACTTCACATATAAGTTGATCTTATGCACTCCCGCGTAACAGGGTACGATCAAAGAGAATATAAACACTGTTTATAATATCTTTGGTACGATGGCCCAATTGGTAAGGCGTCTGGCTCTAACGCGGGAGGACCCAGGTTCAAAACCCAGCTTAAGCAGTGTAAGTAAAAAGTTTTTAAGATGCATATCTAACATTTCCATAACAATTTAAAAAACAATAATTTAATAATGTTAGTACAATAACTAAAAAAACAAGAAAAGAAGCTAGCTTCGGCCAGCCGAAGCTTATATACCCTTGCAGATCATTTTTATTCATTTACAAAAACTTTACATTTAAATTAACTTGCGTATATGTTACAATATTCCAAATTTTAGCTGATTTCGTATTACTTTGGCATTAATTTTTTGATCCTTCCTATGGCACCTATATAATATAGCCGTCCGAATTTTGTTAAATTTTATTCGAAATTAAGGAATGTTAAAGAAAAGCCATATCCCAGAGGAGAAGACAATGTAATAAAAATCAACAAAGATATAATTTTTTTCCTATTAATTTCCATATAATTATCCGACCGTTCCTATTGCAGCTATATGATATAATCATCCGATTTTTTAAAAATTTTTTTCGAAATTCAGAAATATTTCAAAAATATTATTCGCAAAAGTAGAAGGTAATATTTCAAAAAACACCAAAGCTACAATTTTTTTTAGGTTTCTTTTTTCGATTCTTCGTATGGGAGCTATAAGATATAGTTGTCCGATCCGGTCGGTTCCGACATATATACTACCTGCAATAGAAAGAAGACTTTTGGGAAAGTTTGAGCCCGATACCTTTAAAACTGAGAGCCAGTTTGCGTAGAAACAGACGGACAGACGGACGGACAGACGGACATGGCTAGATCGACTCGTCTAGTGATGCTGATCAAGAATATATATATACTTTATGGGGTCGGAAACGTCTCCTTCACTGCGTTGCAAACTTCTGACTGAAATCATAATACCCTCTGCAAGGGTATAAATATAAAGAAGACTTTTGGGATAACTTAAAAACTGAGAGACAGACGGACGGACGAACAGACTGACATGGCTAGATCGACTAGTTTAGTCATGCTGATCACTGCATTGCAAACTTCTGGCTAAAATCATTATACCCTCAGCAAGGGTATAAAATGGAGTTTTGCGGTGTTCACTGTATGTCTGCAATGTTAAAGTACAAAAAAAAAAACAAAAAATTTGATATTTTTATGCCAGAACATCTGAACAGCTTTGTATTTGTGTCACCTTTACTATTATATCACATTTTACTTATTTAGATGAGGAGTGGTGCGGGAGCAGCGGAGTAGCTAAGAGGGGCGGAGTATGCCAAAGGGGACGAGTAGGCGAAGGGAGCAGCTGCGTACTTGGCGACCACTGGAGCAGCCACGGGAGCAATCACTGGAGCAGCAGCGATTCCATTGTAGTTCCTGGCGATCACCTGGCTGCTGGTGGCGGTCACGACTGGAGCAGGAGCAGCCACCACGGCTGCGGGAGCAGTGTATGCCAGAGGAGCAGTGTAAGCCAGAGGAGCAGTGTAGGCCAGAGGAGCACCCAAGAGTCCTGGCTTGGCAGCAGCGCAGGCAACAAGGGCGAGGACAACAACGGCCTGGGGATAAATCAACTTAATTAATATAATCCTCCAATGTTTCTTTATCGAAGAACTTACGTATTTGAACATGGTGGCTATATTTCTTTGATTTACTGCTACGGAAGGCTCAAAACTGTTTGATGTCCAACTGCTTTGGTGGAGCATATTTATACCCAAAACTTTACTCAGCTCTGACTCATGTACGAATTCAGTTCATTTAAATGCCGTGACAGTCTCCCGTTATCATTTGTACCGTACTTTATGTGGTTTCCCACTGCTGAATGTGGAATATATGTTGGCGGCCAATGAGTTCGGTGCTCTGAGGTCAGAGACGCAGTGTTGTTTTTGGGTATAAATAACGATAGGATAAGTGTTGAACGACATCACACAAGTTCAAGATTTCGTACCGAAAGCACCAAAGCAAATAAACCCACAAAATGATCAAATCTGTAAGTTTGGGGATTTGATATTTTGTCTAGTTTTCTAAATGCTTTTTATGCCCAGGCTGTTGTTATCTTGGCCATCGTTGCCTGTGCTGCTGCCAAGCCAGGTCTCCTGGGTGCTCCTCTGGCCTACACTTCTCCCCTGGCTTACACTGCTCCTCTGGCATACACTGCTCCCGCTGCCGTGGTGGCTGCTCCTGCTCCAGTCGTGACCGCCACCAGCAGCCAGGTGATCGCCAGGAACTACAATGGAATCGCTGCTGCTCCAGTGATTGCTCCCGTGGCTGCTCCAGTGGTCGCCAAGTACGCAGCTGCTCCCTTCGCCTACTCGTCCCCTTTGGCTTACACTTCTCCTCTGGCCTATAATGCGTTTCCCGCTGCCGCTCCAGTTCTTCTGTAGGAATATTGATTGATCTACAAATATATACAATCGAAAACACCAAGAATTACAGGGGCTTTAATGGGCAATGGAGCAACTGTAAAGATACGGGAAAATTTTAATTGAATTAGCTACTGTCAGCAGGTCGTGCCCGTAAACAACAGTAATGACTGCCCACTTGTACTCCACCGGCAATTTTGCGGATGCACAGCACGTAGCCAGTGGACAAGTTATTGGTCACCGGCAGCCGTTGCTGGATGCGTGATATTTAAGTGTGGCCAAAATGGTTTGTTTTGAAGTTGTTGGACACGAAAATATGTAATTATGTCAAGGTCGCTAAGTATTCGAGGCCGGGCTAATGAACTCTTAAGAGTTAAGTGAATCGTTTTAGACTCTGTTTTTCATAAGTATAAACTTTAAACTAAGATTGCTAGTTTAAAATCTACTTTAAATTTTTAGTAAAAATCAAGAAAATAAAACCAATCTGCTTATCCACTAAGTTTCTTTAAAATGAAGCTATACCAGCTTTAACCTACATATATGTAGAATATATACATGAATTTTAGATTAGGTGAATTGAATGAATTCGAATTTTGAGTTAACTGATTGAATGAATGGCATGAATTATGGTATGGTATGAGAAACGACCATAACTTATTGGGTTAATTTTCTTTAATTGGATACACCTTGTACACACAAAAAAAACTATTTAATAGTGAAAACTGTCCCAACTCATAAAAAATCAAAATTGCCAACAAGAATAGTAGATTACCTATAAAATAAGAGATAAAATAGTATTATACCCGAAAAAATTGTTGCTTTTTTAAATTCATTTTTTTTATTTTATTTTTATACCCTTGCAGGGGCTATTTTAATTTTGGTCAGAAGTTTGTAACGCAGTGAAGGAGACGTTTCCGACCCCATAAAGTATATATATTCTTGATCAGTTAAACTTACCAATCAGGTTATTTGCCTCCGCTGGGAATCTTACCGCGGCCGCAATCATTGCAGTCGAGCACTCTAACCAGTAGGCAACAGAAGAATGATTTTCGTAGAGAAAAATCTATAGATTTGAAATCAACATTAAACAAAAACAAGAAAGGAGGCTAGCTTCGGCCAGCCGATCAGGATCACTAGCCAAGTCGATCTAGCCATGTCCGTCAAATAAAAACACCTCTTTACGAGGTAAAAAACTAGTGACGATCGCACTTTCAACATACAAAAGTTTTGATATCAGCATTTATGACGAAAAATTATTACACTCGTCATAAAATACACTTTCTAAAATTTTCTCATTCGGCAACATACAAAAGTTCTGATATCAACATTTGTGACGAAAAAATATTACACTCGTCATTAAATACACTTTCTAAAATGTTCTCATTCGGCACGCTGCAATAGAAAATGCCTGTGAAGAGTGAAGACGAAAAAGACAAATAGTTTGCTAGGGCGGGCCAAATGAGAACATTTTAGAGTGTATTTAATGACGAGTGTAATAATTTTTCGTCATAAATGTTGATATCAGAACTTTTGTATGTTGGATACCTTTTTACCTCGTTAAGAGGTGTTTTTATTTGATTGATTAAAACAATAAAACTGCATTTCTATAAAACAAACTTGCGGTGCGTAGGAAGCCGAAGAATATGTGTGGGTAATCCTAACTTTCTAGCTTTTTTAGTTTCCGAGATCTCTGCGTTCAAGACGGACAGACGGACATGGCTAAATCGACTCGGTTAGTGACCCTGATCAAGAATATATACACTTTATAGGGTCGGAAATGCTTCCTTCTATCTGTTACATACTTTTGCATGAATACAATATACCCTTTTACTCTTTTGTCATTAAAAATTTTTAAAAGAATGTTAAACGATGAGAAAACATGAATTCCATAAGGATCCAATAAGAGTGAGAGAGTAGGAGGCTTGTTAAAAAAATTCGATATTAAAAAACTAGAAATGGCTCCAACTTTTTACACAAACCGATTGTAACTAACAATATGGCGCGTATATAAAAATTTAAAACAAAAATTGTATAATAAAAATGTATAATAAAAAAAATTATTTTTTCTCGGCCAAATCCTGATACACGCGTTTACCTATTTTATGAATAGTACACTTAAAAAAAGTTTCAGGCAAATCAAAAATGTGAACAAAATATGTTTGGCCAAATTTGTTTGGTTTGTAAAAGACACTTAGACATCTTTTAAATAATATATACATATATATGTAATATATTCTCAAGCTAAAATAAGTTCTTGTATATAAACATCGATCTGTTGATTTTAGGACCTATTTTGATGAATAACCCAAATGGAGAATAACCTGTAAATACATTTAAAAATGTCTGTGGCGGATTATTCTAGTAGTTCGTTATTTCTTGAAAACAAAAGTGTGCTTTTTGAGCTCTCTTCGATTTCGATTTACTTTTATGGCAGATTCAAAAGAGAACGTGACGGCCCGCTAAAGTATTAGCATTCAAAATGCGCACCTTACCGGCTAACTGTAATATGCGTGCTGCTGTAGTAAAGTACATATACACGTAGGTTTCTTGTTGCATCGTAAATGAAGTTGAAAGTAAAGCAACATCAAGGTTCCACAAAAATAATCCAACATTTTCCAAGAGCAAATGACGCAATTTAATATCACTCAAATGTCCTTCAGGAATTCGAAATGCTAAAAAAAAAAAATCAATGAACACTCTTACAGGAGTGAAGAGGAGTGGGAATATACTTAATTTGGGAAATTGTGTTTATTGAAAAGCCAATGCCTTTTAAATATTAAAGCCGAATTTCACCTTAGCTGAAGCTATCCATTCAACATGAAGGCTATAATGGCAAATCTCGGTCGTTCTCTGTTACTTTCTATTTTCAAATTCCAGACGTGTTGAGTACCCTGCATCAGTTTTGGGTTAATGTATGTATCCCAACTACGGAAAGCTATCGGTAAATTTACGCCACTATTTATTATATCATACATTTTAATTTTTGCAGCATCACTGGGTGTTACATGAGGGATTTTCCAGCTAATATTAGTCATTTCCAAAACATATGTATGGTTTGCTTTGTTTTTAACATATACATCATCCAGATTTTTTGTCAGCAAAAGTACAAGTTCATGCTTACAATTCAGTAAAACTTTTCTATAATCCTCAGCAAACTCCATTACATTTTTTAAGGGTAGCGAGAAATTAAAATTAGCTTTTGTAATAATATCATTTCCACCACTCCATCCAGCATTTATAAGTTTGCGACTATCCTGACGACTTTCCGATAGATAATTTTTAAGTGTGCTGCTCATGCCAACAAACCGTGTTCTATCAATTGCGTATCCATTTATTTCATATCGAATTTCATCAATAAAATTTGCCATACAATTATTGCGAAGCGTAACATCGATATTATCAGTGGTGCTTGTACCATCGACTGCTACTCTCTTAACAACTCCTTGAAAATTAAGATAGCTTTCGTGAGGGAGTACATACAAGTCCTGGTTCTGAATACAAATTCGTATTTCATCATTTGCTTTAAATGTTTGATGATATGAAGAATATGTATGATATACCTTTTTCGAAATACTTTCATCTGAAAACGGTCTCTCACGAACATTTAAAATTTCATTCATTTTTAAATGCTTCTTATTATTATTATCAGATTTGAATTTTGAAGACTCGCACTCCCTTAGCTGAGTAACGGGTATCTGATAGTCGGGGCACCCGACTATAGCGTTCTCTCTTGTTTTTTAATAATATTAATAAATATTTTTAAATTATTTTGAGTATGCAGATCTAAAGGGCCGTTAGTCCCAAAAAGTTGAGGCCGAATATTTGCAAATCGGATGTACATTCTAGGAGATATGCATAGTTTATGCATATGCATAGTCAGCAGTGGTACCAAAAATCTTTTTCAAGGGAAGTCGCCTGTTTTCGCGATTTCCAATTTCGAGAAACGATCAAAATAGTGTCATGTAATGTATGTACACTTGATTCAAAGACATTTAATTTATTATACCCGTTACTCGTAGAGTAAAAGGGTATATTGTATTCGTTATTGTATTGCTGTCATTTCGACTTCTTTCCATTGAACTTGGGAGCAGAAAGTTATGAACAGGGTGAACGATTCCAGCAGGATATGGCATCGTTTGAAAGTCGCGAAAAACTTCAAACAATAAAGTCTTCTTCCGAGTCTGAATATTTGTATGTTTTTAAGGGGGCTGGGTGTTAACCAAAAACCATATTTTTGTCGAAAAAATTCAAAAATTTTCCTTCTCGATTTTTAAAAAAAAACAAGAGAGAACGCTATAGTCGGGTGCCCCGACTATCAGATACCCGTAACTCAGCTAAGGGAGTGCGAGGGAGATGGATATATTAAAACTTTGATCGGTCATAACTTTTTAACGAATGGTCCGATTTACAAAATGTCTTCTACATTTCGATAGGTTTTGATAATCACAATAAAACTGCATTTTTACATTTCCAAAATCTATAAAGGTGTGGGCCCCAGACACCTTTCAAAAAATGAGAGGGCGGTTAGAGGGGGCGTGGCACCTTTTTGAAATAAACTTGCGCTGCGTAGGAACTCCAAGAATATGCATGCAAAATGCCAATCCTCTAGCTTTTATAGTTTCCGAAATCTCAGCGTTCATACGGACGGACAGGCAGACGGACAGACGAGTAACGGGTATAATAAATTAAATTTCTTTGAATCAAGTGTACATACATTACATGACACTATTTTGATCGTTTCTCGAAATTGGAAATCGCGAAAACAGGCGACTTCCCTTGAAAAAGATTTTTGGTACCACTGCTGACTGTGCATATGCATAAACTATTCATATCTCCTAGAATGTACATCCGATTTGCAAATATTCGGCCTCAACTTTTTGGGACTAACGGCCCTTTAGATCTGCATACTCAAAATAATTTAAAAATATTTATTAATATTATTAAAAAATTAATAAAAACTAGCTATGAAAAAAAACGCCAAAAATGAAACTTTTTTGGAACTTTCAGAAGCTATAAATCCATCAATTTCGGTCCGTACCTTTTCGGAAAGGTGCATCTATTTCCTTTCGAAGGGTGCCAGTTAAAAATTTTTTGGACCATCGGTTTTTGAGAGGTGTTACATTGAATAAAACAAGAGGTCAAACATCTAGCTATTTCAAATATCTCCAAAACGATTCTTTGTTTTTTTTTTTTTTTTTCATTAGTGATTAGTGACCCAACATTAAACGAAAAAAATGGGTCCCAGCGTTTATATATTTTGGCTGTAAACTAATGTTATCAACGTAAGAGCCACTCACAATATTATTATAATCCTTTAACTTGTTGTAAATAAATTGAGAAATATCGTTGAGTTCATAGGAGCCGGTGGGATTAATAATAACTTTATCAGCAATATGAAAGAGGTTGTTATTTACATCCACGTTGGGAATTGAGTTGTACATGTTAAACTCAACTAGCGCACACTCATATTCCCCGATTAATTCAATTGGTGGAAAATAAACTGTGTTTATAACGGAACTATTATAAAAATTTATGCACTTATGACGTTATTATACCCGTTACTCGTAGAGTAAAAGGGTATATTGTATTCGTGCAAAAGTATGTAACAGGGAGAAGGAAGCTTTTCCGACCCTATAAAGTATATATATTCTTGATCAGGACCACTAGCCGAGTCGAACTAGCCATGTCCGTCTGTCCGTCTGTATGAACGCTGAGATCTCGGAAACTACAAAAGCTAGAGGATTGGCATTTTGCATGCAGATTCTTGGAGTTCCTACGCAGCGCAAGTTTGTTTCAACCAGGTGCCACGCCCTCTCTAACGCCCACAATCGCCCAACACCATTTTTTGAAAGGTGTCTGGCGCCCACAACTTTAAAGATTTCGGAAAAGTTAAAATGCAGTTTTATTCTGTTTATCAATACCTATCGAATTGTAGAAAAAATTTTTCAAATCGGACAATCCATTAAAAAGTTATGAGCAAAAAATGAAACAGCCACTAGATGGCGCTAGTAGCTTTGACGCGTGCATATATTAATCTCTCTCCCACTCCCTTTAGCTGAGTAACGGGTATCTAATAGTCGAAGTACTCGACTATAGCGTTCTCTCTTGTTTTTAGTTAAAAACGGAGTAAATAGGCCGCTGAAATACTTTTTATATTGTTCTTATTGATCCCAATAATGAATAAGCAAAATTGTACTTTTTAGATTCAATTTTGCTCATTGCTCATCGCTCCAGGTAATACCGTATGGATGTATTTAAAAATACCTCAAAAAAATACCGAAAATGCCCATAGGTTTTTACAATTTTTCTGATTGATTGCTCATTGCAGCCGACATATATCTGTCTTGCTCGCACCTACTTAAAATCGTATAGGCTGAGAAAAATTTGGTCTAATGAATGAGCCGAACAATGTAGTGGAATACCCGCATTAATAAATATACTTTATTAAATAATCTTATTCGGCACGCTGCAATAGAATATTTTTTTGAATGTGACCCCTCATTCGATGCGTATTGTCAGTAAGAATACAAGGCGGCTAATAGAAAGGGCAATTTAACCATACCGGCCCCAACAGCTTCAATTTTCTAAATTTTCACTTTCACAAATTCAACGACATCTCTTCCAAACCAATCGAAATTTATTAAGTCTTGGTATGCACTCCTGTTAGTTTTGGCGATTCCTTTTGATTGGTGTATCACTCGTTATGATCGGACCATCAAAGCAGATTTTGAATACTGTGCCCATATAATAGTGTCGCCTTCGCACACTCTCCTGGTGCGCTTCGTCACTACGTGGACTGCCGCCCACAGTGATTTATCTCCTTGTGATTTTATGTAAATGTTTTAAAAATCAAAGCGTAATTCCGTAATTTCCTATTTCCTCCCCGATTTAAACACAAAATCGGCTTGTTTTGAGAATTTAATTCTTAGCTATGAATTTAAATGTTTTAAAAATCGAATCATATGTTGGCATATATATGTATGTACGTTTGTCACATTAGGTATATGATAGCAATTATTATTTTCAAAATTATTCCCCGATTTAACAAAATTTGCTTGTTTTGAGGGTCTAATTCTTAATTTTTAATATTATTGATCTACTTGTGTTTTATAAACAATATTTGTGAAGTAATATTGTCTACTTTAGTCTAGCGCCAATTCTATTTTATTTTAATCAATATTGGCTCTCGTTAAGTTAATTAACGTTTTAACATTGGTTAAAGCACAAAATGTACTTGTCAAAATGTTTTTTATTTTTCAATTTTAATACTACTGATGAGAATAATTCATTCCTATTTACAGAATACTAAAACCTAATTTTCTGAAATTAGGTACTTTTAGTTATCACATTAAGAATGTTTGTGCTTACCAAGAAAAATTACTTTTTTAGAATAAATTATTCTTGGGTTTAGGATAAATCGTTCTTGATTTTTCCTGTTTATTGAATTTTGTTCTTGAATCAAGCACTTTTTCGGATAATTTGGATTTTGAGAATGATTTATTCTTAAAACAAGAACACGCATCAGATTCATTCTTAAAACAAGCCCTAAAAATACTATCCGAAATTAAGTACAAATCACGCTTAAATTTAGAATGCGTTTTTTTCTGAGTGTACGCATCAGTAAATATAAACAAGTGTTTGAAAAGGGCTATACACCGAATTGGACTACAGAAATTTTTAAAATAATAGGTGTGAGAAACACATACCCTACCACATACTTGTTGGAAGACTTTAATGGTACTCCAAAACAAGGTGGTTTCTACAAAGAAGAACTGAAAAAAACTCGTTTCCCAGACAAATATTTAGTGGAAAAAATAATAAAGAGAAACGGGAATAAAGTCCGTGTACGTTGGCTGGGGTTTTCAAAAAAATATGATAGCTGGGAATCTAAAGATAATATTTTATGGAGCAACTCTTATTCGGAATGAAAATAAAAAAAATGTATACTCCATATACTGATCAACTCAGCAACAGAAAAATAAATATGTTCAGACCGGCATGCTCATGTAACAGCTTATGTACAAATTCAAAAATAGTCTCCAGCCAAAATCCCGCACCACCCTACGTACACAACATCAAAAATAGTTTCCAGACACAATCGCCCGCATCGAAAGGCAGCACCCTACGTATACAAAGTCCAAAAAATAGTTTCCACATACGCATGTGGCGTGTGGAGGGCGATAAGAATGTTTAGTCAAGATTGGTATATTGTTTCTGTTTTGTTGGAGTCGTTCGCCAGCATATTTATGTATGATATATTGCGATCGCAACCAAGACGAGACAGTGAAAAAATTGAAAAACTGATTGCTCGTATAAAAGTGAAAAATATAAAAATTTAAAACTCAAACTTGATTTAATAATTGAGTGTGTGAAAATGGAAAGTAATAAAATAATGAAACTATTTTTGTGTTAGGAGTAGTGGAAATGGGTGTAATACCCACTACACATCTAACGACTTACAACGAGACAACGAATACCACAATTATTCGAATTTTACTGCCAAACAATGATGTTTTGAATATTCAGCGGAAGTTGTATCTACTTAAGAACAGTTCACTAGCGAATATAAATAACATTGAGGAGTTAGAGAGTAAACTAAAAACGTCAGAAACAACAACAACAGATGCAACAACAACAACAGAAGCAACAACAACAACAGAAGGAACAACGACAGAAGCAACAACAACAACAGAATCAACATCAACAACAGAAGGAACAACAACAGAAGCAACAACAACAACAGAAGGAAAACAACAGAAGCAACAACAACAACAGAAGCAACATCAACAATAGAAGCAACAACATCTACTTCATTTACTGGCGTGAATGATTGCTTGGAGGGTGACGACAAATCATCGTACTCATCATAAATTTGAAAATTGTTTTTGGTAGACGTGGATAGTAAAATAATTCTTCATCAATTTCTACACAGTTTATTTGTATCTTATACGTCTCTAGATGGGAATGTTTTTTTAACCTTTTTGAAAGGTAATGGCACTGGATTCTTAAAGTGAAAAGGTCTCCATAACCGAGTTTATAATATCTATCGAAACCTCTGTTTCCTGTTACAATAGTTCCGCCCTCTCTATTTTCCCTTTCAAGCAAGTCTGATTTAAACTTCTCTAACAATTCTTTTTTATGAAAAGAATATTTTTTTTCTACACTACGCTTCTCTGTTTTGTTTAAAATTTTTGGCTCTTCACTTACATTACATTATTATTAGCATCTACTTCATTTACTGGCGTGAATAAAAATTTGTATATCCTTCTGAAATAAAATAAGTAATATGTTATCCCTAATTCATATAAAAGTTGTTGCGGTTCAACAACTCGCTACACTCTAATAGACATAATTTTTCCCCATCAGAGTCTATACCACCTAAGTCTAGTTCCTCAATTGTTTTAACCTCTCTTTTACCTATGTTCTTGGGTGGAGGTGGTAAATCTATTGTTTTTGGTAGACGTGGATAGTAAAATAATTCTTCGTCAATTTCTACACAGTTTATATTTACCTTGTACATTTCTAGATGAGAATGTTTTTTTAATCTTTTTGAAACGTAATGACATTGGATTCTTAAAGTGAAAAGGTCTCCATAACCGAGTTTATAATATCTATCGAAACCTCTGTTTCCTGTTACAATAGTTCCGCCCTCTCTATTTTCCCTTTCAAGCAAATCTGATTTAAACTTCTCTAACAATTCTTTTTTTAAGAAAAGAATATTTTTTTTCTACACTACGCTTCTCTGTTTTGTTTATAATTTTTGGCTCTTCACTTACATTACATTATTATTAAAATTTACTTCATTTACTGGCGTGAATGATTGCTTAAAGGGTGACGACAAATCATCGTACTCATCATACATTTGAAAATTTATAAATTTGATTTTTTTTAATAATTTTGATTTGATTTAATAATAATGTAATGTAAGTGAAGCAATCAATGGCAAGTGAAGAGCCAAAAATTATAAACAAACAGAGAAGCGTAGTGTAGAAAAAAAATATTCTTTTCTTAAAAAAAGAATTGTTAGAGAAGTTTAAATCAGACTTGCTTGAAAGGGAAAATAGAGAGGGCGGAACTATTGTAACAAGAAACAGAGGTTTCGATAGATATTATAAACTCGGTTATAGAGACCTTTTCACTTTAAGAATCCAGTGCCATTACGTATCGAAAAGGTTAAAAAAACATTCCCATCTAGAGATGTATAAGGTACATATAAACTGTGTAGAAATTGATGAAGAATTATTTTACTATCCACGTCTACCAAAAACAATAGATTTACCACCTCCACCCAAGAACATAGGTAAAAGAGAGGTTATAACAATTGAGGAACTAGACTTAGGTGGTATAGACTCTGATGGGGAAAAATGATGTCTATTAGAGTGTAGCGAGTTGTTAAACCGCAACAACTTTTATATGAATTAGGGATAACATATTACTTAATTTGTTTCAGAAGGATATAAAAATTCCTCAAGGAAATAATAGATTAAACAAAACAAAAGG
Organism: Drosophila pseudotakahashii; assembly: GCA_035046095.1. Lineage (NCBI taxonomy): Eukaryota > Metazoa > Arthropoda > Insecta > Diptera > Drosophilidae > Drosophila > Drosophila pseudotakahashii. The sequence goes on along the minus strand of JAWNOE010000133.1, from coordinate 23,948 downwards.
CGAGTTATTTTACTTTAGTAAATAATAATTCATTTATTAATTCTTTTTTTCGTTAACGTAGTTTCAGTAATTTCAAATTCTAATAATATTTCTAGTTTTAATTTAACTGATGATGACATCCACAACTTTATAACCAAAATATAAACATCAACTTAAGCAATAGCGATGAGAGTAATGAAAATAACGAAATTACTCCTGATCAAGAAGAGTTGGGTTATTATCTAAAACAGATAGGGAAACAAAACGAGGAAGAAAAAATCAGCTGAAGAAGAAGATGAACCTGTTCAAGACAGGGATTCTGAACATGAAGCTGAAATGAATCCACATTAATTAGAACTGTGGAAATATCTATATAGACAACGGGTACAAATCCAATCAAATAAAATATACACACCCAATTTATAACAAATATCCAAAAAATTCCCAACACACCCAAATACTATACATTTAATACTCAATTTATTTGAAATGTAATTGTTATTCGTTTAACTTAATGTTATATTAACAAAATATAAGCATTTATATATATATATATATATATATATATATAAATATATATATTGTTTAAGATTTATATTGTTCAAGATTATATAATTTTTCAAACTTATTAATTAAATAATTATTTTGTATCGTTAAATCTAAAATTGTTTCTGTTTTTTGGGGTCGGGGGGTAATTTATTATAAAACATTTCAAGTTCAAGTGACTTGTAAAGTAAATTATGTTCAACATTTTCAATTTTTTTTTAGGTAGTTGAGTAATGTTTTTTGTTGCTCAGTCTGGAATTCAAGACTTTCTATTTCATCAACCTGTCTCCCCAAAGCAAGTGACTCTCCCTCAAGGAATCGAACATTTGATATAAGTTCCCTTTCTATTAAACCCTTATGATGATAAGGTAGTGTTGACAATTTATCACCCTCAACTTTTCTCTTCGTATCATTATCATTATTTTTGTCATTTTGTAAGTATTTATAGTATGATTTTTATACCCTTGCAGAGGGTATTATGATTTCAGTCAGAAGTTTGCAACGCAGTGAAGGAGACGTTACTGACCCCATAAAGTATATATATTTTTGATCAGCTTGACAAGACGAGTCGAGTCGAGCCATGTCCGTCTGTCCGTCCATCTGTCCGTCTGTTTCTGCGCAAACTAGTCTCTCAGTTTTGAAGCTATCGCGCTCAAAAGTCTTCTTTCTATTGCAGGTAGTATTTATGTCGGAACCGACCGGATCGGACAACTATATCTTATAGCTTCCATAGGAAGGATCGAAAAAAAAACGTAAAAAAAATCTAGCTTTGGTGTTTTTTGAAATATTACCTTCTACTTTTAAGAATACTATTTTTTAAATATTTCTGAATTTCGAATAAAATTTTTAAAAAATCGGATAACTATTTCATATAGTTTCCATAGGAACGGTCGGAAAATTAAATGGAAATTAATAGGAAAAAATTATATCTTTGTTGACTTTTCATACATTCTCTTCTTCTCTGGGATATGGCTTTTCTTTAACATTTAAAAATTTCGTATTAAATTTAAAAAAAATTCGGACGGCTATATTATATAGCTACCATAGGAAGGATCAAAAAATTAATGAAAAAAAATTTGGATTGTTGTAATATATACGCAAGTTAATTTAAATTTAACGTTTTTCTAAATGAATAGGAATGATCTGCAAACATATAAGCTTCGGCTGGCCGAAGCTAGCTTCCTTTCTTGTTAGATCTAAAAACTGTCATGCTGCCATACATTCGATTTTCAGTGAAAAGAACCTTTTTATATTTTTCAATATCTAGATACTCTGGTGCTGTCCTCGTTACTCCCTTAGATTTCATAAACGGTTTGTCCATAGAATCAATTTTATAACAATATACCTTAGGACGGAGACCAACAAACTCTGACATTGGTCTACAATGAAGCTCATCTTTAAAAACACCTAATTTTGGAAAGAATTACAATTGTAACTTATTTGTAGATTGTTATACCCGTTACTCGTAGAGTAAAAGGGTATATTGTTTTCGTGCAAAAGTATGTAACAGCTAGAAGGAAGCATTTCCGACCCTATAAAGTATATATATTCTTGATCAGGATCACTAGCCGAGTCGATATAGCCATGTCCGTCTGTCCGTCTGTCTGTCTGTCTGTCTGTATGAACGCTGAGATCTCGGAAACTAAAAAAGATAGAAAGTTGGGATTACCCACACATATTCTTGGGCTTCCTACGCAGCGCAAGTTTGTTTCAGACGATGGCCACGCCCCCTCTAACGCCCACAATCGCCTTAAACGATTTTATGTGTGTGTGTGTTTGTGTCTGGCGCCCACACTATTAAAGATTTTGGAAAAGTAAAATTGAAGTTTTATTGTATTTATCAATACCTATCGAAATGTAAAAGAAATTTTTCCAATCGGACCATTCGTAAAAACGTTGTGCTCGATTAAAGTTTTATATATCCCTCGCACTCCCTTTAGCTGAGTAACGGGTATCTGATAGTCGGGGTACCCGACTATAGCGTTCTCTCTTGTTTTAGCCTAACTTCTAAAGTTTTTGTCCGATTGCCTTAAAAACTTTTTTGTATACTCCTAAGATGTTAATCTACAAGAAAAGAAATAATATAAATTATATTATAATTTAGAATAATTTTGTTTCCACAAGACCCCCCCCCCACGTGGGGTAAAAAATCAATAAAAATACCCAAAAATTATTATTTTTGCCAAGCTTTCAGATAAAAATAACACCCATAATGGTTCAAGTGCAAAATATAGTCCAAACTTAAAAAAAAATATTTCATCCGCGGATTCCTGCAAATCGGCATTTTTAATCTTTATAAAAAAATAGTATAATGTTCTATACATAATTCTTGTTGGCTCCTGAAAGTTTCGTCATGGGACCACTATTACTTTCTGCATAATTTAATAAAATGATAAAAAACAAAGCAGTCTTTCGTTGTTATACATTAAATTATGTTAGACGAACAGTTTTCGTTCTTAATGATTTCCGGGAGAACGACCGTTCCCATTTAGGTAAAACTAATTTGAAAAATCCAGATTGGTATAACAAAGAAATTCCTACCAATTTTAAAGTGGGACAATAACAACTTGCTACTTAATTATAAAAATATATTATATTGCATTCTGAAAATTAGGATGTTCAATGAATAATTGGATTTGCTAATAATGGATTTATGTAAAAATGAGAAAGTGGGCCACAATGCATAATGTCTTCCTGCACGAATCGCATATTTTCGTTCCAGCCAATGCGGGAACCTTTGCGCTTAGTGCATTGGAAATAATGCGAATGCTACCCCTCTTATGGTTTTTTTTTTGAAAGGATTGATGCAGCGATTTTCAAAGATTTTCATTTTTCTTTTGATCAGATTTTACAGTTAAAAAGATTTCCGAAGCTTATACTTTTAAATTGTGGCCCACTTTCTCATTTTTTCATAAACCCATTATTAGCAAATCCAATTATTCATTGAACATCCTAATTTTTCAGAATGCAATATAATATATTTTTTTAATTAAGTAGCAAGTTGTTATTGTCCCACTTTAAAATTGGTTGGAATTTCTTTGTTATACCAATCTGGATTTTTCAAATTAGTTTTACCTAAATGGGAACGGTCGTTCTCCCGGAAGTCATAAAGAACGAAAACTGTTCGTCTAACATAATTTAATGTATAACAACGAAAGACTGCTTTGTTTTTTATCATTTTATTAAATTATGCAGAAAGTCCCATGACGAAACTTTCAGGAGCCAACAAGAATTATGTATAGAACATTATACTATTTTTTTATAAAGATTAAAAATGCCGATTTGCAGGATATCCGCCGATGAAATATTTTTTTTTAAGTTTGGACTATATTTTGCACTTGAACCATTAGTGGGTGTTATTTTTATCTGAAAGCTTGGCAAAAATTATAATTTTTGGGATTTTTATTGATTTTTTACACCCACGTAATTTAAAATTAAAAAAATATAAACTAAAAAAATAGCATCGCCATATCTTCGCTTCTGTCAAATCGGATTTTTTTTAAATCTTTTTAAAAAATATAATTCTATTTATAATTCTTGTTGGCTCCTTATGTGATATTGTCATAAAAATTAGATACCGTTTTGGGACCATTAAGAAAATCTCGATACGTTTCACAAAGAATCACTCTATTGTATCACATTTTATTTATTTAGATGAGGAGTGGTGCAGGAGCAGCGGGGTAGCTGAGAGGAGCGGAGTACGCGAAAGGGGAGGAATAGGCCAAAGGAGCAGCCAGAGGAGCAGCCGCGTACTTGGCGACCACTGGAGCTGCCACGGGAGCAATCACAGGAGCAGCAGCGATTCCATTGTAGTTCCTGGCGAACACCTGGCTGCTGGTGGCGGTCACGACTGGAGCAGGAGCAGCCACCACGGCTGCGGGAGCAGTGTAAGCCAGAGGAGCAGTGTAGGCCAGAGGAGCACCCAAGAGTCCTGGCTTGGCAGCAGCGCAGGCAACAAGGGCGAGGACAACAACGGCCTGGGGATAAATCAACTTAATTAATATAATCCTTCAATGTTTCTTTATCGAAGAACTTACGTATTTGAACATGGTGGCTATATTTCTTTGATTTACTTCTTCGGAAGGCTCGAAACTGTTTGATGTCCAACTGCTCTTGGTGGAGAATATTTATACCGAAAATTTTACTCAGCTCTGACTCATGTACGCACTCAGTTCATTTAAATGCTGTGACAGTCTCCCGTTACCATTTGCACTTTACCATACTTTACTTGATTTTCCACTGCTGAATGTCGAATATCTTTTGGCTAATGAATTCGATGGCCTGAGGTCAGAGACGCAATATTGTTTTGGGGTATAAATAGCGACAGGAAAGGTGTTGAACGACATAACACAAGTTCAAGATTTCGAACCGAAAGCACCAAAGCAAATCAACAAACAAAATGTTCAAATCTGTAAGTAAAAAAAAAAAAAAAAAAAAAAAATGATTTGATATTTTGTTTAGTTTTCTAAATGCTTTTTATCCCCAGGCTGTTGTTATCCTGGCCATCGTTGCCTGTGCTGCTGCCAAGCCAGGTCTCCTGGGTGCTCCTCTGGCCTACACTTCTCCCCAGGCTTACACTGCTCCTCTGGCATACACTGCTCCCGCTGCCGTGGTGGCTGCTCCTGCTCCAGTCGTGACCGCCACCAGCAGCCAGGTGATCGCCAGGAACTACAATGGAATCGCTGCTGCTCCTGTGATTGCACCCGTGGCTGCTCCAGTGGTCGCCAAGTACGCAGCTGCTCCTTTCGCCTACTCGTCCCCTTTGGCTTATACTTCTCCTCTGGCCTATAATGCGTTTCCCGCTGTCGCTCCCGTTCTTGTCTAAGCTTTAAAATAAATATAAAAAAAACAAACAAAACTTAAATTTCTCCTTCTTTTTCGGCCTCTGCTAATTGGATTTACCGATGGCACAAAAATACCACTGATACTCACAGCCCGCTGATGGGACATTTGAAAGTTTTAAAATTCCGGTCACGTAATGGCCATAAAAATTATTGTCAGCTTAGCGGCAGCAGCTGCCGTCCAATGTTTGTTACATTAAATTGTGCGAAATTGATTTGTATTCGAGGTCTACTATAATGTTTAGCTTTGAGTACAGAGCATTTCAATTATGTCAAGGTCAAAGAGTGACCTGTGCCCGACTGTAACATTTGTTTCAGATATCGGTCAAAGGTGTGCACAAAAATGTGTTTTGGCTATAATTTAACCAAAAACAAGAAAGCAAGCTAGCTTCGGCTGGCCGAAGCTATAATCCAAATTTTAGCTGCTTTCGTTTTACTTTGGCATTAATTTTTGGATCCTTCCTATGGCAGCTATATAATATAGCCGTCCGAATTTTGATAAAATTAATTCGAAATTTTGAAATGTTAAAGAAAAGGCATATCCCAGAGAAGAAGAGAATGTAATAAAACTCAACAAAGATAACCTGGGTATTTCCTAACCTGTTGAATTGCTGAATTGTTGAAAATTCAACGATTCAATGATTCTTGTTGAATTTTCAAACAGCTGTTATTTGTTGAAAAATTTTACGGAACTTAAAACATGTAATATTAGATTTTGTATTGTTTGTTACTGTCTTAAATTATTACCAAGGTAAGAATAACTACTAATAGACTTTCTAGTTTGATTTTAAAATAAATAATGCGAACTGATAATACTAAAATGTTGCAGAGTTGCCTTGACTTTTAGTAAAAAATAATGTGAGAACTCTGGTATTCAACGATTCAACAAAATGTTCAACAGCTCGAGGTTGTTGAATTGCTAAAAATTTCTAAAAATTGACTTTGTATGAAACAGCTGATTAACAGCTGACCAAAATTCAACAATTCAGCAATTCAACAGGTAGTATATAAGTCGGAACCGGCCAGATCGGACAACTAAATCTTATAGCTCCCATAGGAAGGATCGGAAAAAAAACGTAAAAAACTTCTAGCTTTGGTGTTTTTTGAAATATTACCTTCTACTCTCGGTCCGGTTCGAAACCCGGTTAAGGCAGAGTAAGTTAAAAATTTTTACAAATGCACATTTTACATTTCCCTAACAGTTTTAAAATTAATATTGTATAAAAAATATTATTATGTTACTAATTCAAAAAAAAAACCCAAGCACAAAATAGTACCAGAATCTAGAAGTTGTCCCCTGAGCCATGCCCATAATTTTTTCTTGCGTGGCAGAATGTTTTATGTAAGTTCAAACGCAAAGAAAAAAAACCGAGAACGCCTATGCTTAAATCCGAGTATTATTCTTCTTGAAACCAAGAACACTTTTACTGAAATTGAGAATACTTATTTTCGAAAAAGTGCCCTCAAACCAAGAACACTTCTTCTTTATTTTAGTAAAACCGTTCTTGGCTCACTTGAGAACGTTTTTTTTTACATTGTGTGTAAAACTTTTAATGCGGACTTGGATGCCCAATAAACAATTAGATGATAATAAAATTTTTATTAGATATTTTTAAGGTCAAAAGAAAATATAAAAGTTTGATATTTACTAACAATTTTATGAAATAAATTAAGTATTAAAAGCCGGAAAATTTAAAAAAAAAATTTTTTGTCGAGTATCGGATATCTTCGAATATAATTCTTATACTTAAGAACGGTGTACAGTAACCAATTGGTCTTGGCCTTGCAATTGTAAATATTTTGATTTAAATCATATTAAAGTTGTTACAGCCGACCCTTTAATAAAAGCTTCAAACAGCACTGTTGGTACTTAAATATGGTTTTATTCGTTAAATCAATTCACAAAATTAATGGTAAAACAAGAGCTTTAAAAAATCTTCCTCTCCTCTTGAGGATCGCACTGCAACTGTGTGGCCTTTTGGTTGTCGGCCAGATATATCGGTTGGTATCTGGTCCTACCGGTGATTTTAATTAAATTTATCAAATTCAAAATATACTGGGGCGGTAATAAAAGTGGTTCCCACGAGTTTAGAAAAAATGATTGATGTTCAAAACATAAACTTCTAATATAAAACAAGAACACCTCTTATAAGGTAAAGGATCGATTGCACCATCAACATACAAAAGTTCTGATATCAACATTTGTGAAGAAAAATTATTACACTCGTCATTAAATACACTTTCTAACGTTTTCTGATTCTAGCAAACTATTCCAGACTTTTCCATTCATAGGCATTTTCTATTGCAGCGTGCCGATATCAGATATTAGAAAGTGTATTTAATGACGAGTGTAATAATTTGTATGTTGAAGGTGAGATCGTCACTAGTTTTTTACCTCGTTAAGAGGTGTTTTTATTTGATAAAAAATGGAGGGTTAAATAAATAATAGTCATTTTTTAATAAATTAAGAAATGACAACAAGTTATTTACTTGTTGTCAATTCTGATATTGTCAAAAGTTTTTACGTAACTTAACTTTTTGTCATTAAAATTTGTTAAAAAACTGTTAAACGATGAATGAAAATTATAAAAAAAAAATGTTTTCTTGTGGCAATGTTTAAACATTTTTTTTTTTTAATTAATTTATTGTTATTTTTAAGAAATTAAAAACGCTTTTTTAAAAATTGTATTAATTGTATTTAAAAGAAGAGGATTTAGAGGAATTAATGCAAAAAACACGAAATCAATTGGATTACTAATATACCCCTGCATCGTAGAATCGTACTAGTAGCATCGTAGCATCGCCAACAAATTTCGAATTTGACATTTCAATATAAGTTTTCATGAAATTTCCTCTTCTTCTAAAGAATTTGCGGGTACATTTTTTTTAGAATTGAATAGAAAACCATAGTTTACGAAAACAAATCCATACATGGTCCTTTAATGATTCTTCTTCTTCAAAAGAATTCGAGGTCTCATTTTTGTCAAAAGTTCGTGTATGTCGGGTTCCGGGACGGTAAAACAAAACAAACAAGAGAGAACGCTATAGTCGAGTACTTCGACTATTAGATACCCGTTACTCAGCTAAAGGGAGTGGGAGAGAGATTAATATATGCACGCGTCAAAGCTACTAGCGCCATCTAGTGGCTGTTTCATTTTTTGCTCATAACTTTTTAATGGATTGTCCGATTTGAAAAATTTCTTCTACAATTCGATAGGTATTGATAAACAGAATAAAACTGAATTTTTACTTTTCCGAAATCTTTAAAGTTGTGGGCGCCAGACACCTTTCAAAAAATGGTGTAGGGCGATTGTGGGCGTTAGAGGGGGCGTGGCACCTGTTTGAAACAAACTTGCGCTGCGTAGAAACTCCAAGAATCTGCATGGAAAATGCCAATCCTCTAGCTTTTGTAGTTTCCGAGATCTCAGCGTTCATACAGACGGACAGACAGACGGACAGACGGACAGACGGACATGGCTAGTTCGACTCGGCTAGTGATCCTGATCAAGAATATATATACTTTATAGGGTCGGAAAAGCTTCCTTCTCCCTGTTACATACTTTTGCACGAATACAATATACCCTTTTACTCTACGAGTAACGGGTATAAAAATCCTCTTGTTCTAAAGAATTTGCGGTCTCATATTGTTAAAGAATTTATCTATGGTCCTAAGTGGATAAGACTACAAATTGTGATATCTAGGTTTATATTGGTTCCTCTTGTTCTAACAAGAATTTTGGTTGATTTTGTTTAATAAAAAAACACGAGTCAGATATGAGTAAAACGATGCCGGTTACTACGATTCTACGATGCCACGATGCCAGTTTTAACAGCTGTAATCGGCATCGCCGAGTACTACTCGAGTATATTTTTACTTACTCGTGCAGGTCTCTAATTACTACAACCGGATATAGAGATTTTCAATGAGAGGGTACTTTTGAAAAATTGACGTTTTTTGGCAGATTAAAAAAATTATAATTTAAAAAATTTTTGGCCAAATCCTGATACACGTGTTTACTTATTTTCTGAATAGTACACGTCAAAAAAGTTTCAAGCAAATAAAAAATGTAAACAAATATTTTTGGCCAAATCTGTTCAGTTTTTTAAATAACCGCCCATATGCATTTTTATACCATTTACTTGTAGAGTAAAATGGTATATTGTACTCGTGCAAAAGTATGTAACAGGGAGAAGGAAGCGTTTCCGACCCTATAAAATATATATATTCTTGATCAGGATCACTAGCCGAGTCGATATAGCCATGTCCGTCTGTCCGTCTGTATGAACGCTGAGATCTCGGAAACTATAAAAGCTAGAGAGTTGCGATTACCCACACATATTCTTGGGCTTCCCGCAAGTTTGTTTCAGCCGAAGGCCATGCAGTTTTATTGTGTTTATCAATACCTATTGAAATGTAGAAGAAATTTTCAAATCGAACCATTCGTTAAAAAGTTATGCGCGATCAAAGTTATAATGAATTTTCTTAGATTTGTTTGATTATTCCTATGGGAGCCTTAAGATATAGTTGTCCGATCCGGTCGGTTCTGACATACACACAAAAAAAAAACTTGGTAAAATCAACTGTAATAATTGTCAAACAGTCCCCAACCACAAAAATTGTCAATTCTACTAAGTAAATAGTTACTCTTACGTAATACGTAAACGTAAGGGTTACTATAAAAAATAGTTACGCAACTGTAAAAAATGGTTGAATTTGCCCGAACCATAAATTGTGGTTAACCTACTATTTTTATTGTTACGTTACTAGAAAATAGTCATTTTACTATTAAAATGGTATTTTACCATTAAAATAGTACTTTCCCAGAAAAATAGTACGATCACTATTAAAAATGGTACAGCACTCTAAAAATAGTATGCCAATTAAAAAGATTTGATTTTCGTTTCCAAATTTGCATTTATTTTTACAGAATATTTGTTCTTATAATATTATTTACATATTATTTATAAACCTTATTTATTTTTACAGAATATTTGTTCTTGTAATATTATTTACATATTATTTATAAACCTCGAACAATAAATGTTTTTATTTAATAGTACTTAGGCCTTAAATAAAAAACAATTATTGGGAGATAGGCTTAAATGTAGTGGACTTATGTATATCTCATTTGGCTCGACAAAATGTATGTCTTCTTCAGTAGAAACAGTAGAGGATCGGAAGTGATTTTCAAACGCATTTATATTTTCTCAATGTTCTGTACAAAAATTTAAAATTAAAAAAAGGCTGGTTGATACTTGAATCATCCAACTATTGGTGACTTTTGATGAGGTACTTGCTTCAGCTTGTTTAAGGCTAGTGTCAAAACCCTAAGAGAGGAAATCATGTTGATTGTGATACAAAACATTTCTTAAAATAACTTATCTTACACCGCTTCTAACTTATTAAATGACAGCATTCTATTTCTAAATAAAAAGGTTAAGTCCGTATCATTTAAAGATTCAAGTTCCTTTATTGTCATGGATTCAGCTGAAATAAATATTTGTATCCCAGCGAGTTAAAAAATTAACGGCACTACTTGGCCATGCAGAATTGGGTTAGGGCGTGACGTCATGGAAATTTCTAGAACTGCAGAGTTTCACACACACTAACACAACACAAGCAAGCATAAGCCACCCTGCAGTTCCCGAATTTAGACCAAGCGCTGAAATGCACTGAGTCGACTGCGACGCCGGCAGAGCGTCTGCAGAATCGACTCTCTCACCAACCTCCTCTCCCTCAATCACGCTCTCCCAAATTTCTCTCTCTTAAAATCATAGAAAACGAGACAAAATGTCGAACCTCGCCTATCTCGCTCTGAAAGCTGGGCAAGCGCGATCGTGGCAAAGGGAAGACAACAACAAGAGAGATTGCGATTGATGTTGTTTTTCTCGCTCAGTATTCTTTTTCTATTTCTCGAGGGCAGGCGCCGTTTTTCCGCGGTTTTCAACTGCGTTTTAACTTTTAAAAGAGTATCATTGCTGTGATTAGTTATTTTAGAGTTTAAACAAAAGTGCTTTAATTAAGAATACATTTTTAGGTAAGTAATTGTCAAGTGTATTGTCTTATCTTAATTACAGTAGCTTTTAATTTTTATTTTATTCTTTATTTTTAAAATTTTTAGGTCAAGCTGATGGCACACAGTTCTTATTTTATTTGTAATTTATTTATTTAGTATCCCAGCGCTACAAGTGTACACTTATAATTATGGCGCTAGTCACATTGATTTGATATTTTTAACTTATTATTATTTTTAAATATTTAAACAATTTGCCTAACTTACTTACTTAATTGCTTAATTACTAACATCAAGTATTTTGTAGTTTTCAAATTACTATTATATTATTTTAATTTTTTTTTTTTTTTTTTTTTTAGTTTTATAGTTTTATAGTTTTTTTAAAATATTTTTATTATTATTATTTTTTATATATTTATATTTTTTGTAGATTTTTATTGTATTTTATTGTAATTTTTAATTAAACTTGCGATTTTAAATTTTAAATTTTTAAATCTTATAAAATATCTTTTCAGATGAAATCATTTTGTCCTACAGCCCAGAAGAATGTTATTCTTGTGCTGCTAAGTAAGTTTTTATCATTCTTGCCTCGTTATATAATATAAAAACAAATATTTTCCAAATTCAGATCCAATTGGTCAGGGGGAGCCTACAGAGAGTCCGAAGAGAGTGCGAAAATGCGTGAATAATCTCCAGCTCACCAAGACTCCGGAAGCTGAGAACCTGCCGAAGACCCCTACAAGACACCGTAGTTTGCAAAAATGTATTAATTTAATGTAATAATAAACCCATTGATAAAAGCAATGAAATTCAACATATTTTCAATAAAAATGGGAGATGAATTTAAGTGATAATTAGGCGCTGAAAAAGAGCTGAAAAGGTGACTTTGGTGATGAATTAGGCGATGAAAAATGGTGATGAACAGGTGCTAACAGACGCCAGTTTCTGGCAGTGATGAGCCCCTAGGACATGCCCATGTTAAAATCATCGCTATTTTTTATACAAATTCACTAGTGATTGAGCGCTTAGTGCTCAATTTTTGGCAGTGATTCACTGCAAAAAAGGTGATGAATGGAACTGCAGGGCAGCGTTTCAAAGAGTTGTACTTACATACATACATATGCACACATATATTTTGTTTTTGGAATTTCACATAAAAAAGTTTTAACCAATTTATAACATATATATACATATACATATACTAATGTACATATTTATTCTCACCATAAAACACAAGGACCATGTGATCGAATCCCCACGAATTTCATACTTCATAGAATTCCTCCATTCCGATATAGTGGTACCACTCAACTATACTGAAAACTCTTGCAGTGGGACCAGCTTTCGTTACAATTTTTTGCCACCAGGGGTCGCAACACTAAAAGTATTACGTTAGGGTAACTATTTCATAATAGTAGAATAACTATTTAAAATAGTTTCAAGATACAAGAACAAAATACACACGTCCCGTAATCGTAACCATTTTAATAGTAGTTTAACTATTTAATAGTACGCAAAGCAAAAACAAATACACAGACGACTATTTTTATTGGTAAAGTACTATTTTTTATAGTTACTTAACTATCTTCATTGGTTAATTTTACCAAGCAAATATTTTTGTGTGTATATACTACCTCCAATAGATAGAAGACTTTTGGGAAAGTTTCATCGCGATAATTTTAAATTTGAGAGACTATTTCGCATAGAAACGGACAGACGGACATGGCTAGATCGACTCGGCTATTGGTACTGATCAAGAATATATATACTTTATGTGGTCGAAAATTGATTGCGTTACAAACTTCTGACTGAAATTATAATACACTCTGCAAGGGTATAAAAAGAAAGCCAACAGCTCATATACTATACCAAATTTTTAAAAACATTTTTATCACCTACACAGCCGCCACCAAACGCCTTTTAGTTTTATTTTTGATAAAAAAACAAGAGAGAACGCTATAGTCGGGTGCCCCGACTATCAGATACCCGTTACTCAGCTAAGGGAGTGCGAGGGAGATAGATATATGAAATCTTTGATCGGGCATAACTTTTTAACGAATGGTCCGATTTGAAAAATTTCTTCTACATTTCGATAGGTATTGATAGTCACAATAAAACTGCATTTTTAGTTTTCCAAAATCTTTAATGGTGTGGGCGCCAGACACCTTTCAAAAAATGGTGTAGGGCGATTGAGGGCGTTAGAGGGGGCGTGGCACCATTTTGAAATAAACTTGCGCTGCGTAGGAACTCCAAGAATATGAATGCAAAATGCCAATCCTCTAGCTTTTATAGTTTCCGAGATCTCAGCGTTCATACGGACGGACAGATGGACAGACGGACATGGCTAGTTGGACTCGGCTAGTGATCCTGATCAAGAATATATATACTTTATAGGGTCGGAAAAGCTTCCTTCTCCCTGTTACATACTTTTGCACGAATACAATATACCCTTTTACTCTACGAGTAACGGGTATAAATACAAATAGGAGAATAATTTTTTCTGTTTTGATTTTTATATAAAACTCAGAAATAAGTGTTATTTTTAAAGCGGAAAATAAAACTCAGATAATAAGTTGTTTTTGTAAGGTTTCAAATAAAAATCACAGGGTAACAATTGTTTTTAGAATTTTACATATAACTTATGACATAAGTTAAGTAATCATTAAAAATTGATTTTTAAAGTGAAACTCATAACAGTTACGATCCTTGATTTATACTTATTGGAACGACAGACTTTAAACGGTAAAGTCTGCTGGGGGTTGTACTAATTTTGAAAGTGCGATATTTCCTGCATGCGTCATTGAATCCACCCACGCAAACTAATCTATTAGCTTTGAATAATAAAATTAAAAAGTTAAATATTTTTGTATTTTCGTCAACTATACTGTTAAATCAAATTTTATTAGTTTAGATGAGGAGCGGTGCGGAAGCAGGAGCATAGCTGAGAGGGGCGGAGTATGCCAAAGGGGACGAGTATGCGAAAGGAGCAGCTGCGTACTTGGCGACCACTGGAGCAGCCACGGGAGCAATCACTGGAGCAGCAGCGATTCCATTGTAGTTCCTGGCGATCACCTGGCTGCTGGTGGCGGTCACGACTGGAGCAGGAGCAGCCACCACGGCAGCGGGAGCAGTGTATGCCAGAGGAGCAGTGTAAGATAGAGGAGAAGTGTAGGCCAGAGGAGCACCCAGGAGTCCTGGTTTGGCAGCAGCGCAGGCAACAAGGGCGAGGACAACAACGGCCTTGGGATAAATCAACTTAATTAATACAATCCTCCAATGTTTCTTTATCTAAGAACTTACGTATTTGAACATGGTGGCTATATTTCTTTGATTTACTTCTTCGGAAGGCTCGAAACTGTTTGACGTCCAACTGCTCTTGGTGGAGCATATTTATACCCAAAACTTTACTCAGCTCTGACTCATGAACGCACTCAGTTAATTTAAATGCTGTGACAGTCTCCCTTTACCATTTGCACTTTACCATATTTTCCCACTGCTGAATGTGGAATATCTTTTGGCCAATGAATTCAATGGCCTGAGGTCGAAAACTTGTTTTGGGGTATATATAGCGACGGAAAAAGTGTTGAACGACATCACACAAGTTAAAGTTTTCGAACCGAAAGCATCAAAACTAATCAACAATAAAAATGTTCAAATCTGTAAGTTTAAGGATTTGATATTTTGTTTAGTTTTCTAAATGCTTTTTATCCCCAGGCTGTTGTTATCCTGGCCATCGTTGCCTGCGCTGCTGCCAAGCCAGGTCTCCTGGGTGCTCCTCTGGCCTACACTTCTCCCCTGGCTTACACTGCTCCTCTGGCATACACTGCTCCCGCTGCCGTGGTGGCTGCTCCTGCTCCAGTCGTGACCGCCACCAGCAGCCAGGTGATCGCCAGGAACTACAATGGAATCGCTGCTGCTCCTGTGATTGCACCCGTGGCTGCTCCAGTGGTCGCCAAGTACGCGGCTGCTCCTTTGGCATACTCCGCCCCTCTCAGCTACGCCGCTGCTCCCACACAATTCCTCATCTAAATTAAACATTGATCACCTAGAACAATAAAAAGAAGTTGAATGTAAATTGTAAAATTAACATTTGTAACTTGACAAGCTGTTATCTCAGAAATTATTATTTCTCGTACACTCAGGGAAAAAATCAAGTATTTCGTGCTTGAATCTTGTATTTTAAGTGTCAAAAGTGAGCCAAGCAACGAAATTCTGATCTTAAGAACAAAATACTACTTTCAAGTACGAATTTTCAAGACGTAAAATACTTGATTTCAGTACGTTTTAAGAACTCTTCGATCTGAAATTAAGAATGAATAATTACCAAATCTAGACTTATTTATACTTAAAACAAGAGAGAACGCAATAGTCGGGTGCCCCGACCATCAGATACCCGTTAAAGGAAGTGCGAGCGAGATGGAGATATACAACTTTGATCTCGCATAACTTTTTAAGAAATGGTCCGATTTGAAAATTTTTTCTGTTCTACATTTCCATAGGTATTGATAAACAGAATAAAAAGTAAATTTTTACTGTTCCGAAATCTTTAAAGGTGTGGGCGCCAGACACCTTTCAAAAAATGGTTTAGGGCGATTGTGGGCGTTAGAGGGGGCGTTGCACCTTTTTGAAACAAACTTGCGGTGCGTAGGAACTCCAAGAATCTGCATGCAAAATGCCAATCCTCCAGCTTTTATAGTTTCCGAAATCTCAGCGTTCATACGGACAGACAGACAGACGGCTATGGCTAGTTCGACTCGGCTAGTGATCCTGATCAAGAATATATATACTTTATAGGGTCGGAAAAGCTTCCTTCTCCCTGTTACATACTTTTGCACGAATACAATATAACCTTTTACCAAAGATATTATAAACACTAAGATGTGTAACGAGGAGCAAGAAAATGTACGGAGGCAGCGTCATTTTTGTCAAATGCGACTCACACGTATTCAGTCTATTTTTAGAATGCCCTTTCTTGACTTCTCTCTCTCTCGCTCACTTGCTCTCTCGCTCCCAAAACTCCGCGCTGCAGAAAAGTCGAAATTCAATTTTTGTCTCATTTGTTGATTCTTGAATTATGTTCCCGAAAAGGAATCGGCCTAAAAGGCACATTGCGCACAACATTTCAAAAAGGGCTGTGGCGCATTGCGTTAGTTGGTGGCCCGCGAATAATGCGATTGAGGTTCAAGTCCGCTCTGAGAGGAAGTGGTTTTATTTTTATCTTCATTTTTTTTTTATTTATTTTACTTTGTTTTTTTAATTTTTTGTTTTGTTTTTTAATTTTTTGTTGTAGTTTTTTGTTTGTTTTTAATTTTTTTTGTAGTTTTTTGTTTGTTTTGAATTTTTTTTGTAGTTTTTTCTTTGTTTTGAATTTTTTTATTAATTTTTTGGTTTGTTTTTTAATTTTTTTGTAGTTTTTTCTTTGTTTTGCATTTTTTGTAGTTTTTTCTTTGTTTTTAAGTTTTTTTGTAGTTTTTTGTTTGTTTTGAATTTTTTTTTGAATTTTTTGGTTTGTTTTTTAATTTTTTTGTAGTTTTTTCTTTGTTTTGAATTTTTTTTGTAGTTTTTTCTTTGTTTTTAAGTTTTTTTGTAGTTTTTTCTTTGTTTTTAAGTTTTTTTGTAGTTTTTTCTTTGTTTTGAATTTGTTTTGTAGTTTTTGTATGATACTTTATCATGATCAGCAAAAAAAGTGGAACAAAATTGGTAAAAAAAAAGTAAAGTTCTAAAAGCAGAAGCATTTTGTGCAAATATTTTAAATTCATTACTTTTGAATTAAAAGTTTATAAAATACGCATCCGAGTTTACTTTTATAATTTTATTTAAATTTTAATTTTTATTTAAATGCAATTCAGGGACTAAAAATAACAATAATTTTATTTTTTAAACAAAAAAGCAAGCACACAATCCCTAGAAAGAAATGATTTACACCAAAATCATTCAATCCATTAATGGTCTTTACCTTTCTCTCAATTTAAAAAAAAATATATATATTCAATAAACAATGTTTAAAAAAAAAAATACTTAAAAAAAAGGCTGCGTTCAGTCGGAGTTGAACTCGGTCCGACCAAAGAGAATATAAACACTAAGAGGTGTAACGCCCATACAACTGAATGTACGGCAAAATTTTTGGTGTGGATTCAGAAAGTGGATTTATAATCTTCTTAGTGTGCGTTGTCCGTGTTAGATTCTTTGGTTGTGTTAGTGTGCAATTTCGTTTGCTCTACTGCGAAATGGGCTCAATGTCGCATCTGTCTGACGTTTCGAAACAAGGCACTGTGGGCTAGGGGTGTAGTCGCTC
Source organism: Drosophila pseudotakahashii (assembly GCA_035046095.1). Taxonomy (NCBI): domain Eukaryota; kingdom Metazoa; phylum Arthropoda; class Insecta; order Diptera; family Drosophilidae; genus Drosophila; species Drosophila pseudotakahashii. The sequence continues at coordinate 6,273 of JAWNOE010000133.1, read as the reverse complement.
GACTGCGGATCGTGTCGGACAAGGTTCAACTCCGACTGAACGCAGCCTTCTTTTTTTAAGTATTTTTTTTTTTAAACATTGTTTATTGAATAAATATTTTTTTTTTTTAAATTGAAAGAAAGGTAAAGACCATTAATGGATTGAATGATTTTGGTGTAAATCATTTCTTTCTAGGGATTGTGTGCTTGCTTTTTTGTTTAAAAAATAAAATTATTGTTATTTTTAGTCCCTGAATTGCATTTAAATAAAAATTAAAAATTAAATAAAATTATAAAAGTTAACTCGGATGCGTATTTCATAAACTTTTAATTCAAAAGTAATGAATTTAAAATATTTACAAAAAAATTAAAAAACAAACCAAAAAATTTAAAACAAATTCAAAACAAACAAAAAACTACAAAAAAACTTAAAAACAAAGAAAAAACTACAAAAAAAAACGATCCGCAGTCGAGCGACTACTTTTTATTTATGAATGCATGCATAATCATAAATTTAAGTATTTTTGTACTTCTTTATTTTATTTATTTTTACAGTTAAACATATTTTAAACGTTATTTTATATTTAGAAAAAACTTTTTGTAATGATTTAATTTAAATGATAGTTAGGAAAACTCTTACCTCGACCTCGGTTTGAACCCGCGACCACTCGCACTGCAGACAGCCGCCTTAAACAACTCGACCACGCACGCTTCTTAGAATGCGTTGACTAAAGAAGGCACAAGAACTTTTGACGAAAGGGCTAGCGTACAAATTTAATTTATTTATTTTTAAACCATTTATTAAGGGGTTTAAAAAAAAAAAACTTTAAAAAAAATTTAGAGTCGACTTGTCGCGCCGAGGATTTGAAGTTGGAACCTTTACGTAAAAAATGTCACTGTCCTGCCGCCTCTAACAGATGCAGTACCCTGGAAACTCGCTATTTTTGGTTGAATTTGTATATTTAAGAACGATTTGTAGCAGGATGGCTACGTAGTAGTATGTATGTATGTATGTATAAGTAACGGTATTCCTTCTAGAACATTCTTGTATATTCTTAGAGTACATTGTTGTTGTTGTAGAGCTTGCTCTCACTGGGCTTGCTCTCTCTCTTGTGATCTCACCACACTCACTCTCTTAGAGAGTCGGGGGTTGGTGCGTGTCGTGAGCTGAGAGCGAGGTCAGTTGAAAGCCAGCAGATCCTGACAAGAGACTATATAAAACCATAAATCTAAATAAAGCGATTAATAAATATATATAACTGTGTTAAATTTAATAACTGGGGATATATATATTATACCCCTACAAAATCAGAAGTGGGCCGATCACAAGCCAAATTAATTAAAAAAAATAAATAAATAAAAAAAAAGACTAGAAACTAAGAAAGTTAAAACAAAATGGATTTAAACGACGCTTCGATTGAACAATTAAAGAAGTGGTTAAGTGTACTAAAGTTATCAACGACGGGTACAAAACGAGAATTTATTTTACGTCTTAACAAATTGCCAATTGAAATACGCAATAAGGTTGATAAAATGTTCATACAAAAAGGGAACCGAGACGGCGACCGAAGTAACGGAGAAGACGGCGGCATCGAAAATTCCGAAGAAGAAGGCGGCGCCAAAGGCAACGGAAAAAACGGCGGCATCAGAAATTTAGAAGAAGAAGACAGCGACAACGGTTACGGCAAAGACGGCGACATCGAGGATTACGAAGAAGACGGCGACAAAAGAAACGGCAAAGACGGCGGCATCGAATATTACGAAGAAGGCGATGAAAGTAACGGCGAAGACGGAGAAAAGGAAAGCGAAGTTGGCGACGAGAACGAAGCAGCTATGGGCAGCATTGGCGAAGTTGGTGGCAGCATTGAGAAGAAAGCAAAGGGTCAAAGAAGCAACGGAAAAGGCGGCGAACAGATGGAAGGCGGAGGCAGAAATCAAAAGTGTGCAGAAGACAACATGCCAAACCAAATAGAGAGCAATTTTAATCAAAGTATTGATATTTCGTTGGGAATGGCAATGCAAGTATTGAGTGAGTTTGCTGGTGAATCGTGTGCCCGCAAATGGATAGCTCAGATGAATAACATCGCAAGCATCTATGGCATAACTGGAAAGTACGTGAAAATGTTGATGGTCAGCAAGATTAAAGGTAAAGCAAATGCTTGGTTGCACGCAAATTCATGGCGTATTTTGCTACCACTCGAAGAGTTATCTGCCGAACTGATCTCAATGTTTGGCGAAAAAACATCAAAGTTGGAGATGAGGCGCAAGTTTGAGAATCGCAAATGGAGTACCGGCGAGACGTTTGGGACCTATGCTGATGACAAAGTAATGCTTGCTCAGGGCATTAATATGGATGCAGAAGAAATTTTAGGCTGCATTATCGAAGGAATCCCAAATCAAGGGCTGCGTAACCAGGCGCACATTCAATGTTTTGAAGATGTTGGGCACATAAAGCGAGCATTTGCCGATGTAAGCTTGCCCAAATCCGTAAGTTTTGGAAGGACAACGACAGATGTGAACTTCAACAAAGACAACAAAGAGACGCGCTGCTATAATTGCAATGCCAAAGGACACTGGGCATCCGAATGCAGGAAATCGAAGAGGGAGAAGGGATCGTGTTACGCGTGCGGCGAGATGGGACATTTTGTGGCAACATGTCTGAAGAACAAAAATAAGCCCGGAGGCAATAACAATTATGTAAGATACTTTGAAATTAATTTTATGAACGATTCCAATACCAGGTTAATTGCAGAATGCCTCATAGATACAGGAAGCCCGATTTCATTTATAAAAATATCCAAAGTACCAGAAAATGTTTGCAAATTACCAGTTTTAAGTTTATACCATGGATTAAATAAAAGTTACCTAGAAACATATGGAAAAATATTATGTTACGTTAAGAAGAATTTAAATAAAATACATTTTCATTTAGTTATTGTGGCAAACAAGTCTATGAGTCATGATGTAATACTGGGAAGAGATTTTATGGAAGCATGTAAAATTGATTTAAACCTCGACACGTTGAAGATGGTTACGGTTGAGAACATTGAAAACTTTTCAAATGATAGTGAAATTGTTAGAAACGTTAGTAATGAGAACCAAACAGTTAGCGATATTGTTAGAAATGAGAACCAGATAGTAAGCAATAAAATTAGCGATAATGGGAAAATGATTAAAGAAATTTTTAGTAAAGTTACAGATGAAGAAAAAGTTATGAACACAGATGAAATAGATGTAGTGGAAAAGGAATTGTTTAATATTAATATTACAGATGAAAGTTCAGATTACAAAATTGGCAATGAAGTGAATTATAATGTTAGGTGTCAGTTTGTTAGAATGGTAGAAAGTTGTTATGTAAATAAAGAAAGACCAAAGGAACCAGAGGTTAGATGTGAAATAAAATTAAGATTAGAGGATTCGAAACCTTTCAGTTGTTCGCCCAGGCGTTTAGCTTATACAGAAAAAGAAAAATTACAGGTTATATTAGATGAATATTTAAATGAGGGAATTATAAGACCAAGTCAATCGGAGTATGCATCTCCAATAGTGTTAGTAAAAAAGAAAACAGGTGACCTACGACTTTGTGTGGATTATCGAAAACTTAATAAGACAATGGTTAAGGATAATTATCCCTTACCTTTGATCGACGATTTGTTAGACACTTTGGTAAATAAAACAATATTTTCAAAATTAGATTTAAAACATGGCTACTTTCATGTGTTCGTGGACAGTGACTCCATAAAATATACTTCATTTATGACGCCATTAGGACAATTTGAATTTATGCGGATGCCAATGGGGCTAAAAAATGCTCCTGCGGTGTTTCAAAGATTTATTAATACAATTTTTGCAGACATGATAAGGGATGGTAAGGTAGTAATATATATGGACGATATTATGATCGCCAGTAAAGAGATACAGGAACATTTAAATGTTCTTAGGGAAGTTTTTGATCGTTTAGCAAGAAACAAACTAGAATTAAGAATGGATAAGTGTGAGTTTCTACAAGCAAGTGTGCAATATTTAGGATTTTTGGTAACCAGCAAAGGAATACAAGCTAATGACAAAGGAATAGAAGCTGTTAGAGATTTTCCCGTTCCAGATAAAGTACATGGTGTTAGAAGCTTTTTAGGATTATGTTCGTATTTTAGAAGATTCATAAAGAATTTTTCGATGATCGCAAAACCCTTATATGACCTGTTAAAGAAGGATAAAGAGTTTGTATTCGAAGAGAAGGAATTACAATGTTTTGAGATGCTTAAGAAAATGTTAGTGGAAGCCCCAGTTTTAGGATTATATTATTACAAGGACGAGATAGAATTGCATACAGATGCAAGCGCACAAGGTTTTGGAGCGGTATTACTACAAAGGAAAGAGGATAAAAAGCTGCACCCTATTTTTTATTTTTCAAAGGCCACAACAAAAGACGAAGCAAAATATCACAGTTTTGAACTTGAAACGTTAGCGATAATTTACGCTCTAAGAAGATTTAGAATTTATGTGCAGGGGAGACGATTTAGAATAGTTACTGACTGTAATTCACTGACGTTAACATTAAATAGGATTGAGTTGAACCCTCGAATTGCACGATGGGCATTAGAATTGCTTGAGTATGACTTTGAGTTAGTTCATAAATCGGGAAAACTTATGCAACACGTGGACGCGTTAAGTAGGAATACGAATATATTGGTAGTAGAAACGAATAGTTTTGAAGACAATTTAATTATTTGTCAAGCGAAAGATGAGAAGTTAAATAATGTTAGGAAGAAGTTAGAAAAAGAGGAAGATAAAATGTTTGAGATGAGGAATGGAGTTATATATAGAAAATCAAATGATGGGAAACTGTTATTCTGTGTGCCAGGAGAAATGGAGGACAAGATATTATACAAATATCACAATGAATTAGGTCATTTAGGTCGAGATAAGGTTATGGATGCTATTGTTAGGACGTATTGGTTTCCGAATATGAAAGATAAAGTTGTTAGACATATTGATAATTGTTTGAGGTGCGTGGCATATTCGCCGAAGTCAGGAAAAGGGGAAGGAATGTTGCACAGCATACCAAAAGGAAATGTGCCATTCGAAATTATACATATCGATCATTACGGACCGGTTGATAATGGAAGATCAAAGAAACATCTGTTTGTGGTGATAGACGGTTTTACTAAGTATGTTAGGCTATATGCAACAAAGACGACGAACACAAAAGAAGTCATTATAGCAATGAAAGATTATTTTAGGTCGTATAGCAGGCCAACGTGTATCGTTTCGGACATAGGAAGCTGTTTTACATCGGAAGAGTTTGGAAAATTTGTCGAAGAATATAATATTAAGCACGTAAAAATTGCGACAGGGTCACCTCAGGCCAATGGGCAGGTGGAAAGAATTAATCGAATAATAGGGCCAATGATAGCTAAATTAGCAGATCCGGAAAAAGGACTGCATTGGGATACAGTTGTTGAGGACGTTGAATTCTCATTGAACAATACAAAGCAAAGAAGCATTGCACAAATGCCGAGTAAAATGTTGTTTGGAATCGAACAGAAAGGAAAAGTTATTGATGAATTGAGGCAAAAGTTAGAAGAATTAGATAATGTTAGTGATGTTAGAGATGTAAGAGATTTAGACAAAATTAGGAAAAATGGAGTGGAATCGCAAATAAAATTACAAAATGACAACGAAAGAAGATATAATGAGAAAAGGAAAGATAGTTTAGAATACAAAGTTGGAGATTATATTATGGTGAAAAATTTTGATAATGCAGTAGGAGTCGCAAGGAAGCTAATACCCAAACACAAAGGTCCTTATGTGATAGATAAAGTTTTGAGAAATGATAGGTATGTAATAAAAGATGTGGAAGGTTTTCAATTGTCGCGTTGCCCTTATCAAGGAGTCTGGAGTAGTCAAAATATCAAGCATTGGATTGGTAAACGAAAATAGCTGTAAATATATGCAAAGAATTGTAAATGTAAAGACTGATAGTATGTAAGATAATGTTAGATGAAATCAATTGTATATTAAACCAAGATCAGGGGATCTTGAAATGTCAGGACGGCCGAATTGTAGCAGGATGGCTACGTAGTAGTATGTATGTATGTATGTATAAGTAACGGTATTCCTTCTAGAACATTCTTGTATATTCTTAGAGTACATTGTTGTTGTTGTAGAGCTTGCTCTCACTGGGCTTGCTCTCTCTCTTGTGATCTCACCACACTCACTCTCTTAGAGAGTAGGGGGTTGGTGCGTGTCGTGAGCTGAGAGCGAGGTCAGTTGAAAGCCAGCAGTGATCCTGACA
>JAWNOE010000132.1:0-27366 GCA_035046095.1 Drosophila pseudotakahashii | reverse complement strand
ACAACATCGAATCTCGAGGCAAAGGGAGGGGGGCAATCGACACATTTACTCACCGAAAACAAGCAAAGGAATGTGCAACTTGACGATCTTTGAGTGGCACACGGTCATAACAACGACCGTAACCCTACACCAGTGGCTGGCAAAGTGCACCAGTCGGGCATTGACACTACCGATAGGGGAAATCATAGGTGGGAACACCTAAATATGCAAACCTATCACGGGGGCCGAGGAAAAAAGCTCTATACTGGTATAAAAGACCGTAGCCGGATAGAGAAGGTAGACAGAATCTAGTCTGGTCTCATACTGACGGAAACCACTAGCTCCGAGGAAGGACGATTTCCCCCATGGGCTTTGGGCATCTGCCCACGGAGTCCAATGCCACCAGGAGACAGAGTTCACTCTGATCTCACGGCACTATAGTGTGAGCACTATATTCCCGACGCCGCCAACGACTACAGCCAAGACCGGAATCCTGAAGATAGTCCTGTTTGCAGTCGATGAACAGCAAACATATCCTGGAAGAGCAGTCCACACCCTCGTCCTAAAGAAGAATTATTTGTATTATCAAGGACTTCATCATGGGAGGAACTAATTCCAAAGTGGACCATAGTACGGCCAATGTGATCAACACCGTCAAAATAATCGATCACAAGGACGACATTCAGGACGTGAACCATAATCTGAAGATCGTCATCGTTATGTTTGCTTTCGTAATCATCCTGCAAGTGGTCAAGATGTACAAGCGATCCGTGCAAGGACGTCAGGACCAAAAGCACGCCCTGGAACAGGCGATATGCCGCCAGGTCTAGAAAAGACGATAAAGTGCAAGAAACCTATTCAAAAATCATAAAAAAGTGACAGAAAAATAAAGGCAATTAAATGCCTTAATTACCGACAAACGTGAAGCAAAAGAAAAAGAAAAAAACAAATTGTGAACTCAGGCATTTATGAATGCAAGTGCAACAGCAATAATATCAAGTGAAGTGCAGTGACATTGGAGACGCCGCTGCCTGAGACCCTACCGTAGGAACAGACGTGTGCCGCCGTGGGATCTACATACATACATACATATATATATATATACAATAAGTGATTGTGCTTAAGAACAAGATTTTTTTTGTGCGTATTTTAACGATAGTGTTTTGCACGTATATATATATTTGTTTCTAATTTCTTCAAAAAGCCCAGGATCCAGTGCGTCGAGATCTCATCGCCCAGGACAAAAGGGGTAAGTTTGTCGGAACACGGTTCCTTTTCCTATACCAAATATATATATATCCGTGCCTTTTGTTTTTTTCTATCTAACGTAAATCCTCCAACTTAGGCCTCTTCAAGGCACTATAATATTTTTATAATTAATCAGTAAGCTTTTGTCCTACTTTTTATAATATAATAAACATTGACTTTTCAGCGGCGAGTATCAGCCTTGTGTTTGTATGAACAATCACAAGTGTCCTCAGAGCGACGTTTGTAGTCGTGAATAGTCAGCAATTCTGCTGACGTGTGCACCTTTTGTACGGGTGATAAATTCGATACTCTCCGCTAACAAATTTTGTTGGTCAATTAAAAATTAAATTCATATGTATTCCTAAACATAATATTACTCATAAATGGCACTAGCCAATATCTTATCCAATAAAATTGTAATGTGAAAACGAACTTAAAACATGAAGTGCTAAGTTTTCAAACGGGGGTTGCTGACGCGATAAGTGGAGTAGGTGAAGAATAATGACATAACTTTTGACGAACAACCTTGACAATAGGGGATCGTATTGCGCGGCCCGCGACGATCCATTTGGCACACCATAGTGTGAAGGGGAGGGAATGTGGCCGAAACATTGCCCGATCATATTACGATCAAGCAAAAGCTTAGCTTGTGGGGCAATGTAGACTGATGACCGACGGACTTTACAACTTTTACTGTTTTCAGGCATCTTTAATATTTATTCTCGTTATGTTGGAGAGGAGAAAGGCTTACCAAGAACCCACCCCATCCGGCGAGCTTATGCCGGCAAAATTGGTGCCTGAACATCGGATGTCTTTCCTTCGGCCCAAGTCCTTTCAGGACTAGGGCACTAATATGCCCACGTAACAGAATTGGCGCCCAACGAGATGGATATTTCATATTTCTTAAGGACAAGGGTTTTAAGTAGAGAAGCGCGCGTGTATTAATTTGTTTTTATTTTTAAAAATTGAGTTCAAAAGTCCCCAACTTCTGCGACAGTCAGAATTGAGAAGGCCTCTCAAGCAAGACTTTGTCTCAGAATAGAGGTATGACTTTAGGAGTTGCCATTGTATTTTTAAAATCATAGATATCCTTTGTTTCTTTCATAAGAAAAATTGCTAAAAATTTCCATCGGGAGATATGAGGTTTTCTTTTATAATACTATATAATTGTATGCCGACTGACCTTTCTATTTTTGGAAATTAACGTAAAAACAATTTAGATGTGCTTTTTGGCCGACGCTACACGACGTACTAGGGAAGCCCGGTCGTTTGATAGGCTCGAGTCCAGAAAGAGCAGGAGCGCAGATGTTACGGTAACGCATTTAGCCATTGCGGTGCGGATCTATTGTGCGATTGTCGATCCAGGACAGAAAAGGTGGGTGGGGGAACTGACAGGAAACGTAAAGCCGACGCTACACGACGTACTGGGCCAAGAGTCTGGTCGTTTGATAGGCTCGAGTCTTTACGGCATCCTTTGACATATTTGGGCGGGGGACGTATTTTAGTTTCTCTGGCCGACGCTACACGACGTACTGGGCTAGATGGTCCGGTCGTTTGATAGGCTCGAGTCCAGAGAAATAGGAAAACTGCGGTGGATCCCGAGAATGATCGGTCAGATAGCAGCAGGTTGTGGAGCCCGAGAATGATCGGTCAGATAGCAGCAGGTTGTGGAGCCCGAGAATGATCGGTCAAATAACCTGATTTCCGACGACTGGCGGGAGGGGGATTTCGGACAGACTTTTCTTCTAGGCGCAGCTAGTTCCCGTTGTGAACGTTAAAGCTGACTAGAAGGGAAGAAGAGCTGTTAGTTCAGTGGAACCCAGTTGTGTAGAAGCTGCTAATACCTCTAGTTAGGGATATTTGTTTTTCTTGTTTGTGGGGCTTAAAAAATCGGACGGATTCTTCACCAAAGAGATACTTGTTAATCGCAACACAGCACCCCCATTATCTTTGGTTTATATTCGCAAACCTTAGTCAGCAGTACCTGGCTGATCGCGCGAGTGAACGAAAAAAAAAAAAAAATAAGACAAGTATAAAGTGTGTGTCATTGCTCAAGAGCACAAGTGAAACACAAGTGAAAAAGATATTTAAGCGACTAAAAGAATCTTTGGCCCAAATGAAGGGGACAAAGAAGAAAGTGCTTTTCCAATCCACGACGGGAAGAATTACCCGATCGGCAACACGGGGAGCAAATCAGGCACACAGGAGTGCAAGTGCTGACGCCACGCCACGGAGAACCAGTTCGCTCGACAGAGACAACCTAAGTATCTTCCGCGAATCGGAAGAGCAAGAAGAAAGTAGATCCATTGAAGACAACATGGACCAATTAGACGAAACCGAAGGAGCTGTAGGGGGAGAAAATTTTCCCCTGGGTAAGCCAAAGGGACGCTCAAGTATGCTTCCGCAATATGAGCCCAAGCCGACAAGCGGCTTAGAAGCTGCCGAGAGAAGAGAGCAAATAATGCGATCGGTTATAAAACAGAAAAACGAAACCCAGGTAGCCCTGCAAGCGCAAATAGAAGCATTAAAGGCGCAAGTAGTGGAGCTGCTAGCCTCGCAATCTATGAGGGGGGGACAGGCCGTATTACCACCACCGCAGCGGTACCCGGCACAGCCATCTGACAGTTTCTTGTGTTACCAAGAGACGCCGCCTCTCGAACCGCTATCGCAGGAGACTCTCAACAGCCAGAGGCGTCGGCTACGAGATCACCGGCGCCCCGACACATCCCAACACCACCAATTCCGAGATAACGGCCCGGACACGAGTTATCCACGACACCCCGAATATGACCAGAGCCCCGGCTATCAGGCACCAAAAGGAGTTCGGCTGGACAAATGGAATTTAAAGTTTGACGGAAACAGCCGCGGTATGACCGTTGAGAGTTTCTTGTTCCGCGTTGAACGGCTACAAGTACTTTATAGATAGAGCCGAGCCAAGTTTTTCGCGAATTCCATAGTCTACTGGTAGGAGCCGCCAGCAAGTGGTATTGGCAGTTGATGGAGGATCGAGCGGACGACTACAACTTCGATTACTACTCACTAACGACGGAAATGAAACGCGCTTTTTCCTCATCCGGGAGTGACCTCATGAAGATCAAGGAGCTGATGGAACGGCGACAAGGACAAAATGAATCTTTTAGCGACTATGTATCCGATATGCATAACTTGCATTTCCGGTTGCAGAACAAGCTAGAAGAGGACAAATTCGTTGAGCTCATCAAGGACAATCTAAATGCCCAGTTGGGAAGCTTGTTGCTGACATCCCCGATTAGGTCGCTAGCGGATCTGAAAAAGGAAGGACTTAGAGTGGACCGCTGGTTAAGGAGTAACGGCAGGGCCGCACGTAGCAGGCCGGTCAGTGAGCTCGAGGATTACCAGACGCCGCAGGATTTTCCAGACACTGTGAATTTGGAAGAGTTTAACCGGAAGCGAAGGGGTTAGAAAACGGACATGGATGCCGAGAACCGCTTCACGAATTAGTTTGCTATAAATGCGGCAGGGCAGCGGATTTTTATCGAAAGCACCCTGAAGAAGATCCCTGCCTTACTAGATTCCATGACGCCACTTGTAGAGTGTGTGAGAAAATAGGAGGCGATGACGACGCTAACCCAGCGTCCTTTCCGCGAAGTTCGACAGGCCAGACCGGGACAGCCTGGCGGACCAAGGCAGTTACATTCCCGTAGAGACCACCATTCCCAGACAAATCTCTCCCCATAAGAACCTAGAACAACGAGAGAGGGAGTATGATCTAGCAAGACAGCGTATCTTCCACGGTTCAGAGGATACGGGCAACACCACACGGGACATTCGAAAGATGCACAAGCTATATGGCACCAGAGCAGAATATCGCAAGCTTAAGCAGAAAGTATTAGACACGGTAGTAAGCATACAAAACGATAACCGTTTCTTTGCCAAAACTAAAGTCGACGGAGTAGAAATACTAGCGTTACTGGATACAGGCGCTAGTGCGAATTGTATTGGCAGAGGAGCGGAAGCCTTCTTAAGGAACCGGACGCGGCTCATAAGAAAGCTCAACGAAGAATGTGTGCGCACCGCTAGCGGCGGCGAAACCCGAGTAGTCGGAGCCATAACCCTACCCGTGGAATGGGAAGGCGAGACTAAGGATCTGGAATTTTTGATAGTACCAGGTCTGACACAACGTTTTTATTTCGGAATCAATTTCTGGGATACGTTTGGCCTAACATTCCTTGGTAAGGGCGGAAACGAGTTTGCAGCCATCGAAGCACCACCGGAGTACGACTTAATGACCGGAGACTTGGATATGAACGACCCTCCTAAACCCGAAACCGCGTACACGCCTCATCAGCTATCCCCCGAACAACACAGTAAGCTGAGGCAAGTAATTGAGACATACCCATCATGTCGGGATAAAGGTTTCGGAAAGCCCGGTTAGAGCAGTCGGATGCACATGAGACTCTTGGTGCAGGAGTGGGTCGAAGCCACACGTTTAAGGGCGCCTAAATAATAGAAAAGAAAAACAAAACCAGCACTAATTCGTTGGTCGTACGAAAATTCCTTTTTGCGAAGTCATTCCATGCGTGTCCGTATCGATCACTTCGAGCCTGTTACGTACGCCCTCTCCTTCAATTTATTTGATGGAGAAAGATGCACGTAGAAAAACAACATCGAATCTCGAGGCAAAGGGAGGGGGGCAATCGACACATTTACTCACCGAAAACAAGCAAAGGAATGTGCAACTTGACGATCTTTGAGTGGCACACGGTCATAACAACGACCGTAACCCTACACCAGTGGCTGGCAAAGTGCACCAGTCGGGCATTGACACTACCGATAGGGGAAATCATAGGTGGGAACACCTAAATATGCAAACCTATCACGGGGGCCGAGGAAAAAAGCTCTATACTGGTATAAAAGACCGTAGCCGGATAGAGAAGGTAGACAGAATCTAGTCTGGTCTCATACTGACGGAAACCACTAGCTCCGAGGAAGGACGATTTCCCCCATGGGCTTTGGGCATCTGCCCACGGAGTCCAATGCCACCAGGAGACAGAGTTCACTCTGATCTCACGGCACTATAGTGTGAGCACTATATTCCCGACGCCGCCAACGACTACAGCCAAGACCGGAATCCTGAAGATAGTCCTGTTTGCAGTCGATGAACAGCAAACATATCCTGGAAGAGCAGTCCACACCCTCGTCCTAAAGAAGAATTATTTGTATTATCAAGGACTTCATCATGGGAGGAACTAATTCCAAAGTGGACCATAGTACGGCCAATGTGATCAACACCGTCAAAATAATCGATCACAAGGACGACATTCAGGACGTGAACCATAATCTGAAGATCGTCATCGTTATGTTTGCTTTCGTAATCATCCTGCAAGTGGTCAAGATGTACAAGCGATCCGTGCAAGGACGTCAGGACCAAAAGCACGCCCTGGAACAGGCGATATGCCGCCAGGTCTAGAAAAGACGATAAAGTGCAAGAAACCTATTCAAAAATCATAAAAAAGTGACAGAAAAATAAAGGCAATTAAATGCCTTAATTACCGACAAACGTGAAGCAAAAGAAAAAGAAAAAAACAAATTGTGAACTCAGGCATTTATGAATGCAAGTGCAACAGCAATAATATCAAGTGAAGTGCAGTGACATTGGAGACGCCGCTGCCTGAGACCCTACCGTAGGAACAGACGTGTGCCGCCGTGGGATCTACATACATACATACATATATATATATATACAATAAGTGATTGTGCTTAAGAACAAGATTTTTTTTGTGCGTATTTTAACGATAGTGTTTTGCACGTATATATATATTTGTTTCTAATTTCTTCAAAAAGCCCAGGATCCAGTGCGTCGAGATCTCATCGCCCAGGACAAAAGGGGTAAGTTTGTCGGAACACGGTTCCTTTTCCTATACCAAATATATATATATCCGTGCCTTTTGTTTTTTTCTATCTAACGTAAATCCTCCAACTTAGGCCTCTTCAAGGCACTATAATATTTTTATAATTAATCAGTAAGCTTTTGTCCTACTTTTTATAATATAATAAACATTGACTTTTCAGCGGCGAGTATCAGCCTTGTGTTTGTATGAACAATCACAAGTGTCCTCAGAGCGACGTTTGTAGTCGTGAATAGTCAGCAATTCTGCTGACGTGTGCACCTTTTGTACGGGTGATAAATTCGATACTCTCCGCTAACAAATTTTGTTGGTCAATTAAAAATTAAATTCATATGTATTCCTAAACATAATATTACTCATAAATGGCACTAGCCAATATCTTATCCAATAAAATTGTAATGTGAAAACGAACTTAAAACATGAAGTGCTAAGTTTTCAAACGGGGGTTGCTGACGCGATAAGTGGAGTAGGTGAAGAATAATGACATAACTTTTGACGAACAACCTTGACAATAGGGGATCGTATTGCGCGGCCCGCGACGATCCATTTGGCACACCATAGTGTGAAGGGGAGGGAATGTGGCCGAAACATTGCCCGATCATATTACGATCAAGCAAAAGCTTAGCTTGTGGGGCAATGTAGACTGATGACCGACGGACTTTACAACTTTTACTGTTTTCAGGCATCTTTAATATTTATTCTCGTTATGTTGGAGAGGAGAAAGGCTTACCAAGAACCCACCCCATCCGGCGAGCTTATGCCGGCAAAATTGGTGCCTGAACATCGGATGTCTTTCCTTCGGCCCAAGTCCTTTCAGGACTAGGGCACTAATATGCCCACGTAACACATTGTTGATTTGTTTAGTTCTATTTTTGGTTTTTGAGAATTTAAGTAGATTCGAACCCGGTAGCTAAGGGTTTGTTTCAATCAGAAATGGATATTCAGGCCTCTTTGAATTCATTACCGAATTATTAGATTTCTGTAAGATATAATTAATTATCTGATTATATGCTAAAACGTATTCTAAACAATGGATTCCTAGCGATCTTTAATAAATGTTTCTTAAAAATTCAAAAATAGATTTAAGCTTAAACTAAAATTTATTTTTTTAATATATGTATCTTAACTAAGTTAGCTTGAATTCGAATGTTAGAAATACTGTTTTCCATATAATCCGAAGTCCAGATATAATCATAAATCTATCATGAGAGCTAGCACTTAAATGATGTGCTTCAAGACCACAAGACGTAATATGTTTAACAAATGGTAAATATTTTCAGAGACATTTCGACCAATAAGTTGATCCTTTCTCTCTGTGTACCCACTCCAGGTAGAACCGGAGATGACCTATATTGCCATGTGCGCTGCCCGAAATAGAGGACCCGCCTCAATCCGTTGTCTATTTCGGGAGGTGTTTTTCTCTTCCTTGCCCTAACCAAAAAATCATAATCCGAAAGAGGCGCAGACGATTCTTAGTTGCCCTAACCCGAAGTATTATAGCAAGGTGCTATAAATAAAATGCCATCAAAAGTGAGCGAACGCGTATACGCGTAGCCAGCGAGAAAGAGAGAGCAGGGAGGAGAGGTGATCGACCAGGTGATACCCTCTGTGGGATTCGGGGAAGACTGCTCCCATTGCAGCCAAGAACCTAAACGGAACCAATTTGTTTTCACCCTGATCTGCTGATACAACAAACAAGTTGGCGCACAAACAGCCCATGAATGAAAAACAGCGAGAAATACACTTCTTTCGAAATTTCTTTCTTCTTTTTGGCTGCCGCATTCTGCGTAGTGTTGTGTTGGATTGGACGATGTTTGTCCGATCGGCCGGAGGGGAGGGGCTGTTGGTCTTCTATATGGCCGGCAACAAGTTGGATTTTTCTAAAAATGAACACACACGAAATAGCTTCGTCTTTGGCGTTAAATACGGACCACGACATCCATCGGTGTCGAGCAGCGACAACGCATCTCAGCCGAAGAGCGGCGGAATTTGATTTGATTTTCGTTTTCTTTCGCTTGGCCCGCTCACCGTCCGCGCTATTTTCCCATTTTCCGATCCTACTCTATTGTGTGTGGGGCGTGCTCTCCCCAGCGGTCCATCTAAGGAGCATATTCCGAAGAAGCGATGCTTTCCGCGACTCGGCTTTCCCGCAACTAGTTGCGTTTTGGATGTCAACACGATGTACACGCGCACAGCGGCGATTCTGGTCGACCAACGGCCACTGGCAGCGTGAAGTGAACTGTGGACTGTGGACAGTGACGACTCGGAGCTGATCGGAGCTGGGTTTGCCCAGACATCTTGAGCCAAGACTGAAGCGAGGACGGCACCCGCAAGGGATTCATATTCATCCGGGGGCCCCGTACACCGTACAAACGACAGGACAGCGAGGTAATAGCAACTCCCCGGTCCACTCATCGATATCCGACCTCTGGATACCCCACTCACCTTTCGCACCCATTCAGGCCGGCCATTTAGACCTTTTATGGGCATGCTTTTGGCCAAGGGAGTCGAATTTCATGCACAAAAACAACATTTCGGTTTCGGAGCGAAGATCGCGGTGCGTTTGTGTGTGTTTTGCGGAGAGAGCGCCACTTGCCCGTTCCTCTTAAACATTTAAATAGAATTCCCGTGCTGGCCACCGATCGAGAGAGAGATCCTCCGTTGCTGTGCCCCTCCTCCCCTGCCGGCGATCATCAAAATAACAACACAAACCGAGGCAAAAACGTGTGCTTCTCACGTCGCGTATACGCAACGTATTCCTTCGATTCATATTTACCTCAAACTTAACTACTGGGAATCATGATTTCTTGAAAGCGAGTTTTAAAAATATCTCCTGTTTATGCGACAGACGAAATCGTGATCATGTTAATAATACTAGAAATCCATAAGGGCCCTGTATAGGTGAGATAAAGCAGAATAGTAAGTATAGTAATAGCAGTATAGAGCTCTTTAGAGTTATAAAGACTGTGGCTCATCAACTCATGCATTGAGACTGAATTGATAGTCAACTTTCGTGTGTTATGGTAGTCATGATATGGTGTATGTGTTTTAATTCAGGATAGGTTCTGTATACACTTAATGTATTCCATTGTTTTAAAGTTCCAAACTCACATTCATTTATAACTCCGATCTCTCAACGTTTCGTATACGCAATGTGTACAATCTACTTATTTTTACCACCATTTCCTCTCTTTTTAGTATTTTTCATGAAATCTCAACTAACTGCTTTCCTTATCACTTCCTTTTCAGCCAGAATCAGGATGCAGGAACTGACGCGTGTCTGCGACCTGAACGGCAGTACTGGCAAAGCAGAGTTGGTGTCAGTGGCTCCGGCCACCAGCAATCTCGACCAGCTGCTGCCCAACATTAAGTTGGAGCATGACCCCGACCTGGAGTGCTGGCTACCCACGCCGGAGCACCCGCAGCTCCGGCTGGACCTCAACAGCACCCGGCTGCTGCTGCAGGGCTCCGACGACCCGCTGATCTCGCACGGCGCCACCAATGATGCCCACGACGAGGACCATCCCTTCAAGACGCTGCTCGCCCGCAAGAGCGCCGTCCACGAGACACCTCACAACGGCACCTGCAGTCCGCTGACCAAGCAGCAGCTGAAGGCCAACCTGCTGATGGGCAGCAGGAAGGCAAACAGGCAGCCTCCGCAACAGCAGCCCACTGCCCCACCAGCGCCACCGCAAAAGACAGTTAGACCATGTGCCAAACCGATCCCAAAAACGAGGCGAGGCTGGCGCCTTGAAGCTGCGATTCCACCACCAAGCTCTGCCCGCGGAGTACGCCGCCCACTACGAGGCCACCCAGGGCCGAAAGCCAGCTAGGCCGGTGCTCCCGCCGCCAACGGCTCCTCCGCCAAGTCAGGCGCACGAAAATGTCCGCAGCTGGCTGAGGAAAATTGCCGAAATCCAACGGAGTGCGGAGCGCCAGCAGCAGAAGCAGTCATCCACTCCTCGAACTGCAGCTCCAGCAGCGCGATCCTCACCCATTGCAGCCACGTCGGTGGTGCCGGCCAGGGGTCCCGAGGCGACCAACGCCTCGAAACGCCACTCCCTGAAGTACGCCGACCTGCCCTACATGGGCGAGATCACGCTGGACAACTACAAGCCGCGTCGCGGTCGGAAGCCCAAGAAGGCGGACATCTGCCACCTGATCTACAAGAACTACGGCACCATTGTGCCCGCCTCCGTGGCGGCGATGCCGGTGAGTGCTGCTCCGGCGACGTTAACGTCCACGGTTTCGGTGCCGCCCGAGGAGCCACTGAATCTCTGCCTGCGGGACCAGAGCGGCGATCGCTTCTCGATCTCCAGCGGCGACAGTGAGAAGCCTACGCCCACAACGACGACCGCGACAACGGCGACGACGGACTGTGGCAGCTCCTCCCACCGAACTACGCCACTCTGTTCTGGAAAACCCCTGACCTTGGAGCTGGCCGGTAGCGAGGATCAGTCAATGGCGGCCGCCAAGCTACTGCTCCAACCGGTGGGACTCTACTACCAGCAGCTAGTGGAGTCCTGCAGCCTAGGCGGGATGCCAGTACCACTGGAGACCATCGAGAAGGACAACCAGCTCTCCCTCAAGATCCCGATACCAAGTGGGTTCTTTGCCAATGAGACTGCGCCGCTGGCCATGCGCAAGCGCAAGCGGTCGGCCATCTTCATCCCGCCCATGCCCGCTGAGAACTCGTCGAGTCCCTCCAACGAGGTCAGCATCTGCAAGTTCAAGTTCACCGGCGGAGCGAAGCCCACGCTGCAGGAGAAGAAGATGCTGTCGGTGGACGCGGAGGGCAACTACCGGTACTACAACGGCACCGGGGACAAGACCCTGCGGGGCTACGAGTTCATCTCGCGGGATCAGCAGCAGCAGCTTCAGCAGCAGCAGGGACAGGAGAAACTGTACGTGGATATTCCGCCGCCATCGACCGACCTCAGTCCAGAGATGCTGCACATTTCGCCGGAGTCGCCCACCTCAACGCTGCTCCTGCCCAGCGGCAACCACTTGGTGACCGCCGTGGCGCCGCCCCACAGTCCGGTCTCCCAGTGCTCCAGCTCGCAGAGTCCCATGCCCGGGCAGACGCAGGGCAAATCCTCGGCGGAGAGCGAGCGCAAGAGGCGATCCTCGAGACGATCGAAGCAGCGCGAGAAGCTGGAGAAGACCTTCAAGGAGAAGGGCTTCCTCATCCAAACGCAGCAGCTGCAGTCCGCCGAAGGTGCCACGTACTGCAAGTTCAGGCAGCTGAAGAAGTTCACGCGGTACCTTTTCCGCAACTGGAAGGACCACATACCGGAGAGCGATCTGGCCAAGCACCAGAGCGGCGGTCGGGAGGAAAGCCTGCCCGGTCAGGAGACCCAGGCCACATAGTCCATCCGCCGCAGGAGAAATGCACAAAGCACTGCCAAAGATTTAAGTTTAAGACCAGATTATGGCCGGTCCATCGCCGGTCGGCGTTGCCAGTCGAGGGTGGAGCACAGCAACCCACGCCGATTCCGTCCATGCGGGCTGCACAACAACGAGATCAACGATCCTCAGCCGCGCTTCCTAGTCGTTCATCAGTTTTTCTAGTGCATAATGAAATGTTATTGTTAATAAATTAGTATTCATCGTAAAAAGGGTACAACTAACTTATTGTAGTATTTAGTACAGGGTTTTGTTATAAAAGGCATCGTAGTTTGTATTTTACAAAATATCCGTCAATACAGTAACGTGTTAGTACAAAAGATAAACTCCAAAATGGGCGATAAGTCTTTAGGGTTATGCTCGCTCTCAAGGTCGTTTCAATGCCATTGCGAATACTTCTCGTTATCATCGATTTGCTTATTCAGAAGATGTCAGTGCATCCCGGATCCAGCTTAGCCTAAGTGTTAGTTACAGATAGTATAAAGATTTCCAAAATGTTTGCTGGTATGCTTAGGTAGACGAAAGAATTTTTAACTCGAATTCGATCGAAAGATGTTTGGAAGATTGGGCTTGCCCGCGTTCGGATAAATTCTCACTAATATTGTCGCTCGACTTGTGGATTTGGTTGCGTAATTGGTTCAGGTGGCAGTTCATTCATTTGGGGATCGTGGGCCAGGCTTGGGCTTACAACTAAAAAACATTTTCCTCTGTTTGCTTGCAATCGTTTTGTGCGTCTCTCGACTTCATTATTAATTCGAGCTCATCGAGCTCTCGTGGTCCCTGCCCGTCTCCGCCAGAGATGACTCCGGGACCCTGGCATTCATGGGACACACATACTCCGTCCAGTCCACGTCGGTCTGGCCCTTGGCGCTCTTGCGTCGCTTCAGCGAGAACTGAGTGCGTTTCACCGGCTTCAGCTTAGCAGTTATGTTCAGCGGCTGGTAGCCGGGCACCGATTCGGCATCTCGCTTGCTCAGGATGACGGGCCGACCCACCAGCTCCTTGAAGTGCATGGCCAGGTGGCGGCGCAGCAGGGACTTGCTCGGCGGAATCGACAGCAGGTCGGCCAGCAGGTCAGCATTGAAGCGCGGCTCGTACAGCATCAGAGCCCCATGGACACCGGCACCACGCAAATTGGGCGTGTACTCGGACAGGTCGATCGTCTGCAACCAGCCCATAATGCGGTGCGCTGTCCACAGCTCCACGTTATCCCGGTCCGGGCTGGCTGCGCTCTCCTCCTCGCTGATCACCTTAATGGAGCGCCGTATCAGACCCTCTGCGTTCCAGGACATGCGACGCATGCACAAGATACCCGCTCGCAGCGAGGCTATGTGCAGGCAGGAGCTGACATGCAGTTGCGACAGATCCTCGAGCGTGAGGCGGTGTAGCATCCGACCGTCGACCTTGGCCAGCATGAAGTAGTCCTTGTACTGCGGCAGACCAATGTCATCCAACCAGCGAAGAACCCAGGCGACATCCAGGCCGGACGCCTTCAGTGTTAGATCGTCGAATTCCTTGCCAGTTAGCTCATCGATGGCCAACATGATCTTCTTGCGGTGCAGCGGCAGCTTTAGGTTGAGCTCTCGTTCAATGTCAACGGGCGAGGCGGTGAAGATCGACACAGATGGACTGGCCTTTAGCCATTTTCTATGGAGCGGGCAGCTGATATAGTAACTGTGTTTGTGATTGCGGATTGCTAACTCACCTGCAGTTGTCTTCGTAGCAGCCTAGGCCCATGTAACTCAGCCAGTTGCACACTTCCTGGACTCCCCAGGTGGTCCAGTGCTTTTCGTTCTCACCGAACAACGGCGTCTGGGCACTCCACTCGATGCGTCCGCCGGCGGTGGCTCTGGATCCACCGCGTCGAAACTCTGGTTCGGCCTGCTCCAGGGCGGTCAGTTCGCAGTTGCTACTGTTGCTGCGCCGCAACTTGCCGAGTATGTTGCGCAAGCCACGGGCAGATCGTTCCCGGAGCTTTGGTGAGGGCGTGAACTGCGACATGAAGCTGGAGGTCATGGCATCTTCCGCCTGATGTGGATTATCCTCGATCAATATTTGTTCGTTCGAGGCGAAGGCCACGTTCCGCTGCTTGCCGTTGCTGTTGGCATTCACGTCCAAGGCACGGTTGTTATTGTTGTTCGCCAGCTTGCCGTGCGACCTGGGCAGGCTGTGAAACTGCGGCTTTATCTGATGTCGCAGCGCCGAGGGCGGCGTCTTGGGCGAGCCCAAGAAGGCCTTTTGGTTGATGTTGCTCAGGCTGCCATAGGGAATAGTGGCGCTAATGCCGCCGCCTCCGTCGTTGGCCTGCTCCAAGGCGGTGCGATGCAGCTTCAGCTCACTCAAGGCACTCATCAGCTCCAGCTTCTGCGTCTCGAGGGCCGAACGCGAAATCATCTGGCGCTGCAGCTGCTCCTCCTTGGTGCACAGCTGCTGGCTCTTCTCCGTGATGAGGCCCTCCAGCTCGATGATCTTGTCGGCCTGTTCCGAGACCCGCTCCGCCAGCATTTGATACTGCAGGGCCAGGCCCTCCTTGTCCCGCTGCAGGCGACGCATCCGCTCGTCGGAGTCCTGGCGCGGTATGTGCGTCTCCAGCCAGTCGCTGATAATGGCCGCCGTGACGGGATCCGGGGCTGGGGCAGCCAGACCGACCTGAAATGAGCAAACAAGTGAGCGGGTCTTATCTTATTCGCTGGGCAGTGACTCACCTGTTGCAGGGCCAGAGCCAAAGTCTTTGCTGTCGACAGAACATTGGTGGCCGAAATCAAGTTTCGCTCGCTGAGCGTCAGCGAAGCCCCTGCTCCCGTCACCGATCCCGATCCTGCCTGGGTTGCCGTGCTGGATATGAGCCCGTCCATTTGCTGGAGCGCCGCCTCCAGCATTTTGCTGCCCTCCGTCACTGTCGCCATGTAGTCCAGTCGAAAGCCTCGCTAATCCCCGGTGATCGATGTGTGTGGGGCGCCTATTGCGCGGCTAGTGCATTGTTATGTAAGCAGCTCAGGCAAGGCACGTCATTTCGCACACGATGGTGGCAAAATGGCATTTATGGTTATTAATTACTAATTGGGAAAAACTATCACAAAAATAGTATAGGCCTATCGGTGGATATCGATTTGCGATATCAGGAGGCGTTTTTATCGATAACTTGTTGTTCCACTATCCGTTTGGCAATAATCACCCTGTGGTTTTCCGTTCAGTTCGCGGTTGCTGTCTTTGCATTTGTAGAATTCATTTAATTATTTATTCAAATCAAAAGATAAGAGAATACACGTATTATTATTTCCTAAAATAAAATAACAACTATTTTTACTAACAGTTTTAGATCTGCTTAAATCACCTGTCTTATGTTAAATTCCCAAAGAACGGTTGCCTTTCCATTTTATTACATTTTCAAAAAAAAACACTTGTTGCTAAAGGTTTGTTTACATTCTAGAGGACGCCTTGACTTATTTAAAATTTGACAACACTTAGAAGTAGATAATAAAATAAAAAAAAACCGTTTCATTGGTATTATTAAGTCATGCAGTTGACAGTAGATTCCATGAATAAAAAAAAATTAATTCTTTTTAAGATTTAATTTTTAGAATTGGTTTTCAATAAAAAAAAATCGTTAAAATTTTGGGATTTTCAACTTTGGCGTGTGACTCCAAAGACTTTGGGCGGCAATGGTTGACAATGGGGTCTATTTTTTAGAAATGCCGTGATGTATTGAGATTTCTGAGGTAATCCAATTATATAGGCCACATAATAACAATTGTCGCCAAAATTCCAGGGTATTGCCTAAACTGTTGAATTGCTAAATTGTTGAATT
This sequence comes from Drosophila pseudotakahashii, assembly GCA_035046095.1. Lineage (NCBI taxonomy): Eukaryota > Metazoa > Arthropoda > Insecta > Diptera > Drosophilidae > Drosophila > Drosophila pseudotakahashii. Next base: position 11,037 of record JAWNOE010000132.1, on the reverse strand, counting down.
TTGGTCAGCTGTTAATCAGCTGTTCCATACAAAGTCAACTTTCAGAAATGTCAGCAATTCAACAGCCTCGAGGTTGTTGAAAATTTTGTTGAATCGTTGAGAACCAGAGTTGTCACCTTATTTTACTAAAAGTCATAGCAACTCTGCACATTTTACTATCATAAGTTCGCGTTATTTACTTTAAAATCAAATTAAAAAGTCTATTAGTATTTCTTCTTACCTAGCTAACAATTTTAGTCGGTAACAAACAATAAAAAATTGGGTTTTACATGATTTAAATTCCGTTAAACTTTTCAACAAGTAACAGCTGTTCGAAAATTCAACAAGAACCATTTTGGGTCGTTCCCTTAATTTCTGAAATTTTCTGTTGAATTTTCAACAATTCAGCAATTTAACAGTTTAGGGAATACCCTGATCCGTTTTTTTGTAGTCGAAGCTGTACCGCGGAGCGTGTAGGTGGTGGAACATAAGTTTTCATAGGACTTTTACTCAGGAGCATCAAAATATTATGAAAATTTCACAAAGTTAAATTTTGTGTTCTATGGATCCTAAAAAAATAATGCAATCGGAGGTGGGGGGTTTTGAGAAATATGGCCAAAACTGTGCATATTAAAACATTTTCAGAAGGTCATTTTTAAATTTCAGGTATAACAATAAAGAAAACATTTTTTTGCTCAGTGTTTATAGAGCAGTTAGCAAATACACCCTCCTGACTAGCCGATACACCCTCCTAACCTAGCAATTTCACACTTCTCCACACACAAATGTATCGATTATTTATATGTGATATCGGATTTTGAAAAAGTTTCAAAAATTTGAATGACCATTTTTGTTTGGTTTGGTGTTATGTTTAGCAATGCAATCATTGAAATTCCTATTCCATTGATTAAAAAGCTGCTTGTTAAATAAATACATATTAAGTTTAAACATTATGATTTTAAAATTTTCGTTTATGGTATATTTTAAACTAAAAATGTGTTTTTTTAATGAGGCCGGACTTGTGAATTAAACATTTTTTTGTTTTAAAGAAAAATAAAAATATTTTATTATGAAAGCATTTTATGTTACTACCCTGGATTTACTTATGTATAAGAATGTAAAAGCATTTTTCTAGCGCTTTCCAAACGCACTATATATTTTACAGAAACTTTGAACACTTATAAGATCCCTTAATCTTGTATTCACAAAACAATTTGTAAACTCAGAGGTATGATTGAAATTGTTTTTAAAAAAACATAATTTTATCTTCTTCGAACATTGTGTTTTTATTGTGACTGTAGGCCAATATTCACCAGCAGTGACGTTGAAAATATTTGAAATATGCGAATATTTCTTATTTCCATAATGTACAACCATTTGTTCGTCCATTTGTGGTGTATTTATATATTTAAATGCCAAATATGTGTATTTAAACAATTGTGAATAGGTTTGAAAATGTAAACAAAAATGAATGGGATTTTTCGGAATCTAAAGTTTTTGTGTACAACATTTTTGATCGTCGCTTTGTTCCGCCCACCTGCGTTACTCTGGATGTGAGATGGTGCACTGCTCGAGTGACGATTTTGTAATGGTCGCTTGTGTAGATACGGATGCAAATGTTGCGGAGATAAATGTTCCCGAGGCATGTTCCTAAGCCTAGCAACATTTTGCCTACGTTTAGCAACATAGCCAACAAGCGCGGGAATTTGCTGAGCGCCTATCCCTCTCTTGTGGAGATCGCGAGAATCTAGGGTCAAAGTGTGGGTAGGCTTGGTCTAAAAGGAGTGAAAGGAAAGATAGGCTTTCTCCCTCTAATGTGAGGCGGCGTCCCTATAAAAGCTGCGCACTGCTGGCCCAAGCCTCACAAAAATCGAATAAGTAGTGGCAGTGCAAGTGCGGTAAGCGGAGAATTGTCCGCCGGGTTAAGTTAGTTAAAAGTTGTTCTCTTTGTTTTAGTGATCTTTTAATATCAAAATCGACGGATCTTGAGCTCCACCTGAACAACCAGTCCGCTGGTAGAACAAAGCCTTTGGGTAAGATGGTTGAGAAATAAATAGGACAGCCAAGTTGACGAAAATCAATTTGCAGCGTTCTCCAGGGAATAAAAAAATTTTCAATCACCCCATCGTCTTCAAGCGAGGTCATCAATTGGCAGCGTCAAGAGATTTGGGAGCGTCGCAACGGTTTTCCCCACCGAAGGGGTGGCTCAAATTGCCACAAGTTGTACAACATACCCCCCACAAATTCGCCTTTTGCCAAAGCCACTATTCCCAAATCTGATATCGGCAAAGTGTCGCCGCCCAAAAATAAATAAAGAGGGTCGGCTGGCGCAGCATCATTGTCGTCTGAAAAGGCGATCGCATTTAGTTTAAGTAGAGATAATTAATTAATATTTTTTTTTAGTAATGTTTTAGAAGAGATCATTTTTTTTCCATTGGTAGCGTGAGAGAGTCCAGCTAAAGGCGCTTGAGCGCAAATAACAAAGAGAATTTAAGCTGTCGACTTTCTCAGTTCCGAGTTTAGGTTGTACTTTGTGTGGCATGGCAAATTAGGGCATTCGACCTTTACATCTATATTTCTTCCAAACAGATTTACAGCAGAACTCGACTGGAAGCGCTTTCATCGGGGATCGCAGTAAAGAATGTAAGTCTTTTTTTTTCGAAACAATCCCTACAATAACAAAGTAAAGCGGCCCTATGCTAAAACCAAAGTAAAGCTAAACAAATAAGAACTTGAAAACAGAACGGCCGAGAACTATCCGCATGCCCCTCACCCCGCGCCTATAAGCGCTTCTTTTGAGCGCAGTTTCGCACAAGCTTCGGCGCATGCGCGCCTGTTAAAGTATCGTTCGGTTGGGGTCGCTCGGCAAGCTAGGCAACAACAACTTCACAGATGCACTCTCGAGCGCACCAATAGATTAGTTTGTTTACGTTTTGAAGTGCAGTTGCGAGCTTTAAAGCTTTTAGTTTGTATTTATCATTGAGAGTTATTTCAGTTTAGGTTTACGTTCAATGTTTTGAGTATAGTTATGAATTTAATGTCCCTTTTTATTAACTTATGTTTCGTGTATTTTTTATATGTTAAGGAATAAATATTATAATGTTTAGTAACTAGATTTTTTTATGTTAAACTCAGTGCTGTCCTAGGCTTTTAAGACATTTGCGAAGGGGTCATCATAATATGTATTTCTTTTTGGAAAAGATGATCGCAGGTAGGGTGGGCCATGCAGCCACAACAACAACGGTGGCTGAAAAGTACCTGATTCAGTGTGCAATACTTTTTGTTTGACTGTCGTTTCTCTGTCCGGTTGTTAAGTGCGTGTCTAGGTGTTCTTTGTATCTAGATCGGACTTTTGGTGTCGCAAGCACGCTAAGTTTATAAGAGAGATGATGAGTAAGAAAGGGCAGGATAGCAGCAGCAGACCTTCACACCCAAGCGACGAGTTCTAGCCGGCAATTTATAGCGTGCGCTGCTCCTAGACCTGAGCAACATCAGCCCGTGGGTTATTGCTTGGCATGACCAAAAATTATAAACATCATCACTTATAATGGCGCCCAACGTGGGGCTCAATGGTGGAAAATTTATTTTTAAAACTATGAGACTCACCAACGTACAGTTAAACAATTTCTTTATTTCATTTTCATTTTTCCCAAACCTAGAATTGAATATGGTAGTTTTGGAATACAGAATAGAGAAAATTTCGATTGATCTTCTGACCATTTCATACTCAATTCATGGTTTGCCTAAAAGTGTATTCAGACAATTATATTGACATTTGGAATTTCTAACATAACGCGCCTAGCTCAGGTTTGAACCAGGTCATGTAAATTGTCTGGGGCACGAACGATGGCTACTTCATTACTTTCAGATAACCTGGAATTTTGGCAAGAATTTCTGAATTTTATCATACCAGCATTCTGATAGAAAATGAAGAGTTCATCGTAAAATGTTTTGTTATAATGGCGGAGTTTGTGCATAGGTTTGCGAACCTTAACAACCGCATTAAACAATGGCATGTTCTTTTTCTAAACTTTTAAAGACACATTAATTCAGATACGCAAATGTTTTAGGGCCAAAGTCATGCATTGAGTTTAACGGTTTGAAATTTGATTTATTTATTGGTTTGGAATTTTTAATAATATTTTTATAAAACAATCTTATTTATTTTTTTTAATTTTTGTCCCATTTTAATTATTTGTGACCTTTATTGTAACATTTACTTTATTTAACTATTTAACCATTTTGTTTAAATTGCGTCAGGATGGGGCTTGATGATGAAGCTGTTGGCAAAATCACTTGCACGCTGTGCAAAACTGTGATTAAAAACGAAGGGGATGCCCACAAAACAGGTTGTGGGCATAGTTTTCACAAGATTTGCATTAAAACCCATTTCATGGCAAAAACAACTTGTCCCAACTGTGCTACCGTGTGTATTAGCAAGCTGGTAGAAAGAAATTCGTCACTTGGTTTAAACACAAGATCCCAAAGCCAGCTTAGCTTACCAGAAATTGAAATTGCGGGTACGCCCACTTCCACTCCCAATAATACGGAAAATCCTATAGGGCTAGATCAACTGAACAGTATGGAAAACCGAATTTTAACCACCTTGACGGATAAATTGGCCCAATTGATAGAACAAAATGTGCAGAACTGCTTTCAGCGCCTAAATATTGGCTCCGGCATAGAAGAACCAAACCACAACCAGGATAGGCATATGCACACTTGGCGCGATGATAATTCGCAAAGAGGTAGAGAGGATTCGATGGGCAGAAGTGTTGGAAGTGGAGGCTCAGACTTATCACAAAGACCGGATAAGGTGGGTCACATAATGAATGGTTGGAAGCTTACTTTTTCCGGCACAGGGTTATCCATAGATAATTTTATTTATCGGGTGGAAGCTCTTACTAACCAGACGTTAGAGGGAAACTTTGAGGTCATGTGCCGCAATATTAGCTCTTTATTTGAGGGAAAAGCCAAAGAATTCTTCTGGAGGCACCACAAGTCTGTCAAAAATATAAACTGGAACGGACTTTGTGCAGCTCTAAGGCAGCAGTTCCGAGATGACAGAGATGATGGGGACATAGAGGAACTCATAAGGCAAAGAAAACAAAAAGAACAAGAAACCTTTGACCACTTCTATGACGAGATCTGCGCATTGTTGGATAAGATGGACACGCCCTTATCAAACAGCAAGCTTGTTAGGATTCTTAAGAATAACTTGCGGCCTGAAATTCGTCATGAGATCCTTAACGTAGACATCACCTGTGTGTCACATCTTCGCGAAGTATGCCGACGTAGGGAGTCCTTTTTGGAGGATGTTAAGCGCACCCATGGATACGCAAAAAGAATGCCCTTTAAAAGAGATATAGCGGAAATACAGGATGATCTGGTTGAGGTTGGACAGATACCTGATAGTGAAGTAGACGTTGAGGGTGAAGTAGGGGCGATAGAATTCTGTTGGAATTGTCGTCAAGAAGGTCACCGACACATGCAGTGCAAACAAGCAAAGAGGGTATTTTGTCATGGATGCGGGTTAGCAAACGTGTATAAAATGAATTGCAGCAAATGTCTGGCAAAAAACCTACACGGGAGCACGCAGATGCAACAACACAAACAGAATGCTCCGCGTGCTCAGAACTCAAACCCGAATCCTGCTCACCCAGAATCGCAAGTTTAGAGGATGGCGCTAAATCATCAGACTTTGTAGATTTAGTAGGATATGATTCAGCAAGTCAAAGCGAGGGCGATGAGGAAAACGACGTAGATTCAGATTTAGAAACGTACGAGTCAGAGACAGAAACATCTGCAAGTTCTCTCAATAGCTCATATGACCACATGTGCTTACCAGGAGATGAGCAGGAAATTGAAGTAGGCACCGAAAATTCTAGAACAGACGATCACCAGACGGATTCTCGGAGCATAGCTAGGATGAAATCATTCTGGTCAGAAATGAAGCAGCTGCAGAATCACATCAAAGAAATTAATGCACTAGAAGACCCAAAAGCTGATCCCCGACCGTTTGTAGCTGTGCAGATGATGGAACAATTAGTGAAGGGTCTGTTAGATTCAGGGGCAGCCGTTAGTTGTCTAGGAGGGAATTTGGCTCAAGAATTTTTAAAAAGTAGTACAAACTTTAAGAAAATAGCAGCTAATGTTAGCACGGCAGATGGAAATAAACAAGAAATAGTTGGCAAAGTGAGGCTTCCAGTATGCTATGACAAAAGAACAGAAGAATTAGACATTTACATAGTCCCAACACTGAAACAAAATCTTTATTTGGGTATTGACTTTTGGCGCAAGTTCAATCTACTTCCTACATTGGCAAATATATGCGAACTGGACCTAAAGTCCGTAGAGCACGACCTCGATAATGATCAGAGAACGGAATTAGCAAATGTGGTGAACTTGTTTCCTTCTTTTACTCAAAAAGGATTGGGAAAAACCAATTTGATCACGCATGTGATAGATGTAGGCAGTGCTAAGCCCGTGAAGCAAAGGCACTATCCGGTTTCGCCAGCAATGGAAAAATTAATATATGCTGAGGTAGATCGAATGTTAAACTTAGGAGTCATCGAAGAATCCGAGAGTGCCTGGTCATCACCTTTAGTGATTGTACAAAAGCCAGGGAAATTTCGCTTGTGCCTGGACAGTAGGAAAATAAATGCTTTGACCGAAAAGGATGCGTATCCGTTGCCCCAGATTAGTGGAATTCTAAGCAGGTTGCCCAAGGCTGAATTTATCACAAGTCTTGACTTAAAGGACGCCTACTGGCAAGTCCCCTTAGATGAGGCATCAAGGGATAAAACTGCATTCACTGTTCCCGGAAGACCCCTATACCAGTTCAAAGCAATGCCGTTTGGACTGTGCAATGCGACACAAACCATGTCCAAATTGATGGACAGGGTGATTCCACCACAGCTGCGAAATGAAGTCTTTGTTTATTTGGACGATTTACTTTTAGTTTCGGCTACTTTCGAACGGCATCTAGAAATTCTCAAACAAGTAGCTTACCATATTAAAAGAGCTGGTCTGACTATAAACATAGGGAAGAGTAAATTTTGTGCTAAGAGGGTAAAATATTTGGGTCATATTGTTGGAGACGGTGGAGTACGAATGGATCCGGAAAAAATTTCCGCTATCACCGCTTTTCCTATTCCCAAGTCCCTCAAAGCGTTACGAAGTTTCTTGGGTTTATGCGGGTGGTACAGAAAATTCATAAGCAACTTTGCTGCGATTACATCTCCATTAACTGACTTGCTCACTCCGAAGCGCAAGTTTGTGTTTACGGAGAAAGCATTAGAGGCCTTTGAAGAGCTCAAAGAAAAATTAAGCCAAGCTCCTGTTCTCAGAAGTGCCGATTTTTCGAAGCCATTCTACATACACTGCGATGCCAGCAAGACCGGAGTCGGAGGAGTGCTAGTGCAACTTTCATCTGAAGGAGATGAGTGTCCGATAGCATTTGTGTCAAAAAAACTCAACAAGGCTCAGCAAAATTACTCTGTGACTGAGCAGGAATGCTTGGCAGCCATTGTATGTTTGAAAAAATTCCGGGCATACGTAGAAGGCCAGGATTTTACTATAATAACCGACCACGCCTCCTTAAAATGGCTTATGTCGCAGTCTGACCTGAGTTCCCGCTTGGCCAGGTGGGCTCTAAAATTGCAGGCATACAAGTTTAAAATTGAGCACAGACGAGGAAAGCTTAATGTGGTTCCGGATGTATTGTCCAGGGTGCATGAAGATGAATTAGCGGCTTTAGATTTTCAAAATGGTTTAATTGTCGATTTGGGATCTGAGCATTTTAAATCTGCAGAATATTTGGATTTGGTGGAACGAGCTAAAGAGATGAGCAGCACTTTTCCCGACGTTAAGGTCTGCGATGGAATGGTGTACCGACGAACAGAGCACTCAGTTGGAGAGCCTGTCCATGACAGCTACAATTGGAAATTGTGGATTCCGAAAGGGCTTGTTGGAGAAGTTTTAGCGAAAGCGCACGATCAGCCCTTGTCATCTCACGGGGGAATCCACAAGACTATTGAAAGAGTCCGTCGTTACTACTTTTGGCCAGGCTTAGTAGGGGAAGTGAAAAGATATGTTAGCGCCTGTGAAACTTGCAAGGCCTCGAAAGCCCCTAATCTGGCGTTAAGGCCACCTTTAGCAAAGCCTTCAGAGTCGCAGAGATTCTTCCAAAAGCTTTATATTGACTTTCTAGGACCATACCCTCGCTCACGAAGTGGCAACATAGGCATTTTTATTGTTTTGGATCACTTCACGAAGTTCGTTTATCTGCATGCTGTGAAGAAGATGTCCACTAATGTGGTAGCAAAGTATCTAGAGTCCAATCTTTTTCACACCTTTGGTGTCCCCGAGACGATTATTTCAGACAACGGAGCTCAATTTCGTTCAGAAGGGTTTCGAAAGCTTTTGGCGAGCTACGGGATTAACCATGCTTTAACTGCAGTCCATGCCCCACAGGGAAATTCGTCAGAACGGGTTAACCGGTCGGTAATCGCGGCAATTAGGTCATATGTCAGAGCTGATCAAAAAGATTGGGATGAATTTTTGTCACAAATATGTTGTTCGTTGCGGTCTGCTATTCACTCGAGTTTAGGGACAAGTCCATATTATATGGTATTTGGGCAGCAGATGATCACTTCTGGGTCGGCCTACGCTCTGATTAGAAAGCTAAGCTTGTTGGAGGATCGAACCATACATCTTAGCCAAAAGGATTCACTGGATGTAGTGCGCGATAGGGCCTGTGAAATTAGGCAAAAACAGTATCTGACTAATGAGAAGCAATATAACCTGAGAGCGCGAGAAGTCGTCTACAAGGAAGGTCAGGAGGTGTTTAGGCGGAATTTTAAGCAAAGCAATTTCGAGGCCGGCTACAATGCGAAATTCGGACCCAGTTTTCTCAAGGCTAGAGTTCGTAAGAGATTAGGAGAAGCCTACTACGAACTTGAGGATATGCAGGGGAAGCTCCTTGGGAAATTTCATGCTAAGGACATAAGGCAGTAGCTTGCAAGTTAAGGCCACAAGCGATATCAGACCTGTCGCTCAGTCGATGAGCCCCAGTCTGATTCTAGCAGGGGGGAATTGTAATGGTCGCTTGTGTAGATACGGATGCAAATGTTGCGGAGATAAATGTTCCCGAGGCATGTTCCTAAGCCTAGCAACATTTTGCCTACGTTTAGCAACATAGCCAACAAGCGCGGGAATTTGCTGAGCGCCTATCCCTCTCTTGTGGAGATCGCGAGAATCTAGGGTCAAAGTGTGGGTAGGCTTGGTCTAAAAGGAGTGAAAGGAAAGATAGGCTTTCTCCCTCTAATGTGAGGCGGCGTCCCTATAAAAGCTGCGCACTGCTGGCCCAAGCCTCACAAAAATCGAATAAGTAGTGGCAGTGCAAGTGCGGTAAGCGGAGAATTGTCCGCCGGGTTAAGTTAGTTAAAAGTTGTTCTCTTTGTTTTAGTGATCTTTTAATATCAAAATCGACGGATCTTGAGCTCCACCTGAACAACCAGTCCGCTGGTAGAACAAAGCCTTTGGGTAAGATGGTTGAGAAATAAATAGGACAGCCAAGTTGACGAAAATCAATTTGCAGCGTTCTCCAGGGAATAAAAAAATTTTCAATCACCCCATCGTCTTCAAGCGAGGTCATCAATTGGCAGCGTCAAGAGATTTGGGAGCGTCGCAACGGTTTTCCCCACCGAAGGGGTGGCTCAAATTGCCACAAGTTGTACAACATACCCCCCACAAATTCGCCTTTTGCCAAAGCCACTATTCCCAAATCTGATATCGGCAAAGTGTCGCCGCCCAAAAATAAATAAAGAGGGTCGGCTGGCGCAGCATCATTGTCGTCTGAAAAGGCGATCGCATTTAGTTTAAGTAGAGATAATTAATTAATATTTTTTTTTAGTAATGTTTTAGAAGAGATCATTTTTTTTCCATTGGTAGCGTGAGAGAGTCCAGCTAAAGGCGCTTGAGCGCAAATAACAAAGAGAATTTAAGCTGTCGACTTTCTCAGTTCCGAGTTTAGGTTGTACTTTGTGTGGCATGGCAAATTAGGGCATTCGACCTTTACATCTATATTTCTTCCAAACAGATTTACAGCAGAACTCGACTGGAAGCGCTTTCATCGGGGATCGCAGTAAAGAATGTAAGTCTTTTTTTTTCGAAACAATCCCTACAATAACAAAGTAAAGCGGCCCTATGCTAAAACCAAAGTAAAGCTAAACAAATAAGAACTTGAAAACAGAACGGCCGAGAACTATCCGCATGCCCCTCACCCCGCGCCTATAAGCGCTTCTTTTGAGCGCAGTTTCGCACAAGCTTCGGCGCATGCGCGCCTGTTAAAGTATCGTTCGGTTGGGGTCGCTCGGCAAGCTAGGCAACAACAACTTCACAGATGCACTCTCGAGCGCACCAATAGATTAGTTTGTTTACGTTTTGAAGTGCAGTTGCGAGCTTTAAAGCTTTTAGTTTGTATTTATCATTGAGAGTTATTTCAGTTTAGGTTTACGTTCAATGTTTTGAGTATAGTTATGAATTTAATGTCCCTTTTTATTAACTTATGTTTCGTGTATTTTTTATATGTTAAGGAATAAATATTATAATGTTTAGTAACTAGATTTTTTTATGTTAAACTCAGTGCTGTCCTAGGCTTTTAAGACATTTGCGAAGGGGTCATCATAATATGTATTTCTTTTTGGAAAAGATGATCGCAGGTAGGGTGGGCCATGCAGCCACAACAACAACGGTGGCTGAAAAGTACCTGATTCAGTGTGCAATACTTTTTGTTTGACTGTCGTTTCTCTGTCCGGTTGTTAAGTGCGTGTCTAGGTGTTCTTTGTATCTAGATCGGACTTTTGGTGTCGCAAGCACGCTAAGTTTATAAGAGAGATGATGAGTAAGAAAGGGCAGGATAGCAGCAGCAGACCTTCACACCCAAGCGACGAGTTCTAGCCGGCAATTTATAGCGTGCGCTGCTCCTAGACCTGAGCAACATCAGCCCGTGGGTTATTGCTTGGCATGACCAAAAATTATAAACATCATCACTTA